>JAHHFK020001505.1:0-134269 GCA_024533555.2 Aedes koreicus | reverse complement strand
TAATCAACAAAATGATCGTGTGTATGGCAAAAGTCTTGCCAATATTCCAAGAGACAAACTAGCTGCAGAACGCTATCAGAATGTATCGAAAATCATGGTATGGGGCGACGTTTCACGAAAAGAAAAACTTCCTCTTCTTTCATAGAACCTAACGTAAAAATCAACACTGAATATTACATCGAGCAGGTTTTGAAGAACCATCTGCTTCTCATGCTTCAACGCTGTATAGGAATACACCATTTTGTTTCCAACAGGACTCAGCTCCAGCTCACAAGGCAAAGAAGACACAAGGAAATTTTTTCCGATTTCATCACAAGCGAAGAATGGCCTGCAGCTTCACCGGATCTCAACCCACTTGACTACTTTGTTCGGGGTTAACTGCTTCAACATATGGGCCTTTACAAAAGGGCTTACTTTAGATAGATTCAAGAAACATTTAGTTGATATTTGGGACCAAATTCCTCAAGAAAGTGTGCGTGCCAGCTGAGATGGGATTACAAAGCGTTTGCGCAAAATCTTCAAGGAAAAGGGCGAGCGATTCGAATTGAATTATTATGTTTTATTTCTATAACATGTATCTTTGGCCAGATAACGTGCTATCTGTTCAACTAGCGATTCTATTTTAGTAGAAATTAAGACAATTTTCGTATTTGGCACACCCATAACTTAATCGTCCACTTATAATTTACTGGTGACCAAAAGTGAAACAGATTCAATCGTTGAATCTTTAAAAAACGTCCTGAGGACGTCAGTAAATATAATTATTTTATTTCAATATCGTAGTATAAAAGCATAAGCAGGAGAAGCATTAAGGTTGCTACCTCTGCACTACCACGAGTAATCACTGGGATGTTGGATATAAGGGTTTAGTTGGCAGCAGTAAGGTCACTATTGGGGCCACTCACAGAGTGTGGTGGTGGTTTTTTTTTTTTTAACAAACATGGTAAAATTTGTGTAACGCTTAATACCCGATTTGGAAGTAAATGTTAAGTAACGCTTGAGAGCATCAGTAGGGGTACTGTTAGGGCCACTTACAAAGTGTGATGTTGGTTTTTCATTGAGGAAACAAGGTTAATTTCACTGGGCTTCAAATGGTGAGTTGACAACTTCGAAGGAGGATGCGACCGGCCTCTCGTCCTCACAAGTTCCTACCTCACGCCTCCACGAGTCATATTATCACAAAAGACTGCCAGCTGAAACATGGAGACGCTGGTTGGCGTAGCCTGGGCAATGTTGTCAATCTGACAATAGCGAAGTGAGGGGGTGCGACAGAAGATCGTGTACCTTAAGTCATATTGTATACTTTTCTTTCTCAATTTATTAATAATTTTAGCACGCATTAGAATCATCGGCATCGAAAGCTTTCAATTAATAACTGTGGAAGTGCATTTGGAACACTGAATTAAGAGCAGACAATAAGCAATTTGTGAAAGCAATAAGCTTGAAATGCTATATATAATAACGCTTTAGAATCATCTTTGCATTCCAAGACCATGTAAGAGCCTACTGGAGCAGCATGACAGGCATCAAAGGCTCAATTTGTTTTTCAGCATTTCAGCATAACATTTAATTTAAAATTGCACTTCTAAACTTCAACTACTATATTCAGAATTGATTGGAATGTGCATATAAGCAATGAAGGATTATATTTTAATATTGTGTTTAGTGGTATTATGGTAACATAAGCCATCATTTCAGAAATCATCAAACCGGACTCTTCGATCACTCCAATTGCTATCTTTGAAATGTTACTAGAACAGTATAAAGAAAAATATTACAACATGTCTTATAAAATAATATCTTTTATTGAAATTTTATCTCAGATATTTGGAATGATCTATTCTGTTTTCAGCTTTTCCAGGACTAGAAGGATATTAATGCATATCTAATTTTTATTTATTTTTCAGTAACAATCCATTGGATGTATCATTTAAGTTTAAAATTTGAATAAATTAGCATTCTTGTCTATAATGATATCCTCATTTTTCGTGTACAAACTATACTAAATATTAAATAACACATAACGGGGGAAAGGGAGGGACCATCAGGGCACCCCAGTAAAACGATTTGGATAGGGAGCATGGGACTGCCTCCTCCCTATTGTTAACATTTCGCGGAACGAGGGCGGGCTCTTCGACCCCATCTATTGGGTTTATTCTGTCAAACGAGGGCTCGATTCTAGTGCTGTCTGTGTGACCTTGCTTTTGGAAGGAGATTCTTTTCCTTATATTCGCGGGTTTCGCGTAAGTGTCTCTGCTTACGGGTCCGCCTAAACGTGTTTGGCCCTTCATACAGGAGCTTGATGATCACAAACAATAATAGCATCCTGATCAAATCGTTTTTCAGATTATTCCACTGCTATGGAAAGTGACCTTGCAACAATAGATGGTAGTATTATATCATCATCATCAATAGAAAGCAGGATCGATTGGTGTGAGTGGTCTTGCCGGGTTTGAACTGCAACCAAATATTTTCATCTCACAATTTATACAACGCCGTAAAATTCTGTATCGTTCATATCTCTTCATCTTGAAGGAGCACTGTGAAATAGGATGATCGTAGATGATGATGAACAAGCTGTGGACCCACCGACCCTAGGAGAGGATAAAAAGGTTATAAGTGAGCTGAAAAACTACAAGGCTGCGGGGAAGGACGAGATGCCGGTGGACCATCTCAAGCACAAAAATGAGCAGCTTAACCAATCGATCCATCGAGAACTTCTGCAGGTATTAGGGGGAAAAAATGCCTGCCTGTTGGCTGAATGGCCTCATACGCCCAATCTTCAAAAAAGGGCGCAGTCTAGAGTGTCCCAATTATAGAGGAATTACCCTGCTGAATTCAGCGTACAAAATACTGTCGCGCACTATTTAACAGTCTGAGACCGCTCGAGGTGTCCTTTATCGGCGAATACCAGGCTGGTTTTCATGAGGGTCGTTCAACAACGGATCAGATCTTAGATAAACTCCGGGAGTATAACTTGTAGAAAGATGGTGATGCTTATTGATTACAAGGCAGCGTACGATTCAGTGAAAAGAAATAAGCTGTGGCTCATAGTATGTGAATGTGGTTTTCCGGTGCAACTAATTAGGCTGATACGTACAACACTGGTTGGCTCAAAATCAAGTGGTTGGCTTGCAGACGATGTGTCAACCTCGTTTGTGACGTTAGGTGGGTTGAAGAAAGGAGATACACACTCGAATTCAACATTGTTGTTCAACACTGCTATAAGTTACTATCATCACACGGTCGCACATGCTCCTTGGTTTTGTGGACGACCTTGACCTCATTGGAATCGATCACAGGCCAGTGGAGGAGGCCTTCGTGTGTCTGAATATGGAGGCAGAGAGGATAGGCTTGACCATAAATTCTACCAAAATGATGTACATGGATGCTGGTAGATATAAAGGGAGGCCTAGTGGTGTTGGTGCTGAGGTAATGGATGTGTTTGAAGTTGTTGAAGAATTTGTTTACCATGGAACACTTATGACAAGTGACAACGACGTTTCCCGTGAAGTGAGAAGACGTGTTGCGGCTGCGTAAAGGGCCTTTTACGGACTACGCTACCAGCTTAGATCCCACAATTTGCAAACGGAAACCAAATTCGCGCTGTATAAATCTCTGATTCTTCCGGTGGTACTCTACTGGCACGAAGCGTGGACGTTAAAAGAGGCAGACCGGAGAGCTTTCGGTGTTTTTGAGCGAAAAGTAATGCGGATAATACTCGGCGGGAAATTAGACAATGGTGTGTGGCGCAGACGCATGAATTACGACTAATATCAAGTGGATAAAGAAGTGAATATTATTAAGCGTATAAAAAACGGAAACCCTTAGTGAGATGGTCACTTAGTGCGAATGTCGAAAGAAAGATTTGCGAAAATAATATTCAGCAGGGATCCAGATAAAAGCCGGCGACTAGTACGCTGGCTTCATGCAGTGGACCTTGGAACCCTAAACGTTCGGGGCAACTGGAGAAGTATCACCCAAGACCGAGGAAGCTGAAGCTCTGCAATACGCCCGGCTTTGGCGTGAACAAGTTCAGTTCAGTTAGTTCATATATCCGTAAGAAAATTTCCGAATGATAAAAAAAGTAATAGCATTTTATGGGAATGTTACAGCTTTCATTTGCTGCCAACAAAATCAACCTAAACAAACTGCTATATTTCCCTCAAGTCGAGCACTCGACTCTGAAAAAGTCTGTCAGTTGCAGACGAATTAGGCCTATCTGTCAAATGATAAGTTTTTTCTAGTGGTATTCAAAGGAATTTGCTCGCGTTTACTAGTGATTATTTGAAAAAGTGCTTCAGTTTTTTTTTATTTTTAAAAAGTGATCAAATGAAATTTTAATTTTCCTAGTTTTCCAATGAAAGTTTAGCTTGAACATATAACGAGGTAAGAGAAGGGGAGGGGTGAAATTTACAGTAAGAAAACGATAATTTCAATTTGACAGTTCCATTCCTCTTCAATGAAGCCTAGGGTGTTGTTATGTAAAAGTCATGTAGTCGATAACTCTAATTAGTTCTATCATTGTATAATGGTTGAAGCAATCGGGCGAAAAGAGGCTTCAAAAACCACTGAAAACTACTTGTTACATCCACGCAGCATAACACTTTTATTACCCCATGCAAAATGTATTTCAAGAGCACTAAACGTAACAAGCAGTTGAAAGCATTGTAAATTTAACCCGGTGAACTGACATTAACATCTCTCTTATAACTACAACATCCCATCTAGCACTATCCTTTGGTCACGTCCACAATCGTTGATTGGGGTACTCCGACAACACTGAGCAAACTTGTTTTACACGAAATACGATGCTTAGGGATGTACTGAAATCGAAAATCGAACCCTTCACTTTCGGTTTGGAGAGCTGTATTACAAACAAGGCTATTTCGATGAAAGCATTTGCATAACACGCATAAAAAGCCATCCTTCGCAGTGGTAATTAAACTTCGTTAGTCTGCTATAAATAAAGAGGTTTTACAAATTACTCATGCCTTTTCACCGCAGCCCCGCACATATTCCACTTTTCCAGGACGGGTGATGAAATGTCCCATAAATATAGGTTTCCATGGTAGACTCATTCTTCAACATTTGTGTCATTCATGATTCCCGAGAATCAGAAATTTGCACCCCTCGCATATTTACTCTATTCGTTAGGAATCATTGAACAGCACCCGGCGTTCGACAGAAAAGCTTATCCTCTTTCCCTGTGGAGGGTATCAAGGAAAAAGAACTCAAACGTTAAAACCATTTCGAAAACACCTCACGTACCATAATGGTTAATCTATGGGATGATGTTGCCATTCAGGCGCCTCATTGCATTTTCAGAATCTGTTTATGGTAGCCTAGAGAATGTTCAAGTAATTTAAAATGAAACTGAGCTGCCAGGCCTACAAACTGTAAGAAGCAATTTGTTCCACTGCGTGATGGATGCGTTCAATATTCAAAGAGTGGTTCGAAAATGTATCCCAAAGTCACATTATGCAAACAGGTGATTCTATAGCATTCAATTTGAAATTTCCCGCAAGAATATTGCGACTCATTGTATCACGTGCACAGCTAGCTGGGAAGCTGAGAATAAATCAAGCAGAAAGCAAAAGATCCTATTGGTGGGATGCTGAAAAACCGTTTCCAAGAAAAGGTAATCCAGCATGATTCGGGTGCAGGTGAGCATTGCTGCGTGAAAATTCTCTTTCGATACTGTTTCGAGGCCCACTTCGTTTTAGAGTTCTATACATTTCCGTAACTACACAGGAAGAGTCAAACTCAACGGCAGCACTGGCAAAAAGGTCACCATTGACACCATCATCAGTTGAAAGGATGCTCTGCTGCTAAGGTATGACGGCTACAGTCGAAGGCGGTGTCTTATACTATCTAAAAGGGAAAAACCGTTGTAAGCAAACACCAAGATGGGATGTAATGAAATTACCGAATGAGCTTAACGTTTTAAAGGAAAATAAAGCAACCGGGTCACGTTTGCAATGTTTTCATGAGCGATACAAATTACAGCACAGCTTTTTAAATGATGTAATCTGAGGAGAATTTCTTCGCTTTCATTACCTGTCCTTGGTAGCACGTTGGTCGTGAGAAAACGAAAACAAAGAAGAGGATCAGTTAGGTTCCTTATTTATTCAAATTGACTTTGGAAATTTGTTGGTGCGTGAAGAAAGATAGCTTGCTCGACAACTATCGTAAAAGTTGGAATTGCTACTTGCGAGGAGAAGGAAAACGTCTTCCTTCTCTGTACTAATTAGCAACGAAGGGTTCCATTGCCGAGCTAAGCAAAATGTTGTTCTACAGTTGAGAGATGGAATCTGATGTCACTGTTAGAGGCAAACGGTTTTGAATTGAAACTTGAGAGGGTTTATGCCCGAATGTTGCACATGTTAAAAACAGCTAGAAATCTTAAAACTACAGCGAATAGCAAAACTAATCACTCAAAATTTGGGCATGAAACAGGAATAAAGATCAATAACAATAAATTCAAAACTGACCATTCCGGAACACACTCACCAAACCATTAACATAACCTCAAAATTGATCTTGAACTGGAACTTGTCTGGGGTATACAAAATTTGTTTAAGGCAGAAGATATTCAGAGAGCCACCAACAGAATCGATTCTACACACTCACAAAATAAGATGCTGAACAACCCAAGCAATCAAAAGTTCGATTTTTACTGAAGATGAGAATTCAGAAGTTCACATTTAGTTGAAATTTAGTTCCATGGAATTTTTTTGCTGAATAACAAGACACTTCACGTACAGGCAGAACTTAATTTTCTCTAAAGTGTCATTAACATTTACAGCAACTTGAAAATTCAAGAAAAATTTCTTGTTGCTATTCAACTCAATTTTCAAGTTCATATGTTGTTAGTTGAGAACTTGCTTTGAACTTTAAAAAATCTCTAACACAAAGTTCATTCAAAGTTCTAACCGTACTTTTAATCAGTACAAAAGTTCAAAATACATCTCTGTTAAACTGCTTTCCTGCTCTTTGAAGTACACGTAAAGTTCTGAGTAACACTTAAAAAAATGTCAAAAAGATTGTTTACATTTGAAGAGTGATCTGGTGTTGTGTTTCAAGTTTGACGAGATATAAGAGCAAAAAAATTTTCAAAAAGAATAAAAAAGGAAAAGAATATTTTATTGCCATCGGAAAAAAAAACTGTTAGCTAAATGGGATGCGGAAAACGAAGCTGTCTTTCAATAAGGTTAACTTAATTAATTTGTAGTTCAGATTGAGTTCTAGATGAACTAATCAGATAGTTTTAGACTTGTAGTTCAGATAAGATTACAGGGAACATGAAAGTACTAATGCATAGAATCAACATTTCGAGTAAAATTATAGCGTAACCCACCTCGTTCATATGGCACAGGGGTAAGTATTTCGGTTTAAAAGAGGAGGATTCAAGTTGGAGACTAGGTAGTTATTATTTATGAAAAAATTAATTTAATTAAGAAAAAATAGAAATGAACACAAATATCATTTCACAACACAGCACTCTAAAAACAAATTTCCGACAGGATTAGAGAAGAGCAAAAATGTCGAATGATAAAAGATGTCTCTTAAACAAACCTTTCGTGAACTTCAAAGTTTTCTTTAGAAGTTGGAAAGAATGCTGCTAGAAGCCTAAACATTGGATATGAACTGGAAAGTTCGGTTAATTACTTAAAATGTCAGCTGAATAGAATTCTCATCATAATCCTTCGATTTGCTGGCTTAGCCAAAAAAACACACTTTTATCAGATCTTTTGGTTGCTTAGTAATCCTCTTCTGTGTGAGCCATTCTTTAACAATAATATAAAAAAAAATCCAGCTACAAGAGAGTGGAATAAGTTTGAGCAAGAGTTACTCCACAATCTTTAAAATAATAATCTGTACGTAGCTTAGGGTGTCCCTATAAAAATCAGTTATTTTGCGCTAACTTTTTCATTTCAAATTTTTCAGCAACGCTCATTGATTCTAGAACAACATAAGATACAACTTTTGATGTACTGAAATCGTTGCTATCGTATGTCAAACAAAAGTCATTATGGTTTTTGTAAAAAAATAGGACTTTTTTATATGTTGATCTCTTTGGTTGGGGCAGCCAAAAAAATATCTCTCACCTGCATTTTGAAGGTTTTATATTATTGCATATTATATTTGATAACTGGAGCTAGATATTTTTTTTTTCAAATTGAGTAAAACACATTTGAAAAGGGCGTAATTTAAGAGAAAATCGTAAATTACTCGCTAACGGTGACCCCAAGATATTCAGGGAAAATTGTTCTAAATCGGTTTATTCAAAAGCTACAAAAATGTTTTGTTGGCAACGTTGCTTGAAATTAGCAAGATTACAATTTTACCACAGAATGTATACCTTTATTTCAGCAAATAAATCAATAAGATTTATATATCAACGAACATAAGAACCAATAAACAATACTTGATGTACACACTTAGATGTTTTACAGAAATCTGTAAAAGTTTAACGAATTCTCAACAGCTACTATGATCAAACAGCAAAAAATCCAATATTAAATTACTCATAAATAATATTGGAAGTAGAGACCTTCATCGGGACAGTTTTCCTTAGATAACTTAGGGTGTCCCTACAAAAAAAAAACAAGTTTTTTGCTCTAACTTTTTTATTTAAAATTTGCCAACAAAGTTTTTATCAGATGGTATTTAGAACTTAAAAATATGTAGCTTTTGACCTATAAATCTTGCCGATATACTCTACCGTTAGCGAGTTATTGACGATTTTCTCTTAAAATTACGCCCTTCTCAAATAGGTTTTACTCAATTTAAAAAAATAACCTATCTCCAGTTTTCGAATGTTATGTGCAGTAATATAAAACCTTCCAAATGCAGTTGAGAAATATTGTTTTTGTCTGCCCCAACCAAAGAGATCAACATTTGAAAAAGTCCCATTTTTTTTACAGAAACCATAATAACTTTTGTTTGACATACGATAGCGACGATTTCAGTTCATCAAAAGTTGTATCTTTTATTGTTCTAGAATACGTACGAAATGCTGACTAATTTTAGAAGTAATCTGTTATAGAATCTTTTAAGGGTTTGGTCAAATCCAAGAGGCTTATTAGGAGCGTCGAAGTGAGGTTTGTCACTTGGTGAAGTGATGAAAGTCACCTGCAGTGACGTGACTCTCCATTTGATTCACCCAGAAGAGTCACGTCACTGCAGGTGACTTGTCTCACTTCACCAAGTGACAACCCTCACTTCTACTCTCGGAATAACCCTCTAATAGTATAAGACGGGTGAAGCGTGGGTTGCCCTCAGTACAACGGAAATAAGATAAAAAAAAACCTTACTTCGGAGACACCTTCAAACTTACGGTCTATTTCGTATCTTTTGTGAAAGTTCGCAGGGCCAAAAATAAGTGAAAAGTGTGGATAATAGTGAGCTTTTCTTCAGACCAATTAGAAAACACTAGTAGAAACTTTATTTAAACAAGTTAAAATGGATTGTGTCATAACAATGTTTAGGCAATATCAGATAAAACTGTTCAGGATCAAATTTAGGTGCATATCTACAGTACTGTGGAGCTAAAATTTAAAATTTGCATGAGTCTATTGTGGATACCTTGAAATTCTCTCCCATCTCAATAATTTCCCAGTTTCGGAAATAAAACGGAAGCAACAATATTATGTTTCATATAAATGATTTATTCATTTCAAAACTATCACAAATACATTTCACAAATATATACATACTCTCATAGCATTTTGAAGGTTACAAATAACATCCTTATAAAAACGTTCTCTCAGGTAGTCCATCAAATACAAATTCTACAGGTGGACCCTTTGCAAAGGTCTTATAACGCATTTGCAGCACGATGGAAGCCGGAATGATTCTTTATAAGGTTGCTTGGTAACCGCGTCGAACGCCAGCAATGTGCGATAGTGATAGAGTTGTTTACATTTCGTTGTGTACATAGAGATCAGATGTTCTAATTTGTAGCACGTTCCATCGGGATTTCGACAGGTTTCAATTCGCACACCTTGGAGATAGTTCGGAGTATTCACAATCATAACCAACTTATCATCAATAGTATAGCCACTTTGAGGATGAACTAACTTTTCCTCGCTCATGCAAATGAATTCATCGTCTGACGTATCGAAACGTTTTTCCAAAGTATCACCACTATCCATTACCACATCATCACCGAAAACTTCAGCAAATCGATACTCCTGACGGGCAATTATCTCATTTACCAACTGCTGTGGGTAATCGACGACGTTGGTACAGATGGGATAATCTGGACTGCAATCTTCGGATTTACCAATTCTGGGCTTCACGTCATTCGCAAACATAAAATCGTAGTTCAACCCGATTCTGGTGCTGCTTTCAGTGGGTTGTTTGATGTGGGAAATTGAATGCTGGGTTGTGTCCGGGCGATTTATCCTTGTGTTTTTTCCTGGTTCTTGCGTTGCACTATCAATTCTAGCGGATAATTTCGCCTCTCTCGATCTCACCAGGGGCCAAAGCCCAGCTGCAGCGTACGATGGAGTCACTAGTAGCACTATTAGAATGAAGGCAAACATTGTCGTCGAATGTGGTTAGATTAGATGGACTGGGAACTTTGGAAGAATAACACACCACACCAATACTACTTTTGTTTTGTTTTGTCCCGTGATACGATTGCTACAGAAATTTATTAGCAATCATAAAAAATGATGAACGGGTAGTGAAAATAAAACATTTGACAATTGACTTCTTACTTATAGCCAACAGAATAGTTGAAAACATCATCGCGGTATATATCGGAAATTTCTACCTACGTGATGCCCACACTACCTGATGAGTTACTGTTTCCAAACACATTTAAACAAGAGCACCTGCAGCAAGCAAGCGAATGATGGCAAAGGTTGCCTTTTGTACACTGAAGCATTGAATGTCAAAGTCTTTGTCGAATGAAATAACTGGAAAGAAATTGAGCGATAACAGGTACGGATGTGGGAAGTTGATGAAGAATACTTCTCCATTTCAACAAGTCTCAACTAGTTATTTTTTATTTGAAGATATTGTTATTAAGATCAAACCATCGACGGAAAATGCATTAAGCATTTGTTTTGTTCAGTGAACTAAAAACCCAGTTAAAAATAAACGTCAAACATTTGCATCCTACGTATTGCTTTCAAAACAATCTAGGGACTAGTGAAAAAGCATAGGGTAGAGAACTACATTGATGTAATTACCCATTGTTGGCCCGTCGTGTCGAAATAGTGAAATTTATCTGTGATCTCAACGTTATCAATTTAATTGAACAATTGGTACGATACTTACGATGAAAAACTACAATACATATGATTTCTGGTAGCGTCAAAAGGTTTGAAAAATATGTCATGCACTCCCGGCAAGTTTGAAATAATCAGGGGCGTTGAACTTACAGTAAAATCTCAGCAATGTGTGGTTCCACAATTAATCTAAATGTGCGATTGGAAACAATTTTTTTGTATAAGTACGTGGGAAGTACAAAAACGGTAAAATAGACCAGGATCGGCACCGAAACCATATTGTTCCAATGGGAATAATGGAAATGATCTTAAAATAAGTTACGAATACTTTTCCAAACAGACGAATCTCATTTTGTAAACAAAGAGGTGAAGCAAGATTTAAACGTAAATTTCTCAAACGTCTCAGCAAAGTAGAATCACCATCATGTAAGGGAAATATTATTCCTTGTGTTGGTGGTCCTAGTGGCCCTAGCATGAAAGTGCTAAGGGTTTCAAGAATTTAACGTTTGAATCTTCCTTCTCCTCTTTGTTAACAAAATCATATACGTCTGTTTGAAAAGGTACTCCAGAAGTGATGATTTGCGAAAAGGTATTTAAGGAAGTTTTCCCTGCGATTAATGATCCATTACGAAAAATAAACTGTGTAGTGCGGAATGTGTAGGATTGTTGACCAACTACAAAACAATTTCAAACAAAAATATTTAAAAACATTTTCACCGCCTTGAACTAAAGATTGTATACACTTAACATTAAACACAAAGCAAACTACAACGAACAACCTAACATCACAGACAGACGTCCGGCTTCATCTCATTTACCTGTGTAAAAACATGGCTTCCCTCAAGATATCCAAAGATTGGTTTTTATTGGTGAGGGAAAATGTTGAACTGTCAGATTTAATACAGAAATAAATTGACTAGGTGGCGCTTCTGTGCTAGATGATTCCAACGTTATTAGATTTGTAATTTCACACAGCTAATTTGAATTGTTCTGTTCGAGCTTTAATATCTGTCTGCGCTAACACCTGGACCAGTAGGGACATTCTTGGTTTGCGAAAAATTCCTCAGACTGCAGCGAGAATCGAACCCTCACTTCATGATAATCGCCTGAACGACAGGTGATGTCGCTAACCGCTGGAAGCCTACTATTGAACACATATAGCAGCGGATTTTCTCACTAAGATCAGTTTCAGAAAGAAATATTATTGCTCGAGTATTCTATGTACAGTTACTGTCCCGATATTAACTTCACTGTTCTTTATTTATACTACACTGAACGATTAAATAGGAGAGGATTGGATGATTTCATTTCGTAATAGTGATTGCGCAACAGTAAGTCCCATAAAAAAATGCGAAAAACCGTACCTCACTTTCAAAGAAGCTTTTGTTCATAGAAAATGATAAAAAAAAATCATAACTGTATTTAGGGAATCGTTTATTAAGCCTTTCATGATTACATTACTCAATATGTCCACCATTTTTCTAGATAACCTTCTCCAAACGGGGACGGAATCGAGAGCATACCTTCTCAATGTATGAGTCAGTCATCGACTTCCATGCCTTGGTAATGGAAGCTTTCAGGGCGCCAACATTGGGGTGAGAATGTTCATAGGCATAAGCCTAAACATATGTCCATATTGAGTAATCCAAAGGATTCAAGTCCGGGCTGCTAGGAGGCCAAATGTATTTTGGCCAAAATTCCAGGTTTTCCTTCAGCCACGCTTGAGTCCTCTTTTAGATATGACACGGTGATCCATCCTGTTGGAAAATGACGTGTTGATGTGCTCCAAAGTTGGCTTTCATCCATGGCCAAACGTGGTCCTTCAAAATGTTCATGTAAACCTCGGTATTAACTTTTAATCCAGCTTTGATAAATACTGGAGGCATTTTCAAGCCATTGGACGCAACTGCCCCGAAAACCATGACTCCGGCCGGATGTTTAGTTGTAAACTTGAATTTCACGTTCTCTGGAACATCCTCAATCTTCTACGGCGAAATAAACCTGTCTGTACGTGTGTTAGATACGAGATCGATGGTAAACATTTTCTCATCGGAGAATACGATGATGGTATGCTTCTTTTTTAATTCTGACACCAAACGTTTCGAGCGCTCCAGTCGTTGTTGTTTGATTGGGTCCGTTACAAGGTGGCGCTTTACTCTTGTCCTGGACGAACATTTCAAGTCATCTTTGACCAACCGTTGCATGGTAGTTCTTGAAATATCGGCTTCCTTAGCCAATTTCCGGATCGATCTGATAAGATTTCGCCTCACCTTGTCTCTCACTGATCTGATGACTTTCGGTGTGCGAGTGGACCGTGGACGGCCACTTCCCGGCTTCCGTGAACGTGGTCTAACAAGGAGTGAACGTTGGATACGGTAAACGGTAGCCAGGTGGCATCCCACAATCGTTGTAATATGTTTTACGGGCTTTTGGGCGAGCAGCAAACTAGTCACAACCTCCTTTGCGTACATTTTTGTCAACTTTTTACTCGCGAACCACTGTTTTGTTTACATCGTCTCAGAGTATACACTGTAACCGGCCAGTACCCATTAATGGGTAAAAATGTACCCATTTTTCGATAGTATATGAAGCTGTCAAGAAATGGGTACTTTTAAAATTAAAATAATGCACACGATAAGCTTCCTTTACCCATTAATGGGTACGATTTTTTTTTTTTTTTTTTTTTTTCGTCTTTTTTTTTTTTTTTTTTTCAAAACGCCGCCTCCCCCCCCCAATTGGAAGAGGCCGTTTTACGGTCAAATGGGTAAAAAATCCACAGGAGGAATAACAACCCATCAAACAATCACTCATTAAATAAACACCATTATGGCGATTTAATTCAGCAGCGTGTTGAATAATCTCTGAACTATTTTCAATCACAGCTTTTGTTCAGGCATTATTCACACAAATTTGGAGAAGTTATTAAGCTGTCGCCAAGTGCTTTTGGACACTGCCAATTGATGCTTAAGAAGCAAGTTTGCAGCAATGGAGCTCAGCTAATAATTGAATATCTGCTGTTTAAGTGCTTCAAAGAACTTGAGGGTAATTCTGAGAGTCGAAGTGATAGTCATGATGGAATTTTTCTTCAACATCATTAAGCATATTAAAAAAACTAAGGTGTCTTTTATAGAACTTTTGTTCAAATTTTTAAAATTTTCATAAAACTTTCATTGGTTTTTTGTATGATTTTCCGTACGATACAGACATTTTTATTTGGATTACATATTATGCATATTTAATTTGATATTATTATACATTCACAGAAACATTATGTAACATTTATTTATTAACATTTAATAGCGAGATTTGAACCATCAACCATCGTATCCTCAACTACGTGACATACCAACTGCGCTATTCTAGAATTGAATGAAGTAAAAACGAATCGTCTATATTAGCTCAATATTATATATTGAATAGTAGCAGAAGTGATGCTTTAATTGAGCTACATTGATATTCTATTTATAGCGTTGTCTGTAACTAAGCAACATCAGTGCTCAATTAAACCTTCTAAATGTTGTTATTAAACAACGAATTAGGAAGCTGTACACAAGCTTTGATATTGGATGTTCGGTTTTACTACGTGCATTACTGACAAGGGCATGTTGAACAAGAGATGATTAAAATATATGACAATGTTTTCTGATGTTATTTGTTAACACTTTACTACGGCATTAAAACGCTTTACTACGGCATTTAAACGACTTTTATTTTAATTGTAGTTTATTTTGCTGACTATTGGTTTAAACCACAGCTATTATTCAACTAAATATAAGGTTCAATTGGCAAAGCTAGTTAAAAGGCGTTGCATTAGAGGCATAAACTGTATTTCATCTAATTGTTCAGTGGTTGAATAAAAGTCAATTAAGACACCTGTGTAAAGCTTTTGTATTATTTTTCTTCAGCTTATAATTGGATCAGTTGAATAGTGATGTACATTACAGCTATTATTCAATTCAATATCAGGTATTATTAGCTAGGCTACATAAACGATGCTTAAGCGGATTTATAAACTGTTATTCATCTCTTTGTTGAACTGTGTGAATTGAGTTACATATAAATACTAAAATAGCTTTTAGTAAGCATGTTATTCAAACAAAATGAAACACTTGAATTGATGTTAATATTTCAATTGAGAACTTGGTTATTCAGCTTATATTTCAGCAAGATTTTTTATTCAGCTACGAAAGTCGTAATTCAGCTTTAATAAAGCATGTATGCTTATTTATTGCTTCCGTTTGTTTGTTGGGAATAATAATAAATCGTACCCATTAATGGGTAAAGGAAGCTTACCGTGCATGCTAATTACCCATTTTCTATTTTCAATGAGAGACCAAAAGATGGGTATTTTTCTACCTATTAATGGGTAAAAAATATCTTAGCATTCTCCTGGTTCACTTTGTATAGTTAAAAATGAGCTGTTCGAAAAATAAAAATAAACTTCGTGTCGTAATCCAGTCCACGAAAACGCGTATAATATGGAAGAACTGAAGGCTATATTGGATAGCGAAATCTTCCAAAAACTGAGAGGTATGTTAATAATTTAATAAAATATTAGCCTTAATTTCATCAGTAGAATCGAATTTTCGAGTATCTACACGGAACATTGATAAGTTTAAACCAGAATTTCCAGTAGTTAGTTTGGTTGTTAGATACATCGTTTGAAGTAATCAAGTAATCAAGTAATAATAAGGTATTTGTTAAAAGGTTGTCTCGTTACGAATACACAAATCCAAATACAGTAATTGCGATCTATTATGATTGTGCTAATGCTCCTTATTCGATATCACATCTAAAAACAAATCACGAAAACTGGGTATTTCATACCCATTTCGCAAATGACAAAGATTTCGAAAAATGGGTATTTCTTACTCATTTCCCAAATAACAAACATTTTGAAAAATGGGTATTTCATACCTATTTCCCAAATAACAAACATTTTGAAAAAAATGGGTAAAAAATACCCGATAGCCTGACGTACAGGCTCTTTACCCATTAATGGGTAAAATCATTTTACCCATTTAAGGAGTTAACCCACCTAAGTTCGAAATGGGTGATATTTTACCCATTAATGGGTACTGGCTAGTTTCAGTGTACAGTCAGATGATCACACACACGCATTAAAACAGTAAAAATAATGTTTGAAGCTACCAAAAAATAAGTATTGAAAACTTTCGCATTTTTTATGGGACATACTGTAGTGTAATAAAAATACAAACATTACAATCCAATCCAGTAATCCGATACTCCTTGAATTGTAAGTTGCATGAATTGCGAAGTGATGCGATTACTGTGATGTGATGTGATCCCCTTCAGAGTTACTAATAGAAAAGTTGCGTAAAGAAAAATTTGCAACACAGTTTCGATAAATTCTCATATTGCGTGCGTGTTCATTTCAGATGGTCTGCTCAAAAGAATGCTGAGAAAAGAATACCCAAAATTAAGTTTTTTTTTTCACTCATCTCGCTTGTTTTGTGCATTCACTTAAAATCAGTTTAATGATGAAAACTCAATTGATACCTAATGATCATTTTTTTCGTAAGAAAGATTAAAATACACGAACAAATAGTTGAATCGATCATTGAAAGCTCATCATTCCATCAGAAAAACATTGGCAATTCGTAGGTAAGCGCGTTGTTTACAATGCTGCCATTTCGTCGATTCCATCCGGCAGCTTCGAGACTTTGATTATTTTCCGTCGGAACAATCGTCTAAATGAGGTTCGAGTGGCTGCCTTTGCTTCGTCCTCCACATCTGTAAGGATTAAATATGACTAGAAATACAAAACATATTTTTGATAGTTTCCTTGAGATGCAATAACTTAATATTAACAAATGAGGGAGCCTTGATTTATACCTGTAGATAACCGCGACCACACGAACAAAACAAAAATTTACAATCGTAAACAGTGCCAACGGGTGCTGTGATATTCAAAATTAAGTTAAAAGTACTCAACCGTTCATTGCGCGAAGAGAATCAGTAGCTGCAACCTAAAATAAAGTTGTTTTGTACTTCAAATTCAAATATAAACAAGTAAGGTTTAAAAATAACAGTTTTTAATAGCAAATGTTCCTCATTAATTTTTGCAGACATTGTTGTAAGTTTGTTGAGATACTAAGGCTAGAATGCAGCTAATAAGTAATGTGCATTAGGATAGGACAAGTAATGGTCAAGAATTGCTTTTACTGTCGGAATTAGTTACCTTGTATGCAGCTGAAAAGGATGGTAAACTTCGTAACGTAAGTAACGCCTGTAATCTAAATGAGGTTGTCACTCTTCCTTGCAGAATAATATTCCGTTCAATTGTTCCGCAACGAATACTGACAATTTACCCATACTGGAGCAATTGTCAATATTACTTCGGTAGAAATCGCAAAAAATGCTTCAGGTCTCTACTTGTCAGCTTACTTGGCCTTAAACAAAGAAAGCAAATAAAAGAATTGGCTTAAGTTAAAAAAAAACAACGATATTTTAGTTCGGGACAAAAGTAAACAAGCCAATTAAAATATTGAAAAGTGGTTTAAAACATTGAACACAAAAAAAAACCTAAATATGAGTATATTTCTCATTACTGACTAGATGGGTGAATTTAATCTGCATCATTTTTTTAATTCATCCAACTGATAACCTCACATAACAGAGCTCAACGTTGAGTTTGTTTAACTTAATTTTGGGTACTTTTTTCTTAGTGTGTATATTATAGGTGTCCAACAAATGATTCGGTCACGTTGTATTTTCGTATGGGACAGCAATACGTACTTTTACGTTGAAAACGATCTTTTCTCCCTCACGACCTCCTTACCCTTGTTTATTTCACAATAATAGAGTTATATTCACAGTAGAAACAGTTGATTAATATGTTGTTGTATGTTGCATTACACCTTGTTCTAGCAAATATTAGCTTCCTTAGCGAAAAATTTGCTTATTCAGCTGTAAATCAACTGAAATTGTTTATAGGGAATCCTTCTTTCTGTAAAATTCTCGAACTTTCTGTGGTACACCCGCCATCAGGTTCCGTACGGTATCCTCAGATACGCCCGCCGTGGCGATTCTCCCTCTTCTCTTGAAATCATCGGTACCATTTGTTTTCTTCTGAATTTCGAAGAATTTCCGCTTAACTAGCGCCCAGTACTTCTCTGTTGGGTGAAGTTCTGGATAGTTTGGTGGCTGTTTTTGGCACGTATTTGACCTCTTGTACCTTATTCCATTCCAGAATGGATTTCGCATAGTAACAAGAGGCCAAAACAGAGCTGGAGAGTCGTAGCTTCTGATAAACGGTAGAAACCGCTGTTGCAGCAACCGCTTTTGCAGATTTGCAAACACAAAACACGGTTTTTTTTTTCGGTAGTTTTAGTTTCTTGGCAAGATCGGTTACCGATAAATTCGTATTTTGCTGCCATTCGTACAAAATGCGTTTGCGCACTTCCACTTGATTCGACGCCATTTTACTGAATGTAACAAGAATGTAAACATTTTGTATCCCGAAATAAAGTGGAGAGTTTCAGCTGTCATATAAGTGAAACGTTTCAGCGATCCGTGAAATAATTCCAAATGTACACTGAAAGAAAAGTGTCCGAAATTTAACGTGGACAGGTTTAAGTCGGACTTGCTTCATACTTTCGAAGAATATAGAAACAACAACATTATGGTTAAGTTTCTATTTCATTGGTTTATTGTGTGACGATATGTGATTTAGTAGAATTTGAACATGATTAATTATCTTCAATCTCTTTGTAATTAGTTCTTAGGGTAAGCTATGCGAAAGCATCTGCATTTTTGCTGTAATCTACGGAAGACGGGTCCATTTAATTTTATGAATAAGGTTGGAAAGGGGCAGTCGTAAGCAATAGAGGGATCGGCATTTGATACTAATATTTTATCCACTGTTCCTTCAAAGCCTGGTCGTTCTCGAACAATTTAGGTGATCGAACGAAGTTCGATGGGTTGAAGTTTTTTGGTACAAAACAACATTTTATATCTGTACCAGCGTGACACCGGCCACGCGTAGTGGCAGGATGCCAAATCCGGCAAAAATACCGTCTTGCCTCGGTGTGACCGAAGGAAGGGCAGCAGACGCTTCTGGAGGCGCTCATCCCGGTAGATTTGTCCATCGTACAGTTTCCTGGCGCGAGTTTCAGCTCCTGTTTGTTTGTCCATCCGGTTTGGTGCCTTCCTCACCTTGTAGGCGTGAAGGACGGCAGGATTCAACTTTTTTTTTTTTTTTTTTTTTTTTGACAAACCAGATGGAAACCTTCGTCATCTTCACCACATCGCGGACCGAAAGGATCAATCGGCGCTTGAACTGATTCAACACCTTCATTGCCTTTACCGGATCAGCTATCTTCGGTTCTGCCGCTGCCTGACCGCCGTTGGGTCATCTTCTTCTTCTTATTTAGCATTTCAAGCTTTTTGCTTTCACAATTAGCTTATTGCTTGCTCTCAACTTAGTGTTCTAAATGCACTTCCACAGTTATTAATTGAGAGCTTTCGATGCCAAGTACAATTTTTTGCATTAGTATGATTGTGTGGCAAGTACATTCATACCCTATGCACAGGGAGTCGAGAAATTTTTCCTTTACGAAAAATTCCTAGACCAGACCGGGAATTGAACCCAGCCACCTCCAGCATGGTGTTGCTTTGTAGCTGCGCCTTTACCGACTAAGCTAAGGGAGGGCCCGTTGGGTCATCTGGGAATCCTTAAATGAGATGTCTATCGCCCAATAACATATTGCGCACATCTGGATATATTCCATGTAGGTCAAGGGAATAGCCAGCTTCGGACTGTTATTTTCTTCGTTTATTTTCCGTCGGCCTATTTCCTCACAACGTGGTGACAACCACCGACGCCAGGAAGACGACTCAACCACCTGGACCCTACATATCACACTCATTAACACATGAGCCAGAACCAACGGCTTTACTTCCCTTCCGAAGGTAGCCGTGACCGGATTTTTTGCCTCAGAAAAACCACCAACCTCGACTGGGATTGAACCAAGACCCACTGAGGTGCCAAGTAGCAGTCACGTTTACCACTACACCACCGGAGCCGGCGAGTTTCGGCCTTGACACATCGGACTTTAAATCGTCACCTTGAATGAAGTGCATAGGACCACATTGCTCATACATGAACAAGTTATTGGAATCCTCAGTGAAGTGGCCAGCAACCATGAATCTATCGTAAATTGAATTTCGTAAGAGCTCACCATGGGTGGATACATTCAGGTTTTATTTTTTGCATTTTCTTCTTTTGTATAAAAAAAAATGTCGCTAAGCCTTTCAATGTCAGTAATGTCACTAAGCCTTTCAATGTCAGAAAATAAGTTAAAGCTCATGTCTCAACCGTTAGAAGAAGCAAGTAGGATCACTTAATATAACGATTAACTTATTATGCATAAATAAAACTGATGTGGCAAACGATTCGCAGCTGCGGAAAAACGAAAATTTTGTCACTGCCGGAGCCTGATCATGATATGATCCGTTTGAGAACGCATTCAGAAGCGCCTAAGGTATTTCTTGAGGTAATATGGTGAATCTGACATTATTTTGTTCATTCCATTATGCAAAAACGGTCTTGAATTGGAACCACAGACAAACAGACGTACCAGCAAAGCATTTAAGAGCCTTCCCGCATAATCACAAACCATTCTTGGACCATTTCCCTTATTGTTAACGACCGTTTCCTTTATAGTGTTAGCAATGTGTCAGATGATAAAAGGCCAAATAACAATATGCTGAATAGGCGGATAAGTTAAGTAACCATAAAAAATGGCAATTTTTTTTTTTTTTTTTTTGTCTTGATTATCGAGATTTTCAGCCTTGGGCTGGTTCATCTCCCAGAATGCCAATTTTCACGAACAAAATTTATTCTGTATTCTATGCCAAAAAGTTGGTATATAATCCAGACCGAGTGCAGACAATAAAAAATCTTTCAATGACAATATGGCATATCCCAAGTAGCACACCACGGTCATTATTAGTTGTAGTAACTTGATTATGACTAAGCAAGTCATTTTTATATTTTCTCAACCGAATGACAACAAGTATGCTTCTAGAGAACAATATGTGTTAATGTAGAGGTTGTATTGTTAAAATGAGATTAAACTATTCGATAACAATAACATAAAATGTGATAATGTATCTTACATTCGAAGCATAGTTTTGACTATATAGAAAATTGTTTGTCGTTATGCGGGTTGGGCTATAAGCAGAAACGAAACTGATACAAAAATGTACTGAAAATCTCTTAAAAAGAATGATAAATTTGGTGCCTTCCAAGTCTAAAGTAAACTCCAACTCTCTCTAAATCTTAAAATCGCAATCGATAGGATGGTCGAAAGATGATGCTAGAACATTTCGTTGCCCATATCAAATTCTTCACCATTGTGTAATGTAATACCCAGAATATTTAAAACTCTACCCAACTTAAACTACCACTATCTAGTGCCTACGTTTCACGAAACACCTATTCATAACCAGCAGAAGGTAACAATACTTTCTGCTTCTTAGCGTTTCAAGCTTTTTGCTTTCACAATTAGCTTTTGCTTGCTCTCAACTTGGTGTTCTAAATGCACTTCCACTGTTATTAATTGGGAGTTTTCGATGCCAGGTACCATTTTTGCATTAGTATGATTGTGTGGCAAGTTCAAACTATGCCCAGGGAGTCGAGAAATTTTTCCTTAACGAAAAATCCCTAGACCAGACCGGGAATCGAACCCAGCCACCTTCAGCATGGTGTTGCTTTGTAGCTGCGCCTTAGCCGACTGAGCTAAGATAGGCCCCTCATCCCCTTAGGAGGTAACAATACGTTATACCCAAATACCATTATACCAAATTAATAAACTTTGCCATATTCATTTTAATTAGAAGAACATATAAATAGACTTTAATACATAAATAGTTATCAACCTACACAGAAACCCCCATATAATCACAACATTGAAAATCAACCACCAGTCCTCTTTTTACCTGCCACGAGATTAAACCTGAATTTAGTGTCAAAAACCTCCACATTAGCAGCACACTGATCTCCTGTTAGTACGGGCGCTACTAATGATAATGCGATAAATCATCCTTTATTGCACGGTTAATTGAAGTTAATTTATCCCATAATCTCATTTTCCGGCCCATATTTTCCGCTTTCCTTCATCTTAGCATAATGGATCTTTTAAATTTCCCAAACATGGGAAACGAACTTCCTTTTCTGCTCGGCGTTTAAATTTGTCCTTCGAATAGCTGTGGAAATAGCGAAGGCGGTCGGGTTGCGTGAAATATTTTATGTACAATTAGTTAGAGCTTTCAAGCTACCGGAAATGGTATGAAAAAAAAAACCTTCTAGCACCGCATCGTGGGTACTTTCGTCTCGCACAACTAAAAGGCCTTGCTCGAGGAAGCAATCTATGATTTATGCTTTTATTGGCTTTTGTCCGGATTGCGAGGAAATGAGTTCTGGTTCGATTGTACAAAGGATTCTACTGCGGCAAATTCGCTTTCTCTCTCGCGATCGGAAACAAATGAAATATTAATTTCCACTAGCAGTGACTGTGTTTGGGCTTGCTCGTAGCGGAAACAAATTGAATCAGGAACACTCACCTAGAATAATAGCGGTTGGTTGGTACGATATATCAACTAGAACGAAGAAACTTATGAGGCGTGCAAGGAGAAAAGTTATAATCCTAAGCCATACATCAACAGGCTTCTTATAGAAGGTTTTGACAATTGAGCCGAATAACACACAATTGGAAATTAATATCAGGAATCTACAATCGAGGTCTTTGTCGTGTTGTTTTCTACATTGTAAGTCAACGGTTCCTAACGATCTTTTGGCTTGTTTGTCTCTTTCCCGAATTCTAGTATTGCCATGAAACGCTGGATCGAAACCTTCGCCGGGGTAAGAAAAATGTGGGAGTTTATAATAGATCACAAATATAGTTATGAAGTAAATGCGTTCTACCTTCACCAGCATAACATTTGACTTCCTGTACTATACACAATTTGAAAGTAACATTTAATTGTTTGTGTTATCTAATGCACATGGGACACAGGGAATGCTAGATATGGAATGAATTAATGAGATTTTTCATGTAAATTCAGGCCAGATATAGCTCATCAGGTCTATTGTATGGAAGACTGCAAACAATGTTGTAAGCTGTACGAAAGATTGCAAACAATAACATTGTTTACGCTTGATTTGGCTTGCAATTAAACGAGGGAAAATTATACACGTCTGTGTAATGTTGAGATGAATTGAATAGACACGTTAAATTTCCCTTCGTTCAATTGCAAGCCGAATCCGGGAGGAAACAACGATAAATATTTCAATATCTATCTTATTAACCTGAAATATCTCATGAATTTATGCCGAAGCTAATAGTCACGCAGAACATTTCTTGAAAAATGTACTAATTTCGGATAGCGATGAAGAACTTCAAGGGACAGCCTAATGTGCTTGAACGCAAAGGTAACGTAGGACAACGTAGCAATGTGTAATGAATTATTATTTTTAAAAAGTCTGTATTAGAAAAGAGGTGCCATTGATCGATTGTTTTCTGTCGAAGCAATGCAAAAAGCCATTCCAATCGAGCAGGAGAGCTGTCAAAAGGATGAGATGTCACCTCTTTCCCAATTTAATTATTTTGTGGTGAAAAATTGACTCGTTTCTTGAAATTATGATGGCCCTGAGAAGGGCCGATGATCCTCTGCGATGGAACGTCACGATGAACGGTGTGACATGCACGAAGATCGAACTGACATTTCCGGCAGAAACACGATGAAACACGACGAAAGCGTACTACAGGCAGCAGACATACCAAATGTACCGCCTCACGACAGTATTACGATGACTGTCGCCTTCTTAACCCTATGACAGCCTCACAATTGAGCTATCCACGACAGCCCACAGTGAACCAGTCATGTGACATGCAAGGTTGCCGTCTTTGACTGTACAGAATACGCATATTCGTGTGGATGTATTTTGTTTTATGGTCTAAGACAGCCTCGGTTGTTCATTCGTTACATTTCGCAAAGATACGACATGTACTTCGTAATACTGCCAATACATTGTTGACATCGCCACTAATATTTTACTCTGGTTCCTCATGTCGTGTCTTCGTGTTTTATGTCTACCAGTGCTAGTACAATGCCGAAGCGGATTCGGTTATGAGTATTTTGCTAGTGCCAATTTTTCATTGATCCAGTTTCTGATCGCTGCTGAGTTTTATTGAACTTCTAACGCTTTTTTTTAACTCGTACATTTATTTGGGAGGCTCAATTGCGTAAGATGTACGGAGCCGATAATTCATTGTTTTTTTTTATAATGTAGGATTAGTAGGAGTTGGGCTATATACTCGCGGTTAACCTGAGGTTAGAATAGGTGGCATTTTTTTAAAGATGGGTTGGACAGAGAAACATGGAAATAGGATTCTGTAATCTCATAAAATAGTTGTCGCCAGCACTATAACTTGGTGCGATATGATCAGGGCTCCCTTATTGTATTCGACCGGTTATTATCTTCCGACGATTTCAACAACAGTTCCGAAATGGAAATTTATGTGTAGCCAATCTGGGTGACGTTATGAAGATTGAAAGTGGTGCTTATAGAAGTGTGACGAATGAAATTTATGCTGCTGAAAGTCATGACACGGGCAAAATTCGCGGCCCGGATAAAAATTGAGCAAGTGGAAGTGGTGCGAGTAAAAGTTGCACAGGTGGAAGTCGTGCGAGCGGAAATTGCGCGGATGCAGTCCGTGCGGATGAAAATGGCACGGGTGGAAGTTTAATGGCAGTGGATGACCCAAGTAACAATTTTAGTTTAAAAACATTTCTTCAAATTCACTGTTGAGCTTATTAACCGTCATCTGTGTGTACTGATTACGGTGTCTTCATAAACTGTTTTCACATGTTTCAACTATTTATGTTATTCACATTGATGTCGCTTATGCCCATCATAAGTTGATGCTATGAATATCATTGCGTGCGACATGGTAATAGTGAGCAAGTAATTAATCGGCAAAATTGAGTAGTAGTTTATGATATTCCTAAATATATTTTCCCCACTATATAACACAATATGTTTAACGTACAAAACGAAATAATCCTGATTATCGCCAACTCCATCTACCACGGCCAGTGGGTCATATAGTTTTCCAGCAGAGAGTGCTACAACTTCTATAAGCGTTTTCGCAAAACCGGCGCGAGAAACTTTCGCAAAACCGGCGCGAGAAATTTTCGCAATACTGGCGCACAAATTTTTTGAGCAACGAAACATAGGCCTGATAATACGCGTGTAACAATCTATTTTCCTACTAATGATAAGGAGATACAGAGAGGTACCGTTGTCTGCGGGTGAAAACGTGGCCGGTATCTTTTCTCCCTAACTCCTTTCTATGTAACTCATTTTGTGCCGAAAGAATGGTGACCACAAAGGCCATCTACCTACTTTAAAACAATCTTGCAGAAACAACGGTTAGGAATTACTGGCTGAATTTCTAACCGCAAAATACGGTAACTCTCTGTAATGAAAAATGAGCAAAAGCATGGGGGCAACCGACATCCTCACGAGATCCTTCTTGGGACAGTTGACTCGGGTAAGCCAAAACTGTCGTCGCTTAAGGAAGGCTGTCCTAGCGAAAGAATTTGCGAAGCAGAAGACATGATAAAATGTAAAATTAACATCCCATTCGGCTTAACGTTTCGAGCGTGATGGTTTCAGGAGAGCCGGCGTAGCACCGACTGTTCCAATACAGCATTTTTTTCATGTATGAGTGCCCTGTTGCCGATACATCTCGGGTTGGGTACCGAACGTACGGTAGCAAGCGATAGTTCGGTTCACACAGAGACAGTCGATGCAGTTTAAACCACAGGACTGAAGCGGCTGTCATCCACGAACAACAATCGTGAAGCCAAAAACTTGGTGCTGCGAGTGGTGCTAATTTGACAGCTCGGTTTTCTTGAAGGCTATATGCAGCAAGTGTTTTGTCGTTAATTTGATTCGAGAGAAAAATCTTCCGTGTTGTACTTAGTGCAGTAGTTATCCCAACGATAGTAATTTTTCATTGTTTATCAACCAGGTATTATAATGTTTTATCTAAATTACTGTTGATAGTAGTTTGGTAGAAGTAATATTGTAAAGAAATATAATCCATTGTGAACCGAGCTTAAAATATTAAAATCGTCACTAGCGCCACAACAAAAGTGGCAGGCTTCAAGAACTAACGCTCTCTTCAGTCCTCTGGTTTAAACTGGCTGTAGCAAGAAGGCTGTACTATTGGGATGCCTGGCAGGCAGACGTAGAATGATGACGATTTGAGTGTCACTCTTCTCCTTTAATGCCCTATACGACTGCAATGCACAGTTGTTGAATAAACACACTTACACACAAACCGGATAGTCTTTGACTCTGTAGTGGTTCGTCCAAAAATGTCTATCGGTCACAGCTGGGGGACGTTGGAAGGTTTTGCGGTACTCGGCACAACGCTTGTTTTCAGCCGGTCATCTCCTCCAGTTATGTCTTGACATAATAGGCCGAGTCTAGGTGCGGTAAAAATACCGCATCCTTCTTCACATTATACTTTTTGTTGTTGGCGTAGAACCACTGCGTCGACTGAGTTGAACTTTTGTGGTAGCACATTATACTTATTGATGGAGGTGGCAAATTCCGACAGACACTTCGTTCATTTTATCTCGCCGTTTATCGCAAGCTCCCAAGGAAAGGACAGCGGCTTGACCATTCCATTTGTTTTAAAACGCATACGTCAACTTAACCAAAAAAAAAAAAAAATTGCGATGACTTAACAGCATTGCATGCATCCTTTACTAAAATAAACTAAATGTCCTCAGTTCCATCTTGATTTAAAAGCTTAGTTGAGAACTGTTCCACATAGTTCTTGACTTTATACGTCCAACATGGCTCTGCTTGCAAAATAAGTGTTTTTTGGAGTACATTCACAGTTCTTAATTGAGGGTTTTTTTTTGCTATTCCTAAGCATCCAAACTTAAAGTGTTATAATAAGATAAGTAGCTGGACAAATTTCCCGAAAAGATACTCGATAGTATAGGGAATCGAACCCTTAACACCTCAGGGTTGGAAAACCGACGCGTTTATTGACTGCGCTAAGAAGATATTGTTACTTATTCTGACTCTATTGAGTCGAAATTTCTGCCCTGTTTCTAAATCATTCCTCAACTGACTAACTCTCAAGGGCCTTTAGGCGCTTAAGCTTCAAGCGCCAGTTTTTTGCAAAAGAAAAATCATGTGCCATAATAGACGCCAAAACATATGTGCTCGAAAACGTCCAACGGCTTCCTGGTGTGGCTTACTAGAAAGAATGTCCGATTTCGACATGCACCTTGAGTCGGTTGATGATATCGAACGGTAGCTGCAGAGCATCGAGCAAGCGATCTTCCAGGCCCGGGAGCAACATGTCCCAGTAATAGATCTGGTGAGCAATTCTGTACCCATTGATAGACCAACTAAATATTTAATACAACTGCGCAACGCCACCCGAAAGCAATACCAGCGAACTGGTCTGTCTACCTTAAAAAGTCATTGCAATCGAATGACAAAAATTATTAAGGCCAGAATGGTGGACCTCAAAAATTTTTCCGACAAGATCCGCTCTGTGCTAGATTGTGCAAAGCCGTTTTGGAAGTTGACAAAAAATTTAAAAACTAAACCAAGGCCCATTCCGCCGTTGATCCCACTAGACAGCAATGACTCCAAGGATCGCTTGATAACTCCTGCAGAAAAGGCTGCTGAGATAGGTCAACACTTTGTCTGCTCCCACAATCTGCATGAAGCTGCCGTTAGCGAGCTTGTAAACAACATCCATCTAAGCCCAAAGATATCTCGGAAGAGTTGTTGATCTCAGGTGATGAATTGTTGACCTATATCAAAACGTCGAAGAACATGAAGGCCCCAGGTTTCGACAACAATGAACTTGGAGCTCAAGCAATTGAACCCTCAGTTTTATGACCATCTGGCGTTGATCTTCAACCAATGTCTGCGACTTAGCTATTTCACCTCGTGTTGGAAGTCAGCCAAAGTCATTCCCATCCAGAAGCCTTCCTTTCCCCTGAGTTATAGACCTATCAGCCATCTCTCAGGATTATCCAAGCTGTTTGAGAAAGCGATCTACCGTCAGCTTCTTTCATCTGCCAATCTGGCCATCTGGCTTCCAAAGTGGTGCTTCAACAGTCCATCAACTTAATCAAGTCATCAACATCCTCAGGCGGAACAAGTCTGTATCAAAATCATCTGCTTTTGATAACGTGTGGCATGATGGTGTACAAGCTAAAACGATAAATTCTTCCCATCTTCCTGGTTTAGATAGTTAAAAAATATTTTTTGGACAGGACATGCGGGTTTCGCTGCATGGTGCAGTTTCCGATGCACAAGAGATCTCCGCCGGCGTTCCACAGGGAAGTATACTAGGTCCACTTCTAATCAACCTTTTCACCTCGGACATGCCCCCGGTCCCGGAAAATGGAACTCTGTCGTTGTTCGCCGATGATACCGCAGTCGTCCACAATGGTAGGTTAACAAAAGCGCTAACTGCAAAACTGCAACGAAACCTATCCTGTCCTGTCAGAATACTTCACTGAATGAAAGATCTGTATCAACGCAGCAAAGACTCAGGTTATCCTTTTCCCACACTCCAATTCTCCTAGCCTTGTTCCGCCTGAGGATTATAGAATAAATCTGAAAAACACAACGGTGGAATGGACCAATTCAGCTGTCTACCTTGGCGTTTCCCTAGACAGCAAGCGGATTTTCAGGGAGCAGGTTGACAAAACTGTCACAAAGTGTAGCGTTCTGTTGAAGCTATTGTACCCATTGATCAACAGAAGGTCTACATTGTCCCTGAAAAACAAGCTTGCTGTCTACAAACAAACCATACTCCCGGTCATCGAATACGGCATGCCAGTCTCGGTGAGTTGCGCAAAAACACATCACCTGAAGCTCCAACGTATTCAGAATCAGTTCTTCAGGATGATCCTTAACACCCCTCCGAGGACATAAACAACTGAGGTCCACCGTCTGGCCGACATAAAGTTACTCGAAGAGCGATTCAGTGAGTCTATCAATCGGTACAGAGCACTCTGCCTGACATCGAATCACCAGATCATCCGGAATCTGGTTCCCCACCCTTAGGCTTTTCAAATTGTAGTTGTAGTTGTAGGTTAAGAAGGTAATCAAATTTAAAATAACAATACTCCAAGGGCTGATCAGTAAAATTAATTAAAACACAAAACGCACTAAACACATCAAACACTTAAACAAAGCTGAAGAGCCCAGTGGGCTAAAACACTTAAAAAAAATTAGTAGTAACATGCACGCTCATTCATTCGACGATTGCGATACGAGAAACACCACGAGGACAAGCAGCAATCAGCTCAATCAGTAAAAAGCCGAGAAAGCGAGTGGTATTGCCCTCGCTTGTCAGCATCGACGACATTCATAACAGCAGCCGGTGGTCGGCTGACTGGTTTCCGTAGAGGCATCCGACAGTAAGACGATTAACCGAGTGGCATCACCCTTACTTGTTTGCAACGAATGAATTCCGTAACAGTAGCCGGTGGTCGGCTGGCTGGTTCCCGTAATCCAGTATGGTAGTAGATTGCTAGTGATTTGAAATCTTGAAACCGAGCTTCTTACAAGTTATTGAAAATAAGACAAATGTGTACATTATTTGAGGCCAAAAGCATTAAAATCCTTTTACAATACGCAGTTTTAGAGCAAATATAATTTTCGCATGTATATACTATGCTTCTTCGGTGGACAGAAAAACTGTAAAAACTAACGTATTTCAATGACAAATGAATTGTCATCATATTTTCGAATTTCTCTGAATTTCCTTTACAGTTTTTTGAATATTTAATTTTGAGCAATTAGCTACATATTTATTAAAGGGTGTATTCGATAAAAATGGCACACACATATATACTCAGCAAAATTAAACTGATTATCGGATTTTCTTGAAATTTTCAGGGAATGAAGAACTACTAATGAGTTTTACAACATTTGTTTTATTCAATTTCGTCTCCCATCCCGAATGCCCGCACCTTCCTTTTCACTCCACCCATCAAATTTTGTACAACCGATTTTCCCAGTGTTTTTGTTGTTTTTACCCAAATTTTCTTCAATTCTAGCTCTGTTTTTATAGTTTTGGGATGTTTGCGAAGTTCCGTTTTCATAATTGCCCAGAATTTTTCAATTGGACGAAGTCCCGGTGAATTTAGTGGGTTCATATCCTTTGGCACAAAATTGACTCCGTTGGCTCGGTACCACTCCAATACGTTTCGAGCGTAGTGGCAGGATGCTAGATCAGGCCAAAACAGAGTTGATCCTTTGTGCTTCTTAATGAATGGCAAGAGACGCTTCTTAAGGCACTCTTCCGTGTAAATCTCACCGTTTATTGGTCCGGAAGTGATGAAGGGAGCACTTATTTCACCACATCCGCAAATCGCCTGCCAGATTAGAAACTTCTTTGCAAATTTCGATAGTTTCTTCTTTCGAACATCCTCCGGAACATCGAACTTCGACTTGGCAACGAAATATTCTTGCCCAGGAAGTTGATGGAAGTCGGCCTTGACGTATGTTTCGTCATCCATCACGATGCAACCGGATTTGGTGAGCAGCTTCGTGTAAAGTTTCCGGGCGCGGGTTTCCGCAGTGATGTTTTGTTTTTCATTCCGGTTTGGGGCTTTTTGCACTTTGTAAACATGTAACCCAGCACGCTTCATGGTTTTCTGCACAAAACCGACTGACACCTTAGACTTTTTAGCGACATCTCGAATTGACATGTTTGGACGGTTCTTGAATTGTTGTACGACTTTCCTGGCCATTTTACTGTCCATTGGACCACTTTTACGACCACTCCCTTCCTTCCTTTGGACACTCAGACGCTCCTTGAAGGTTCTTATTACACGAGACACAGTTGTATTTGCAATTCCAAGCCTTTTAGCAATCCACCGGTGGGACGCCCCTGGATTTTGATTGTGAGTGCACAAAATTTTCTCACGGACAATTTCTTGTTTCGACGACATGACTGGAACTACTGAATGTATAACTATGAAACTTGCAGATGTAAATAATACACTATGGATAAGATCTACTCAAATTTCTAGGTTTTTTACTCATACGATTCAAAAGTTACAGAAGATTTTCTGTGTGCCATTTTTATCGAATACACCCTTTAAACACCTTATTCAGAAAATCAGCTTCTGAAACAAGTAAAATAATCCACCTAAATCGATTTGACTATTTACAACACTAGTCGGAAGTTTGCTCAGGAGAAATGACACTGTTGGGTGCAATTGACTAATACAACATCAAATAGTTGGAAACTTGTTACTCAAGTATTAGTAGTGTTACAAGTACTACAAGTAGTAGTAATTTTTTGTATTCTCTAGGTATGAAATTATTATTAGTTCATACTAGAAATTGGAACATTTGTCAGAATTCATTAAATTCATTGAAATAATGTGCCCAAATCAAACACAAAATAGTTAACTGGCAATTTAAAGGCAATCAGATAAATAATTCCTAATTTACACAAGGAAAATTATTAATACTTAGTGAAAGACATTAATCAAGAACATTTTGCTCACACTCACACCAGAGATGATAAAATGATAATTGCAATATATTATTAGAACAAAACTCATGAACTTATATACAGATTGAATGAATAGCATAATAGAGAAAAGCATTTTCTAACACGAAAGATTTCAAAGAATTGGGAATTTTATAAAATTTATCGGGAATTGAAACTTCCACCTTTGACTCAGTGCCACCGTGCCTTTACTGAGTAGGCTATCATGCTATTTACCCAGCTCGACTTGTATCAGCAAAATGGACTTTAAATACATCTAACAGTTCAGTTGCAGGAATTACGTTCATTGGCAATTTCCCTCACCTTTTTTTCAGTCTCCTCTTCAAATGATATATGTTTATTTGGGGCTTTTCTTAGATTGTAGCACCCTCAGAAGGCTCACACATGAAAGTGTTTTAACTTTTACGATTATTTGTTTAAAGCAATATCGATACATAGGGTGCGGCAGAATTTACGCACACCTCTTTTCGCCACAAACAAACGATTTTCCAACCGACCAGTTCAATTTTCTTCAACAATATTCGAACTTCACATAGCGTCACATTAAATAGAATATTATGTACGACGAAAATGGGTTCCAGTGATGAAGTAGTGCTCCACCCCAACAACAGAGCAGACAGCAACTGAGGGCCTCATATGCGAACGTAAACATGCGAGACTCCTGATGATCCTATAGTATGTGTGCGGCTATCTTTTCCACATCCCAGGAGGCGGCGGGTGATTGCTTGGCTGGGTTTCTCAGCGAGAATGAAACATGCTGTAGATAATAACAATAAACGAAACGATACAAACCGTAGCCAAAAGCACAACAGGTAGGGAGAGAGTCAGATGTTCGGAAGAAAATTATTGTATCGCCAACCGAACGATATGTGTTGCCTCTTTTAGGGCATAAGACTTTGGAAGATCATCATAGAGGCAAAAAGGGATGTTTCAGTAATGCTTGACTTGTTGGTAAAGCCATTTTGCAAATCACTTTCTGCTTTTATGTCGAACATTAATTAATTTTGCCTGGCAGATAAATGCGAGGAGGTAAATAGAAAAGTATGCAGTATATTTTTAGTTTCCCTCAATCAAGTTTTGATTGAAATTATTTAAGAATCCCAACCTGATGCATGGTAGTGGAATATAAAGAAAAAAATGCTAATTTTCATGTGTTCCATTACTGTTAGCATTTCAATTATGGACACAGAACACTGAGGAAGTCTGCACTTCGTGTGGATAAAATACACATATTTGTTCGTCAAAAACGATAATTCAGTTTAATTTACAAATTCTTTTTTTCATGACGACAGTCCATTTCCATGCAAAAATCTCTACAATTTTTCCTCAGTCTGCCAGGGTTTAGCTTCCACGTAAAGGAAGTTAAACAGTTGGACTCTTCAACATGTGCGATACCCGCCAAGGTAGGAGAGCTGCCTTTTTAACAGTCGGTTATCATCAATAGCTGGCTATGGATGTATGGCAGGAATCTCTACCTGATAATGGAATCGAAAACATAAGGAGGTCTAATGAAGATGATCCCTCAAATGACGAAGGATGTAAGCGAAGGATGAATTTGAACAGTTGTAACGTGCAATGAAAGTATGCTGTGGACAGAGGGAACGTTTTTGATGCTAGCCAAATGAAGGCATGATCATTGGTGAATCGTCACTGTTCATTCAATATAGTCATAACTTCACATTTAAGATATTCCTCCATTGTTTTCTGATGGACCAGGACTCAACTAGTCGTTTAGTTGCAGTCTTATATGAAACGTTTGGGCTAAACAGTGATAGCATAAAAATTCTGCAAGAATTCACTTAAATTTTTGCATATATATGGTAAAGGGTGGACCGGTCAAAAATTTGTCGAACATGTTTAAGTGCACACTGATTAGTTTATTATATAAATGATCAATCTTTATTTTATGTTTTTTAAGTCTACAAAACACAGGAAAATTATTTGATTAGGCTTCCGATTTTCCAAATGCGAACCGTCGGGCTTTACGTTTCACACCTTCCATAAAGTGTTGCACCGCTGTTATGTCAACTATCCTGGGACACAGATATATGAAAAAAAATTATTCGCGTTCCCTATTGATTTTTGGGAGCCTTTTGGTTCTTATATTAACTGTGCAAAATTTCAACTCGATCGGTGAAACTATATTTTAGCGCTCGCAGTTTTAATTTTCCATAGTATTTTATATGGGAAAACTTACCTTTTCAAAGAAATATCTGGCGAGGTGACCCGTTGTCCTCTAAAAATAAATCAATCCCTTAACTTGCTGGGAAATTTTTCAAAAAAACTTTTCTTAGAAGACCGCAAAGCGATCCAACGCTTGTGGAAAAAGTTATTAAGCTGAAACTGATTGCTATCCAATCGAACGGCTCATAGGAGTGTTTTTTCTAGCAGCACAGTTCCTCCATACTGAGTGAACATAAACAAAACACAGTGGTTGCTTCGCGCAGCCAGCAGCAGGTTGCAGGTGGCAGTGCTGCAAGAGAAAACAGTTCAATGAATTGTTCGATTGGATAGCAATCAGTTTCAGATTAATAACTTTTTCCACAAGCGTCGGATCGCTTTGCGGTCTTCGAAGAAAAGTTTCTTTGAAAAATTTCCCAGCAAGTTAAGGGATTGATTTATTTTTAGGGGACAACGGGTCACCTCGCCAGATATTTCTTTGAAAAGGTAAGTTTTCCCATATAGAATACTATGGAAAATTAAAACTGCGAGCGCTAAAATATAGTTTCACCGATCGAGTTGAAATTTTGCACAGTTATTACAGGGTCCAAAAGGCTTCCGAAAATTATTAGGGAACTGGAATTTAAATTTTGTCCCAGGCTAATGTCCACCTTATCAGATGCTGAACGCCAATTTGCCTTGAACTGTTTTTCACTTCCAACTGTTTTTTGAGTTCACTTGAGGTTTCTCTTTACGAAGCGAGATCTGGCCAAAACAGCACGGAACAGCTATGTTTCTTCAAGAAAGGCAATAAGCGTTTTTGCAAGCATTTTTTTACATAAATATCTTGGTTGAAGGTGCCAGTTGTCACTAAACATTCGCTTTTAGCCCACAGGTGCAAATCGCCTGCCAAACCAAGTATTTTTTCGGTTTCAAACGGGAATTTCGATTTTTTTCTGCTTAAACTTTTCTTGAACCTTTCCATTTCCGGTAGCCGTATAAAGCTCTTGACCTGGGAGCTGCTTGAAATCAGCCTTCACGTATGTTTCATCGTCCATTATGACGCAATCAAACTTGGTCAACAAACTCGTGTACAACTCACGCGCTCTTCGTTTGGCTGTTGTGTTTTGCTTATCATCTCGATTTGGTGTCACTGTAACCTTAAATGTTGACAGTCCGGCTCGTTTCTTTGCTCTTTGCACTGTTTTGTGGGTCTTTCCCAATTTGTTACCGATATATCTGATGGAAAGGTTCTCAAACGTCACTCGTTCTCCGAACACTTTTATAACATTCGTCACGGTTGATTTGGCAATATTAAGTGATTTTACCAAGTCGGTGTGGGTATAATTTAGATTTTGCTGCTCTTCTTGCTTTGACGCCTTTTTGACAACTGAATAGAAAATGGCAAAAACAAAATAGAGTCAACATTCCGTACGCATACACCTACAAAATGAGAGGTGTTCAAGGACGATTGAAATAACTACGTCATATTTGAGTCAACCAAGTTCCATCCTTTAAAACGCTACATTGAGCGCAAAAAACGTCTTATGTCTTGTTCAGACTACAGAGTTATAACATGTTATAACGGTTGTCAAATAATTTCAACAAGAAATTCTTCATCAAGATAGGCTTATAACATATTATAACTGCTCTGTCTGGCCAGTGTATTAAAGGGCGAACACGAAATTATTGCGACACCGAAAATGTCATGCCAATTTTCTTATAATGTTTAGAATCAAACCAAAATTTGAGGGTAGTTTTATACATATATTTACTTCAAAAATCAAAAGAAAAGTTAATCGATGGAGCCTTGAGTGTAAAATTTAACGCATTTTTTTTTCTCCATTTTCTTAACATGTCCTTCTCGTCTTTGACTGTCTTCTTGCTCTTCCGAAGTTCCCGCTTCATCATTGCCCAGTACTGCTCCACCGGGCGCAGCTCCGGACAGTTTGGCGGATTCATGTCCTTTGGAACAAAATGGACAGAATTGGCCTCATACCACTCCAGGACACTTTTAGAATAGTGGCATGATGCCAAATCTGGCCAAAATAGCGGAGCTTTGTCGTGCTGCTGCAAGAACGGCAAAAGGCGCTTCTCGAGGCACTCAGATTTGTAGATCTCGACATTTACTGTGCCCTTTGTCACGAAAGGCTCACTCCTCAGTCCGCAAGAGCAGATGGCCTTCCAAATGAGATATTTGGAGGCGAACTTCGACATTTTCTTCTTCTTAAATTTGTCGTCCACATAGAACTTGCTCTTGCCGGTGAAAAACTCCAACCCTGGAATTTGCTTAAAATCGGCTTTTATATACGTTTCGTCGTCCATCACACAGCAGCCATATTTTGTCAGCATCTTCTCGTAGAGCTCCCGTGCCCGAGTTTTAGCCGTCGATTGTTGCCGCTCATCGCGGTTTGGGAAGTTCTGTACCTTGTTTGTATGTAGTCCAGCTCTCTTCTTTGAATTCTGGACGTAGCTCTGCGACATGCCGATCTTTTTAGCCAAATCACGGCTTGAGACGTTGGGATTTGCTTTAATCATCCGCTTCACCTTTCCCTCCGTCTTTTTGTTCTCCGGTCCCGGTTTTCTTCCAGCTCCTTTGCCGTGGTCCAACGTCAACCGCTCCTGGAACCGCTTCAACACTCTGGAGACGGTTGAATGGTGAATGTTCAACATTTTTCCCAACTGCCGGTGCGACAGGTCAGGAAATTCCAGGTGTTTGGAAAGAATTTGTTCTCTCGACTCGCGTTGATTCACCTCCATTTTCGTTGAATCGAAAAACACGACTTCGAGTTTGACAGCATGTAAACAATACACATCAATGAGAAAGTGTGCAAAATTTGGTTGATTTTTACCCAATGGTAAAAATGTTATGCCCTGTTGAATGTGTCGCAATAATTTCGTGTTCGCCCTTTACACCTAAAATCATTCATTCCGTGAGCAAGAATATAACCTTCAGCAACATAAATAGGCGCGGCATTGACTCGTTAAAAATTTCGCTCTCTCATTATCTCAACTGCAGATAAGTTTGCCATGAGCCAAGGAGTATCAAATGACAGCTTCATCTTTTTTCTCAATGTAATTATTCGACTTTTAATATTCCTCTGTATTATTGATTGATTTCAAGTAATTTTGTTGCTGCAATGAATTTTGAAACCCATGCAAAATTTTCTTGAGAGCTGTCAATGTCAATCTTGGTTGGTTGGTTTATGAAAAATTATGTTTGAAAAACGCTTTTTTTAGAGATTTGTTGCCGTCATAAATAGTTGCTACAGCTTAATGGTGAATAGCATTATTTACAAAGAAGTTATATCCACCGATTTTTTTACAAGTGCACTACTGGCAGTGCATAGTCTCGCGATGGGAAAATGACCCAAGCTTAGTATACTGTCAACATCATGCAAGTTGTACTCAAGTTTAAAAAACTTCCACATTTACCAGAGCTGTACCCAATTTAAAAAATATTGGACAATCGTTAAGCGGAACGTAAAGAAAACTCAGAACAATGTGCATTAAAAGAAAAAAAAATCGAAAAAGGTATACAATAGCGTAAAAAAAATTGATGGATAGAGCACATCGTAGGCCGGAAGCCTAATCAAATAGTTTCCTTGTATGTTTCAATCATTTAACTTTAAAAAGAAAAGTTTGATCATGTATATTTAAAGACATAATCAGTGTGCGTTTTATTATGTTCGAACAATTGTTGACCGTTCCACCCTTTATCTTCAAAGCCTTGTCGAAAGCGCCAAATACTGCCTACACTCCAACAAGCTTATGAAACTGGTCATTTTTCATGTGCTCTCAAACGTCATCGGACTGAGTTGTAATCGGCTACGTTAAAACGCTGCTGCAAAACATAACGGTCAATTGTGAGCGCATAAGCTGTATAAGACATTGTTAACTTGGTCAATATGCATCATAATAATACACTATGAAAAAAATTACTGGATATTTTAAATTAAACTTCGCAAACAAATAATTACTCTCGACTAAATGTCTCAAATATTCCAGAATGTGCAATGTGAATCTGGTTCGATCATAAAATGTCAGTAAAACAAACTCTTTAGTAGTTAGAAACTAATAACTCTCCCCGATTTTCTTGGGCAGCAGGACACCATCGTGTTCAATATTCACTCCAAATAATAGTTGCTTACGACACACTATAGTGGAAAGATTCTTGAATTCTAGTTGTCAGTTGTCAAGTATTTCATCACTGCAGCTTCCCGAGCAGCATTCGTTTGTCATAATTTGTAGGAGCAACCTGTCTGTGAATAAATTTAGTTATATAGCAGATGTTTTAACCGATTTGTAACAAGTGTGCTACTATGCGTCACCGCAAGCCCGGTCTTGGCGTGGAAGACGAAGAAATTAAGAACCACCAGCTAAGAGCTGATGTCTGACACTGAAATAATTTTGGTTTGTCCTCCATGTTTAATACAAACGTTTAAAAGCATTGCCCGTAAGAAAGAATCACGCGTGAATCAAATAAGACACCAGCGTCAAAACAAACTTATTTTGCTGATAAGGTATAACGCATTGGCATTGGCAAGCTGTGTAGCTTTTTAAAGCTCTACTATTTGCTAGGTTAAGTAAAAGAAGAAGTATTACATTTTCCAAAGCCCTACATAGTGCGAAATCAATGTTATCCGTATCATCAAAGATCCATGCCATAGAAGACAGCAAAAAAAGCATGCAATTTATTTGTTACAGGTCAGCCATATAACGCGCAGAATTGATATGCAATTTTCAGACAAACAGATAATTAACACTCTCAATTGAATTCCTCAAATAATTCAAAATGTGCAATGGTAATTCGGGTTCGATCATGAAAATGTTAGTAAAACAAATCTTTAGTTGGAAAATTTAATTAATTGTTTGACATTTCAACCTGTTTTATGAAAATAGGTAAAAGTTACCCAATTTTGGTTAAATCGAAATGAGCGTGAAGGCAGTTTGCTGCTAGGCAGTTTGTTGTAGGTAGCCATTGCTGCATATGAGACTCTGTTACTCACATTTAAAATCTTTGATAGGGAAATACCGTGCATTTATTAAAGCTTGTGTGCAAAACGTAATTAGAAGATATCGATAGAGCAATCGACCCATACTGACAGTATTGTACAAGCATTGTCGAAACTTCAAAACCTAAGTTCTGTGAATGTCCTCGAGTAGCTTCGACCTGAACATCTTTAAATCGTGTCCATATTCATTTTTTCTAACGTTGTGAAATCATTATTCCGTAGTAACGCAAAAAAAATTACTCGTGTATGGTTTTGCTGTCAGTGGAGACATTCATCTTTGCAACGGCACAAATGTAGTTTACTTTGAACATAAAGTCTTCAAAATTGCGTCGCGAGAACAGGAGTTAATAAATCTTATTTTGGACAAATGCCTAGAAAATCCGAAACATTCTCAGAAAACTGTCGCAAATTTGGTCGGTGTAGCTCAGAATACAGTGACAAATGTAATCAACAAGCTTCTGCAGACTAAGGCAGTCTAAAAAAAGCCGACTAAGCAGCCGACAAGGGGAACATGCATAAAACAAGTCGAGAAAGATGTGCTGAAAGCGTACACAAGAAAGCTTTGATATGTCGGTCAGAGATATTGCTAAGAAAGTAGCTGTGGCTAAGTCATCTACAGGATATTAAAGTGAAATGTGGTCTGTAGCCCACATACAAAGCCCAGAAGAAGATAAAGGACGAACGTTTGCATTTGAAAAAATGGACAAAAAATGCCAATTTTTCGTAGGTTCACTCGCACTGACAAAACTACCCATGCAGCATCAATCATAGTAACCCATGAGTCAGTAGACAAAATTTGACAGCTCTATCAGTCGAACTCTACCCGTGATGGCAAAAACAGTGAAGCAACTCCGTTCAGAAGTGTGCGCGTTCAAAGAACGGCACCCCGCCGCGTCGAAAACGGACATCGTACAGGACCTTTGTGGACGCCAGATACGCCCGTTCCGGCATCCACAACATCTTGGCACTATTAGACAACAATCAGAGCATCGAAAGAAAGCCCGGTTCAGGACGGCCGACGACCTTGAGCGACAAGAAGCTCCAAAGGATGCTGAAGTGGAAGACCGAGGGAAAAGTGGCTACATCGCTGCGTGCGCTTGGCCGAGAGGTCGGTGCAACCGGCCAAACAGTGAAAAAGTACCTGGCGAACATGAACATACATGTCATGAAGCCGAAGTACCGTCCACTGGTTTTGGAGCTGCTGGCAATGACGCAGCGGCAGTGGCTGAATAGGATAGTCAACTCGATTTTCCCGGGGAATCGCGTGGTGATTGACGACGAGACCTCACCCTGGATGGCAACGACTGGCAGGGCACTTCGTATTTTACTTCCCCCACGAAGGAAGTGAGCTCCAAGGTGAAGTTCATTTCACACACCAAGTTCCCCAAGAAGGTGCTGCTATGGCTGACAATCAGCCAGAACGGGATGTCAAAGCCGCTCTTCTTTCGCTCCGGACTGGCCTTGTACGGGGGAATTTATAGTACGAAATGCCTGCTGGAAGTTGCGTCGTTCATCAAAGAAAACCATAAGAGCGAAGACGCGGTGTTCTGGCCGGATCTGGTGTCGGCCCACTACTCAAAGCGATCGTTGGAGGAGATGGAGCGGCTGAATATCGATGTGGTACCCAAGTCGGCGAACCCGCCCAACGGCCTTCAGCTGCGTTCCATTGAGAATTTCTGGGCCAACCTGAAGCGTAAGATCTACTCCAACAATTTTGTCGCGAAAACTGAGGAGGAATTGATAAATAAAACGAAGAAAGAACTCAAAAACATGTCTACACGCATGTTTTCGTCTGCCATGGCGAATGTTCCGGTTAACTACCGGAAGGCCACTCGCAAGAGCGTAGAATTGTTTTGCAAGTAAGCTTAAATAATTACCTTCCATGGGAAATTTATCAAAAGCAATTATCTATCTTTGCTTTTTTTCATCACCACCCGAAAAAAAGTCCATTTTTTGTAATGCAAACGTTAGAGAAGGCGAAATTTTGGGCCCAAAATCTACATAATTCGGTGTTAACCAAACATACAGGCTTTATTGTGCAAGACAATGAGACATATTCAAGACCGATTTTTCACAAATTTCTGGAAATGGATTCTACAACACCAAAGATTAGGAAACCTGGAGCCAAAGTTTAGTAACAGAAAATAAAAAACTGCGAAAAATTATCTAGTGTGGCAGGCTAACTGTACATGCGGAAAAATCAGTCAACCATTTGTCGCAACTGAGAATATAAACAGTGAAATTTACATCCAAATGTGAGTAAAACAACTGTCAGTTACCACTACTAAGACAAGATTCTCAAGTAATCCTGCTATGGCAGAATTGACATCTTACCGGTCTGGTGCCGCTTGACATAAATCCTTCGAATTGTCTTCGACCAATCGAGCAATTTTGAGCAATTATGTAAGTTGATTGTTGGAAAATGGGATTAGAATCAAAATCAGTTCAAGTGTTCAAAAAGAAGTGCAGAAAGGTTTACAAGGCCAGGGGAGAAAAGCTTGTCCAAACATCAATGGCAGAAGTTAAATCAAAAATTCCTAAGTTTGGGCGTGATGGTGATATCAAAATGTTTGGGAGCGGAATGTACATGAAAAAAAAAATAAAAGTTGAGAGATTAATGGGTTGGTATTAGTTTTGGGCTCATTATATTCATTTAGTGATAGAAAATTGGACTCCGGGCATGGTTTACAATAATTTTACATAACTCATTCTAAGAAAATAAGTGAAAATAAGAATATGAATGTTTATGACATAGAGAGTACTGATTTAAAAATAATTGTTGTCTTCCTTAGGGTGTCTAAATATTCCCAACCTACGCTAACAACAATGGGTTCAGGCAATACGAGAATGTAAGGATTTGTTACACACCGTAACACAAGTGAGCAGCAAAACAACATTTTACTACAATTAGCCATTCCCAATTTTTATTTTTTACTTTCAAAAGTTCATAAATTTTCCTAGCTCGTAGAGTTAAGGCCCATCGGGGCAAAGATAAATAAATCTTTCTCTTTTGAATTATTTTAAAACCTTTTTTATGAGTGGTTAAATAAAATTCACTGAACCGATTTTATGCACTCAAACTAGGGGAAGGTGCTATGTACGAAGTTTTTAACTATCCGTCAAGCCCGTTTCACTTAAATTTAAATTAATGTACACATGCTTAAAACACTGTGTTTCTGTGATTTTCAGTAATTATTTTTCTAGTCGATAAAACTGAGTGCCACAATCACCTCAAGCCCACTGATGACCTGTCAGCGATTGAGTTCAGCGCTCCACTTGAGCGCAAAAAATTTTAATTTCCGGCTCATCGAAAAGCTACGATTAAACCGATTGCAATCAAAAGTGTCCGTTTCAATTTCCAACCTCGTTTTTATCATGATCAACTTTTCGCTCAGAATGCTTCCGTAATGGTGCGTAACAAGGTAATCATTGAAATGTGAGTCTGGATGAAATGGAATATGAATGCGAATTTCGGGCATCCCGAACTATTGAATCGAGAAACTTGTACTGTGTAGGAAATTTTAGAGAATAGTAGGGCAAAACATTATCCTTTTTTTTTTTTAATTTAAGCTTTACGTAATTGAAATCCAACTTATTCTATACAAATCGGTAAACACTAAAGTCTTTGTTAAAAACTCTAACAATAATTTGATTAGTTGTTAGTTCATATGTACCTAAAACTATTCTTTAAATTCCTATGATTGATTTTTCCATTCTATGTTGCCTTGAAAAAAGAAACAATAGACAATTAAGAATGACAACAAGAAATTGGGACCTTTCGCACTAATGCTTAGAACATCTGCCCAACCATATTCATTTTCAGCGTGCTCATGACATGTCAAAGGGGTGATACTTCTGGTTTTCAAATCAACTTTTTGACATTACGATCAGTTTTTACGATTTCTTGAAACAAGAGTTAAATAATTGAGATACACAAAGATTAAAAAAAAAACCTCTTAAAGAACCTGCATCTCACTCGAGCATTGGCCCCTCCTTACTTTATCGTAAATTTAATCGAAATTCACTAACGTTACTCGCAAATCGATATGGTAGTTGCTATGTCAACTATGTTTATGCCTTTTTTTTACGGTATCTTCAACAAGCACCACATGAAAATGGCTCAGATTAACTCCGTTACTCTGGAAATGCAAATTCAATCACTACTGCTTTTAAATGGATTCCGCTTCCAAGGAAACTTCTTTTTACCGCTTTTCAGAGTCAAACGATTAAGTTCCTACTGGGTAGAATGTAAAATGTTTCGCGATCAGTGCAGTTGTTTCGATTCTGCCGTGCGGTTGCACAGCATACAGTATAGAGAGGTAATGGAACGATGCATACGTAAAGATAAAATGAAGCTAACCAGTACGGGGTGGAATTGAGTTTTTAATACTGATTTATTTTAATTGATTCTGGTTTTCATTTATCGAGAATATCATACCAGTGTGCAGCTGGTTCCAAGGAGGAACCAGGCGTGAAAGTTCCATTTTTTCATGCGTTAGAAAATTGGTTATGAATATTTAAAAGGATATTTGCTACACGGTTGCAATCGATTTCATGCTCAAAATATTGTGGCAAGCTATGTTATTTTCCTACGCTTTCGGAAATAATTTTTCGCGTTAAATATGACCAATTTAGAACCAGCCTCATACACTCCATAGTCCGAACCAGTTCTACTCTTCCCGGGCGTATAAGATGTCAAGCCTCAGTAACTAAGTACTTTATCAATAACAATTTAATATCATAGTCTTATAAAACTTGTTTTCAGAATACCTACCTTGCTGAAATTGATTTTGTCGAATGAAAACTACAAATGAACTGCTTGAGCTTAACCTTACCTCTCCGTTACTAACATCCACGATTGGACAACCCTTTTGTATAAGTTTGACTCGTTTATCGGCAGTACATTTTAGAATCTAAATATTAAAATATGTCGTATGATAAACTCTATGCGCTTGGTTTTTACTTACAAAAACCTGTCAACGTTATATTTCGGACACGTTTCTTTCAGTGCAGATTTTGAGTTATTTCACGGATCGCTGAAACGTTTCACTTATATGAGAGCACTTTATTTCGTGGTACAATATGTTTACATTCTTGTAACATTCAGTAAAATGGTGTCGAATCAAGTGGAAGTGCGCAAACGCATTTTGTACGAATGGCAGCAAAATCCGAGTTAATCGGTACGCGATCTTGCCAAGAAACTAAAACTACCGAAAAACACCGTGTTTTGTGTTTGCAAATAATTTGACCAGCTCTTTACTATGAATCGGAAACACCCAATTCACCCATGAAATAGAACAGGACGGAAGACTCCCATATTTGGATATGACACTCATCAGACAAGACAACAACACGATTCGTACGGAATGGTATATGAAATCTATAAACTCAGGTCGGCAGTTGGATTTCATGTTCGTCCACCCAATCTCTCTTAAAATAAACACCATGACTATCAACCAATTAGGAAACGAAGAGAAAAAAAGAGACCATAACCCACATAGGGGAGGATGGTACAAAATGCACTGTTTAAGCAACATCGTGAATTACTAGTGAATGGAAGCTGAAATTTAGGAAGAAGTTATTGGGTATGGTGCATTACTATGTTTTCGTTGTAGATCAATTGTAATTTAAATACAAAACAATGATTTTTTATGATTTTTAAACCTTTTCCAACTTGATGAAGACGACACCGGGGTAAAACGCCTGTTCCATTGCTCAATATGCACCTCAAAATTGGGGTAAGACGCACCAAAACACTGGTATATGATGCACCACAATATTGGGATTGCATGCACCGCTTGTAAAAAGGTAAAAACACGGCTATAATAAGTTACTCAGAGTTGTAAAGTGAGGAGGTTGCAACATCTCGCCACATCTTTTTAGCTCAAGCATCCAATGGGTATGGAATAAAGATAGCAAAACCTTGCGATATGTTGCCAACACCTCATTATATACACGATTAGAAAAAAGTACCAAACGAAGCATTTAAGTGTGGAAGCCAACGTTGGGAATAATTATGTTTACCTTTTTTTAGGGTTTTTAATTACATTAGGGTTCAAATTACATAAGTTTGGGTAGAATTTTACCAGAAGTAAATTATTTATACTCAGCGGTAGGTTAACATGACTATACCCAAGGTTGGTTTCCTACACTTAACCGCTCCCTTGGGTACTTTTTTCTAAGCGTGTAGACGTATATAACGCCACCGTGCGTTCTGCCCCAGTTTTAGTCTTGCATAGTTTTGTCTAAATATTCTGAAAATACGTGGAATTATAGTGAAGTTTTGGTACTATCTTGAAGTTTTGTTGTCAGCGATACATGTGAAGTGAATTTTTTATAAACCATGGATGTTAACGCATGGTAAAAGCTTATTTTAAGAACACTATTATTTACATGTGAGGTACAGTCATGAAGATTTATTCAATTTTGATCATATTTTGGTGTATTTAGTGCCTTATTGTATTACAAAATTATGAGTTATGCTGTTTTAGGTAAAAATGGATAAGGTATCATTCAATTAAAGCTATAGTTTTGAAGATTTGAGCACATTTATTGTGTGGGTCATTCTACCCCACCAGTGCATTTTGTACTGTTCTCCCCTCCACCCAACCAACAAACCCCCCCCACCACCCCCCCCACCCAACACACCAACCCCCCCCACCCACCCACCCCCACCCCCACACTACCAAAAAAACAAAAAAAACAACACCCCCCCCCCCCCCCCCCCCCCCCCCCCCCACCCCCACAAAAAAAAAAAAACAACCCCACCCCCCCACCTCTCTCTCCCCCCCCCCCCCCACAACCCAACCCCCCCCCCCCCCCCCCCAAAAAAAAATTTTTAAAACAAAAAAAAAAAAAAATATATTCAAAACACAAAAAAAAAAAAAAAAAAAAAAACAAAAAAAAAAAAATAAATATAGTGTATATTTTTGGCATCTGCTTGCTCCCACCGACTAAATAGCACCAGAAACAGATAGAGAGAGTTAAAACCTTCCCGACATTAGTGGATATAGACGTTTGCAAGCTGGCAGTTCCGGGAAATTTACGTTTTAAGTCATTGTTTACAATTGTTACTTTCGACCTTTTGTCGATTATGTCTGGATTTATATATTTATGGACACAATGTAACGATTGTGCGAAGTACTACATAGGAATGACCGACAACCGTCTCGAATAGATATTGTCAGGATCCAAGTGCAACTACAACCAGCTGGAGCATCTGCTACAATCGGTACGAACCTATACAGACGAAACCGTGTTAGCACTGAGGGAAAAAAACTGCGCTTTTGTCAACATTGCATCGATCATCAAAATAATTTCAATTTTGACACAACCCGAATTTTGGACCAAACATTTAAAAGGAATAGACTGTCAAATTTGGAGATGATCAACATAATATTGACAACAAGAGTATAATGTATTAACATACGAATAGACACAGATGGACTACGTACAACATACTCCGGATTAATACAAACAATAAACATAATAAGAAAGAGAACCACTAACACAAGCAACACCAACCCAGACACCATCTCTCAGAGGCTAACACAACAGCTATTTTTCAGTTAGCTAAACATACCGGAACAGTAAAACAGTGTAAAAATATGGTAAATAGTTTTCTTAGGTACTATGTTTTGTCGATATTTGTTTAATTTATTTGACCTTTCATTGTATTTGTATGTCCACAACAGTGATGTTTTATTGTAAAAACAGAACACAATACGACAAAAAAACAGAAATCTAGTAAGTAAAATTATATTAAAAAATTACAAAAAAAAAGCATACAGACAGCATTATATTAACAGTGATCCCTAGAAGAAGAAAAAGTATCTGTTTCCTTTATTAAAAAGACTGAAAGCCAAAGAAATCATCTCATCATTATAAAGTCACAGTCGATAATCAGCTATAATCTCACATTTTTGGGAAAATCTTCCTCGGATTTGGGGGAAAAAAATCTTTTATGATCTTTTGTTGAGTTAGTTTTTTAATCGATGATATCCGCGAAAATGCAAAAAACATCATCAAAAGTTTTCTAGCCTGATTTTTGTTATTTGTTTTTGTATTTTGCATTACTCGTGGACAAAATTCTACTGACTCACTTCAGCCCATTTTGTACGATAATAAAAAAAAATTCCCAAAAGTTCAATTATGTTTTCAATACCATTATCCTAATCAAATTCGGAAACATACAGTGCACGATTACACCATTACCATTATAAAGAACCCAACCAATCTTACGGCGAGATTCTGAAATCATCCAATTACAAGAAAAACGGCTCAACGTTAACTTCAATTGACAGCGAAAGAATTGAAAACCAGCTACAAAGTAGAAATGCAAGTTCCCTCTCATCCGAGGAGAGCTTTAATCCCTGAAGTGACATTCGTTCTGTGCCAGAGCCGGTAGTCGGATATGGATGCCATAATCTGCTCTGCTACGACGTATGTAGCACTGACAAGGTGCTTCTTTTTCTCATGGAGAAGGACATACATACGTGTGGTTACGTTGGACCTTTCCGAGCGCAGCATCCAGTCGTACACCTGCCTGTTATTCACTCTTCACGAGCTGCATCCGTCTCGGAGTTGCATAGTTCACATAGTAGCACCACACCATTGCTTTCGAAAACCACAAGCTTCTGTCAGCGTTCTGGTCCGCCTCGGCCATCACGTGGGACCATAAAATATCCGAATAAATTTATTACATCTCCAAAAAAGCTAAGACAATCATTTCTATTATACGCTTGTTCGTTCGTTTACTCACATGAACGATGCAAAGAGGGGAATCCTTGGTGCACTAGAAAATGCTGACCGGTGTTGTCTGTCGGGGAAAAAATAGTGGCATCTTTTCAATGACTGTTATACTTTAAGAATCTTCTAGCTGTTTTGACTGCTACCTTGATAGTGATGAAGGAAACTGGAAATTTGTTGACATGCTATGACACATAGTCTGGACCTTCACTCTTAAATAAAATGAATATTACGAGTAATGTATTCCTTGATGTACGTAAATATTTCATTGACTCTTTGACTGAATTGTATGTTCTATTTGATGTATTGTAAAATCTCGAGTACTTTTTCTAACAGACGTATCTGATTTTGTAAACAAAGAGCGGAACAAAGAGCGGAAGTAAGTCTGCAACTAGCCGGAAAGATGCCCCTGAACATCTGAAACGGAAGAATAAAACCAAATTCCCTGAAAAATATCTGGTCCGGCAAGCAATATGTTCCTGTGGGCTAAAATCTCAGATTTTCGTAATCACAAGTACCGTAAACGCTGAAATTTACCGGCAAGAATGCCTCAAAAAGCGGCTCTTACCTTTCCTGAGAAAACATGCAACTCGATCCTTGTTCTGGCCAGCTGTCATTACGCTAAAGATACAATCGCTTGGTATGAGCAAAATAACGTTATTTACGTTCCCAAGGATTGTAATCCACCAAAATTGTCCACAGCTCCGCCCGATTGAAACATACTGGTCAATGGTCAAGGAAAACCTCAAAAAGCTTGGTAGAGAAGTACCAACGATCCAAGAATTTCGTTCTAAGTGGCCTACTGCTTCGAAGAAAATTGACAAGGACACCGTGCAAAGATTGATGAAAGGAGTGAATAAGAAAGTGCGCGCAACAGCTTATGGAAATAAAACCATATAAATCTATATGCAGTTGTGTTGAGTATCACATTTATCTATAAAATAAAATAAATAATATGAATCTAAAACATGCTGTTGGTTTTCTAAAATATTTTTTGCATGTCCGGATTTTGGTGTGAAAGGCCTTTAGAACAGTATAATTTTTGATGCTAAAGATTGTACTCGACAAAATTGCAACACTTTCTTTTTTGTATGGTTTTTTATTGCATGTGTGAAAATAGATAAAATTTTTGATAAAACTATTTTCAACTGTACTGTTCACATGAGCAAAATTTCGTCAAGTGTTTATCAACATGGCTACCAAGCTATAAGTGGTTCGATAAAAAAATTATGGGTGCAGTCGAGGAAAATCTAGGCCAGTCCCACAGATGGATCGTGAAACAGTTGGGAATCGACAATTCGACTGTGTCCCTTGTGGCCAAATCGTTCACCAAAGCCAGACGACCTAAAGGCGATCTGGCAGCGGAATCAAAGCGAAAACGGCTGACCCTGTGAACGTGAGGAAGGTGAGGGATTACTTCAAGCGCAATCCGAACCATTAGATTCGGGACGTGGCCAAGAAGGTCAATTCTTCCGTCTGGTTCGTCCAGCAGACAATGAAGTGCAAGGTAAGCAAGGTGCCTAACCGAACCAATAAACAGAATACGGCGTTCAAATCCCACGCCAGGAAGCTGTGCCGTGTGTGGTTGATGCAGTCAAAATGCACCGTAATAGACGATGTGAAGTACATTAAAGAAGACGCCAAGCAGATCTCCGGTCTGGAGTTATTCATCAGCAAGTCCTGCCTGGATGTTTTCGGAGAAGTTCCGGAAGAAGAATTGTTAGCCAAGAAGTACTTGGTGTGAGAGGCCATCCTGGCACCATCAACGGCCTAATATATAAAGAAGAATGCCTCCAGAAGCACCTGCTGCCCTTGCTCCGGTCCCACGAAGGTGACACTCTGTTTTGATGAGATCTGGCACAGGGAAGGTTTTCAAAAACGACATGGATTTGAAGAAAGAGTGGATGAAAGTGTGCAAGAAAGATGGCACAAGTATTGCACAGGATATGATGGGTAGCGTTAAGTCCAAGGTGCGGGCATTTGGCCTAGGAGTGGAGGTTGAATAAACCAACTCTGCAAAAACATAGCTTTTATGTGTTTAATTATTCTATGAGAGTTTCAAAAATATCCGACCTAAAATGAATTTTTGGTCATCATTATTGTCGGCACTTTTTTCCAGTAGAATCTTCATACCGTGAAACCTTGATAACCTGCAAAAATGTTGACTTCGACAAAGTTGTTCAAAGGTTAAGAGCTTCTGCGAGGTGGAGAGTATGGTTCGGTATTCTGTCAGTACGAGCGCCAGTGGACATGTAAAAGAGAGTATTTTTGATCGATTTTATATCCTTATGCCAAGCATCTAGCAAGGTGGAATCTTCAGTTAAAATTATTCAGAATGTCAAGAGCTTTCCCAAGTAACAATTTTAGTTTTATTTTTGCTGTATAGCACTCCTCCCGGCTCTATTAATAAAACTTCATTCAAAACTGTTTTCTCTCCCAACACCTCCCCCATACTTCTTTAAAGCCGAAATTTGTACAAAGTGGCCCACTCTATAGACGGTTGTGAAAACAAGTTAATAAAACCTTTATAAGACGATAAACATTTTGAAAATGTTTTAATGAATGATGTTATGACCACTGGAGAACCTTTATAAAACCTATTGGCTGCCATGAAAACCAACATACGGCCAAATGGCCACAGTTGTCAAACTTCATTGTGATATCGTGGCTGGTTTTTGATGTTCTGCTTTGTTCGATTCTCTGCTCTTCTGATTCATTAAGCAGTAAATAATATCTAAGAAAAAAGAATTTGAGAAAACAAGTTTTTTAGATCGTTGTACACAAGCTGTGTAGGTTTTCATAAACCTGACTAAAATATGAAACCAATTGCCACCTCTTGGTGCCATTATAAAACCAAATTGATTTCTAGTGGCTTTAATAAAACATTAATAAAACTTAATAAAGTTGGATGGTTTTTGCAATCTTACTTGTGTTCAGAAGCTGGAAAGAATCGTAATCCCAAGCATCGAGAAAATCCAAACATTTACCAAAGTTTTTCAGAGAGTCAAGGGCTTTCGAAAACATCTCAACTCTCACTTTACGTGATGAACCTTCAGCAAAGCAGTTCAGAATACTAGGAACTTCCGAGAGGTGGAGTGTAAGGCTTCACTATGTGGCGCTACTGTCACTATGTGGCGCTAAAGGCATGTAAAAGAGAGCATTTAAACGAGTTCAACTCGTGATTCCGACCACTTAGAAAGTTCTAACCCTCAGAAAAGTTATTCAGAATGTCAAAACTTCTCGGAAGTTGGAGAGTATGGTTCGGAACTGTATCCCTACATGGCTCTAGTGGACATATAAAGGAGAGATCACAACAGGCCGGAACGTGTGAGTGATCTCTGAGGAGCACTGAAGAGAGCAGAATTATTTCACCGGGGAGACTCACCCTGGTGAAAACCTTCATTGTTTATTTTTGTACCGCAACACTTGAATTTGAACATTCTTACAATGTTACTGATTTCGCAATGTTCTCCTTTTTCTTTTCGACGTCTCCAAGCTCATTGCTTATCGCAATAACCTTTTTGTGAATTTGTATATTGTGTGGCAAGGCACAAATATACTCTTATGCCCAAAGAAGTCGAGATTTTTTTAAGTCGACTGTGGACTGGGAATCGAACCTGCCGCCTCCGGATGGGTAGCTCCGTGCCTTTACCGACTAGGCTATCTGAGGCCCCTTCTCCACACAGCACATAATTTAGATCAAGTTTCTCTTTTCCGTCGTCAAACCTATTTTTTTTTTTTCGCGGATAAATTTCGGACTGTATTTTCTTGTTCCTGTTTTTCAGCCTTTTTTTCTTAATGTTTAGATCAAGATTTGACTCACGTCAGTGCGGTACAGTCCTTTTTTGCTCTTTCATTCTTCGTCGTTCACACTGCAGTGAGTGTATGAACGCTCAGGCAGCGAACTGTTAATTCTCTCGTGCTGTGTCGAACAATCTCTACAGTGGTGTCAGGAAAAAATCTCCGTCGAGACTGAGTGAGTTTCCCAAAGAGAGCTAGAAATGTGCACCCGGGTGATTCTCCCCTGAGAAATCGCAACCCTGCCTGTAACTTTGTACAACAATGTTTTGCTCTAACTCTTATATTCCCGGCGTGAAAGATTATACTCACCTCGATTTTCGCGAAATTATCGCCATGATAATTGCCGTGATATTCAAGCGATTTTAAACATTTCAAAGCTTATTCCAAATTCTCGAGAACTAACTTACTAAGTATTCAAATGGATCAGGGTTGCCTCAACGTGACTCCAAATTTTTTAAGGCCGGTTCACTTCATGTTACAGTGATTTCTAGCTTTTCTGGTCTGATTACCCAGGTAACTTCTAAAACGTACTTCACAATAGTCCACACTTCACTCCCGAACGTGCACGTACACAATATGGTGATGATAACTTTATAGTTCAGGTCACAATCGTGTAAGTTTAAGTATTTTAAGCCTCAAAATTAAATCCGCATGATCTATTACTCAGCTCTTGATATGATATTGCATCACAAGGTGTTATTTTGCATCATATTTGCGCATAAATTTCAGTCATATTTCTTAAACATCTCACGATATTTAAATATTTTATAAATTACAATTCATATAAATTTCATTATTTTTAATAGTATTCTTATTGTCGTTACAAAAGAAAACTACAAAAATTGAGTCAGCGATGATAGAGTTTACCCCTTTTCTGTTCGTCATACACAGTGTCGGAAGTAGGGCGCTGTTTCGACAATAACTTGAACAAAAGTCATGATTTAATCAACTAGACAGTTTTACACACAAAATGGAACAAATTTCAGAACGGCATAAAAGGTATTAATAATTATAAACCAATAAGCTCATGTTCCACATTTAACTTGAAATGCATTATACAATATGAAATAATGTATAAGGGGCGACCTCGACGTAGTGGTTAACATCCTTACCTCTCACGCGAAAGTCACGAGTTCAAATCTCACCCCCGGACAAGTTACGAAGAGGTGTTTGAGTGACTACGACGGGAGATGAACCAGTTCAAGGCTGAAAACAGTTCAAGGCTGAAAATCTCGATAATACAGAGAAACAAAAACAATTAATACAACCAATGAAATGATCAACATATAAACGGGTAGTCGAATTCCCTGAAAAATATGCAATGTTTCAATAAAAAATACAAAACTTGTCGATATATAGCTGACCGATGCACAAGTTTTTCATCGAAAATTGTCATCATTTCGTTTTCTTTGTTCGCACGTCGTATTATTGTATTTATCATTTTTATTTTTATATGAAACATTGAGCTTATATTTGTAAATGGTGAATAATTTAAAAGCATTTGTTAACGGTTTTAAACGTCTTAAATGATACAAAAAAAAACCTAAAATATAATTCTTTACTGCAAGTTTTCAGTCCTATTTTTGAATATTCATAATTTTAATCGTTCATTGTTTTAAAAGAAAAGTTCATATTTGTTTTTCAACTGCATTTTCAAAGACATACTTTCTGAAAAAAATAATTTTCACATCACGGTTTACTGAAAGTAAAAACTATTACTTTTTAATTCATATTCCAATTATATTTATAAATAAATGAGCGGATATTCCTGACCCTTATGCAAAGCTCCAAAAAAAATTGCCTCATCACTGACTTTATGAGCGATCAAGCTTTTGACTGCATATGCCAAATTTCCCTCATAACTTTCTTGTTCAGAACAACGATAAACTAAATTAACCAAAACAATTTTCTGTACCGAACGCAGTTTTGGAAGACGTACACCATTGTACGACAAGTGGTAGACTTCTTAGTGCAGAAATAATCTCTGCCGGAATTACGGCTGGTAAATTGTGCTTTTCCGTTTTTTTTTTTCGCGATAATAAAGACTAAAATATGGCCTCATCCTTGCCTCTGCCTGCACACTCGCCCTATACGGCAGTAAAAAGAACAAGTTAATGAAAATGTAAAATTCATACACCTTTTTTCATTTGTTGCATGAAAGACCGGCTGGCTGGGGAGTAGAAACCCTGAACCATACCGCGTAGAAAGTACTTTCACGTTGTGAGCACCAATATGAGCAAGGAGATCATGCATGGGTTGGAAACGGATGCACAAGGTTTTTAGCATGGTGTGTTTGTGTGAGTTACCAAGGTGCATGAAATCGTTTTCACGCTAACGAACATGGATGCAATGTTAAATGGGAAATAAAACTGTTTCTTACTGCGGTTTCCTGTGGCTGAAGCCATTCTCCTTTTTCTTTTACTCGATGCAGCTTGCAATACTATAGAGAAATGAAACTTTGCATATTATTAAACTGAACAGGAGCTGGTGCAACCATTATTTATTCCACCTTCAATGGTTCGAATGTATGGCATCAATGCATACCGTAATCATCCGTATAAACTCTTGATGGTAACGTTCTATTCAAAGCAATAGAATTATATCTTTTAATCGCATGGAATTTCATTATTTGAATTGGTTTTTCTCATATGCAATTAATTTATGGATTTAGTTGCATGAAATAATCTTCAATAACAGTTTTATAGTAAGGGGATAAAAAAAATCATTCTCTTATGTTCCATTAGCACAGTCGGTAAAGCAAATCGGATAATAGAATAACAGTCACTGAACCATATAGCTTCAACATTTAACATAGAACCTGCAGCATTCGTCTATTAATTTTAAATTCTCCTCGTCTTTCAGTTTTTATCTCTTTCTTTTCATACGCATAGCTTATTTTTAGAATCGTTCTCTTGCTCCTTCATATGCTTCCATTAGACTGATAAGGATCTTGAAAATATCGCTTCACTTTGCTTGAACAATTTCAAATAAGGTCTTATAATTGACCCAAAATTTAAACTCAATCAGTTTTAAACTGACTTTCTACAAACAATTTGAAGCTTGTTTTGAAATGGTACAGCTCTCTATTATGTTCAGTATCGCTGGAATAATTTAAATACAAATTATCTTTGAAATAACTTAGTTACACTGATACACAATTTTCTATGTTACAACGCAGTTGATGATATTTTTTTATTATTTTTCCCCAAACACTTACACACCCAATTTTCATATTTATAACAAATATATTAAAAACAAAAGTTAGAGAATACCCTACCCCCGCCCCCCCGTAAAGAATACAAATACCGGGGAAAGGTGGGAATTTAAAGTATAGATTACATAACACATTAAATTTAAATTCTAAATTATCTAAAAACTTGTAACTATACAATTTATGGTTTTCTTTTGACTTGAACATTTTTTGAAAAAAAAACACACATACATACATACACAGATAACAAAAACTTGTAAACATACAGGTTAAACTAACTACAATCTAAGGCTAATGTTAGTCAAAAACACATAAATGAGTTTCATGTACTCCAAATCACGTACAGCCAAAATATCTCGAATTGGCACATTGGGTTGTCTACCTCGAGCCCGAAGGGAATCATAAAGCTCCGATCTGACTCCACGATGTTCAGCACAAGACCAAATAACGTGATCTGCGTCCTGATAGCCTTGTCCACACTCGCAGAGATTGCTGTCGCTCAGCCCAACCCGGTATAAATGAGCGTTCAAAGAACAATGATTGGACATGAGGCGAGACATGACACGAATGAAGTCTCGACCCACATCCATCCCCCTAAACCAAGATTTCTTCGACACCTTTGAGATGATAGAATGTTGCCATCGCCCCAAATCTCCTTTACTCCATTTATACTGCCAGCTAACGAGTGACTGTTGACGAAAAATAGGAAAAAATTCATTAAAGGCGATTTGTCGATCACAAATATCGCTTTCCATAGCGCCCACCTTTGCAAACGAGTCCGCTTTCTCATTGCCCGGAATTGAACAATGAGATGGGACCCATACAAAGGTGATGATAAAAAACGCGAAGATAAAGCACTTAGAAGCTCCTGTATTTTCATGAGAAAATACGAGGAGTGCTTACCGGCTCAAGGAGCGAATAGCCTCTATAGAACTGAGACTATCCGTGAAAATGAAGTACTGATCCGGTGTTAATGAGGCAACAATTTCTAGCGTAAAGTGTATTGCAGCTAATTCAGCGGCATATACGGAACAAGGAGCTTGAAGTTTACGATTGGCGCTATAAATTTCATTAAATATACCAAAGCCTGCTGACTCCTCTATCAATGATCCGTCAGTGAAGAACGATTAAGTGGAATCAACTTGGCCAAACTTTGCAGCAAATATTACCGGAGCAATCATAGGACGATGATGCTCTGGGATTCTATGAAGCTCCTGCTTCATGGATAAATCAAAATGAACCGAATTAGCGACCGAGCCGCTGACTGAAAACAAAAACTACCGTATTCCTAAACCGACAAAATCGTTGTCCGGTACAACGTTAGAAGATTTTGTGGATGAGCTCCCCACCAGGTCCCGGTAATTGTGCAGAGAAAATTGACCCTCTGCTGGCACTTTCGCTTCAGATACTCAATATGAGATCTCCAGGTGCACTTTGAATCGAACCAGACCCCAAGATATTTAAATGACATAGAATGGGTTATCGGCTTACCCCAAATTTGAAGCTTCGGTTGTGCTAAATTATGCTTCCTAGAAAAAACTACCAACTCTGTTTTCTCCGTAGAGAATTCGATACCTAGCTCGAGAGCCCAAGTAGACAAATTGTCTAAGGTATCCTGTAAGGGTCCTTGCAGATCGACCCCATTGGGTCCCCCCATTTCATCCCATCACTTCTTCAACCCCAACTTTTTCAAAAATATTAAAAAAAAAAATTCCCCCGGGCCCCATTAGCTAAACGTGACTTAGGTCCTGAGAGAGCCATATTTTCTCTACGCAATTTACAACAATTATTCATTGATGGTGAAAAGCCACAAGCGTGGAGTTTATCTGAAAGAATTTCAACAGATACTGAATCAAAAACCCCCTTTATGTACAAGAATACAGAAGGCATTTGTTCTTTTTTAGCAAAAGCTAACTGAATATCTGTGGAAAGCAACGCGAGACAGTCGTTCGTTCCCTTACCCCTACGGAAACCATATTGAGTATCTGAAAGCAGGTTGTTCGTCTCAACCCATTTGTCCAGAAGTTGATGATATGTAAGCAACCAAATTATGACCTCTAAATTTTATAAATAAGCTCAATAAAGACAACATTGGATTTGAACATGGAACATGTTTTGAGCAAAACCATCATATGACACTGCACAGGAGAGTGTTGATGACCAAGTAGCTACTTGCTTATGCTTAGATATCAATCTTTAAATTAGCATAATATTTTTTTTATTTGACGTTTTACTGAAAAAAAATGCTAAGAACAACATGTATATACACAAATAAAAAGAAACATTTAATTGCCTGGGTTATCTAATGCACATAAAGGGAATGCTAGATTTTGCAGAAAGTAATGGACTATTTCATGTAAATTTCAGCCATATAACGCTTGAATCTAGCCTGTTGTACGAAAACTTGCTAACATTGTTGTATGGCGCATGAAAGATTGCAAGTAATTTAATTGTTTATGCCTCATTTGGCTTGGAATTAAACGAGGGAAAATTTTACGCGCCCGTTAAAATTCATTATTTTTTTCGGCTGAGAGTCTAAGAGTCAGTTCCATTGTGGTTAAATCACATAAATTAGATTTTTCACTTTATTTGGTGTATAATTACCGTAGTAACATATGGAATTCAAATGGTTAATTTCATTTATTAAAATCGCTGTAGTACCTGTGAGATTCACTGCAAATGATAAATGCGATGCAAGGTAACGGAGTAGTATATCCAAATATAGATAAGCTATTTTTTATACGATGTGTAATTTTAAGTCATCCATGGAAATTTCCCAAGTATTTTTATAGTAATTTAAAAAAAATTAATATTTTAAATTATCTTGTGTCTAGAGATACGCAAGTCTGTTTACAACTGCAGCGGGACCACAATCTGCAGACATGTACTTGTTATTATTATTTTATATGTATGCACTCCTTTACTATTTTATACATGCTATTTTATTTGACGTTTTCAGCATCGTATTTATGCATCTATGAAAAATTTAGCCCTCCAAACCCAAGTACTGTATTTGAAAAGATAGGAAGGTTTTTTACGTTTTTTTAGAAAGAATCATATACGACCAATTTTACTCAACAAAGTTTTCTTCTTCTTCATCAAAAAAATATAAACTAACTAACAGTTATTTAAAAAACTAACTAACATTGTAGCTACTCATATCATACACATTTCGCCTGATTGTTAGCTTAATTTTTCTTGGCTATTTTGCTAGGCTGCCAGGTGATCAGTTTTCTTTTATTATATGAACAAATGTTTTGGTCCGTCAATCAACATTAAACTTTGTAAATTTTCACCATTTCAGAATTACAATCATTAGCCATGAGCTGAAGAGGAAAATAACCGCATTTTATTATAATATGTACATGATTTATTATTTCATTATAACATAGTATTATTTTCATCATATCATCATGGTTTTTTTTTTAACTCATATTCAATTTTCAGAATGTAGAATTTTATGTGTTATATACATGTAAAATATTTTCGTTTTACATATATTTAAATATTCTTAAATATTTCATATATATATATTATTAAATGGATACAAACATTGTTCATGTTGAGGTCTTTTTACACTGAACCAGGATAATGCAGCAAGCTTTACACATTTTTTTTGTCATTTCAGGATCAACAAATTGAAGAACATACACAGAAAAAAAAAACTGAGTTTTCATTGTGATGTAAATATCAGAGCATGGAAAACTATGTTTCATTACACACGAAGCAGTAACTTGCATGAAATAGTTCTAACAAAGAAGAGCTTTTGCACACGATATTATCGCAATGTATGCAATGTCCCAAAACATTACACGATGTATAATGAAGTATTTTATGTTTTGTGACGCTCCATTTATGTGCATGACATTGAACAGAAATTCACACTACTTTTTCGAGCTGTGTATATAGTAGATTTAGATGCCGTAGTACTTTTCTCTTATATAAATATATACATTATTAAATAAACATTTAATGCTAAACCAGGGAAATGGGAGGGACCATCAGGGCACCCAATTGAAGCACTCTGGATGGGGAGAGAATGCCAACTCCCCATTGCTAACAGTTTGTGAATAGAGGGCGGGCTCTTCTCCCTGCTCATTGGGGCATCATGTTAAATAGCTAGCTCTTCCGACCAATTGTTCAATCTTGTTGTTGGAAGGAGATTCTTTATATCCCTGTGGATACGTATAAGTGATGTTGCCTATCGATCCACCCAACTCGTTTTTGCCCTTCATACAATGACAAGATGAGGATAATCAGTGGTTATTAAAGCTTGAATTCTTACAGAGAGGAGCGCCGATTGCTGTTGCACTTAGCTTCCGTGCTAAAATGGGTGGTAGCCTATACCACAGAGAACAGTTCTCTAACGTTCATCTTCGGTCTGCTACTTGAGTAAAACTTTAAACCGACATGTCAAATGTATGTCGTTATGTTCCTGGTAGGCGGTGCTTCAGTTGTGCGATAACTGTCATGTCAATGTTTATCAATAAAAAGCGTAGCAAATAACCTGAAAAGTTTTGTTTGTTTTTCTCTGCACATGCTTCTTATACCGGCTGCGTCCCTTATACTTTTACACACGTTTTTCAAGAAAAGGTATATGGACATCAATGTCTGTTCTCTGTGCCTATACCATAGAAATCATACTATCCTACCGCGCGTTTCCTATAAGTGAAGAGCAGAGCAGCGGTCCAGGAACACCGGTCCACGAGCTTAACTCGAGAATCCGAGTAGAACGACTAGCTTTTATGAAGACGTATCGGTTTCGGGAGAATTTCCGTCGCCGTGGCTGTAAAGGAGAGCATGTCATGACGGTCGGCTACTAATTCTCGGTACATGTCTGGATGGTTTCACGTAACGGCCACTAACAGAAAGGCGCAGCGCTAACTAGAAGAGCATGAGCACCGCCGCTCCCTGAAGTAGTCGTTTCACCATGGTCCTGGAGGGGAAAGACAAAGAGAAAGTAAGAGTTGTTTTTAGTGATCAGGCACGAAAGTGAGTCCTATTACCAAAAAAAACACACACACACACAAATTCAATAATAAGCATTGAAAGAAATAATAAAAATAATAAAAAATTTAAACCGGAACTGTGACTTGAGAGCAACGTAAAATATTGTTATCTTTTTACAGTAAATTAATTCTTAAGAATAAAGTAAACATATCTCGGGATCAGTTTTTTTTTCGATCTTTCAGAACCCTATCCACATGAAATGTATACTTGGACCTTAAACAGGACTGTAACAATTAACTTTCATAATTTCATAAATTTGTAAAACATTATTGATGAAGTTTGTCAGAAGCAGATAATTCCTCAACTCCATGCGAGGCGCTAGGAGTAGACGGTAATTTATTGCTAGAACGAATAGACATGAAGAGAAAGTGTATTTATAGTTCCGTATAGGGCAACGGCAGGCTTTGAAAATTGAAAGATACAAGTTTGAAAACGAGCGGAGGGCATTTAACGGTAGTATCCGATCAGGCACATAACCCTTTACCATACTACCCCATGCAGGATAGGCAAAGAGAGGAAATCTCCTTGACTGGTAAAAAGTTATGCAACCGATCGGGCTCTTATACTACCTATTGCTTTATTTTCTTGTTCTAGCGATTTTTCCTTCTCCCAATACTGCCTAACACGGGTGAGAAATTATCTTCCGCTGTTGGGTTTATTTTTAGCAGGAAAAAAATAAAAAAAAAATAAAAAAATAAAAAAGTAATAAACATAAAAAGCAATAGGTAGTATAAGATCCCGATAGGTTGCATAACTTTTTACCAGTCAAGGGGATTTCCTCTCCTTGCCTATCCTGCATGGGGATACTACCGTTCAATGCCCTCAGCTCGTTTTCAAACTTGTATCTTTCAATTTTCAAAGCCTGCCGTTGCCCTATACGGAACTATCAATACACTTTCTCTTCATGTCTATTCGTTCTAGCAATAAATTACCGTTCACTCCTAGCGCTTCGCATGGAGTTGAGCAATTATCTGCTTCTGACAAACTTCATCAAAGATCGTTACTTCCGCGCATGGGAGAATACAAAAACAACAATCAATGTGTTAAACATTATTGCTTAAAAAAATGATAGTTATCATATTATATTAAGTAAGACAATTGTAAACGCTTACAAGTCAATATCTCACCGTATGACGGTGAGGCGGGTGTAATTGTCTGGTGGTGTGGATCAATATTGATTAGGCAAATAATTATCATGTCTACTTTTGATTCACCATACACACCATACACTCACATAAAAAGAATCTTAATCGAAATTCGAACCGTGGCCGAAAAGCGTTGTGGTTCTCTGTGATAATCAATTAGCTATTTTAACAAGTTAAGGATAACTGAATAAAGGCCCTACAGTTGCTTCTATTTTCGAGGCATAAAGTGGTTTAGCAATGAACAAAATTGAATATTTGAAAAACTAGGAACACTGTTTTAAACTTTCACTAGTAAACGCGAGCAAATTACGTTAAATTTCACTACAGATAGCTTATCTTTGGACAGATAGGCTTATTTCGTCTGCGACTTACAGACTTCTTCAGTGTCGAGTGCTTCTTCGAGTGTCGAGTGCCGTCGAGCACTCGACACTGAAGAAGTCTGTAAGTCGCAGACGAAATAAGCCTATCTGTCAAAAAATAAGCTATCTGTAGTGGAATTTAACGGAATTTGCTCGCGTTTACTAGTGATAGTTTAAAGAGTGTTTCAATTTTTTTTTTAGAAAAAGTAATCAAGTGAAGTGTTAATTTAAATTTTCCTAGTTTTTCAATTAAAATCGTGCAGTACAATTGAATATGTTTCCGACCAATCTGCGTACAACCAGTCGCTCACATACATTCGCTTTTCTCAAGATATGATTGCATAAATTACAATATTTGGGTAGCGCATTATGTTTGCCACCTCTTCAACTTGTGGGTGTATTCGCCGTACAACAATATGTTCTCGCACTGTTTTGCTATCGTGCATTGCGCGATATCTATTTTTTCGGCTATCTACTGTTCGAGTGATCGACTGAGCGTAGAAAAACAACAATAAAGCTGCTTCCCGATGAGATGCGGTGGTTCGTCGATTGTAATGGGCCGGTGGTAGGGATCTAAATTGATTATAATCCATACCATTGATTCTCCATACTCGCCGTACCACCATATCTTGGAACAAGTAAACCACGATCACATTTCATAAGTGGCCTCAATAGGATCTTTTCTGTTGGTTCAAATTGGTCCAAATTGGTCTTCAAGCATTCTTAAAAATAACCTTGTATTCCCAATGAAAACTCACTTTGTGAGTAATCCCAATAGCATCCTTATTGTTGGTTTAGATCGGTTCAAATCAGAAATCGGTACTAATATTTAAATATTTCACTAACCGTTTTTATCAAATCTATGATCGCATCACTCATCAGGGTGAATTCTGATTCTGACAAAAAGGTGATTACGGACCCAAAAAATACAAATTAACAATGCTAACACTAATATTCTTTTCTCATTCCCATCTGATTGCAAGGTCGTATCCAGTACCGTTATTGAACATTAAAAAATTGAATCATTAAAACATGTACAATAAGAATGGACGGTCCCAGCCCAGCCAATTGATTCATTGTACAATTTCACTAATTCTGATCAATCCCGGAGTTGCAACCATTTGAATTGTGCAGTCAGCCTACGCTAAACAAAGTTAGGCTGTATAAAGTAAGATACTGGCAGCTTTGATCCGTTAAGGTAGTGAAATAAAAGAGTCATGTGAAGCACACTCTTAATGATCAATCAGGCTAACACTCAAATTCACAATCCAACACTGTAGTTTGTTAACAATTTGTCAAGAGCTCATCCATAAAATGTAAGCTCGACAGAGTCAAGCACTCTCATCCAATTCAAACTAATAAAGTCGCTGTCGTTGGTCAAACATGTCGTCCGTTTTGAATAGATCCTTTTATAACATCTTTGTTATCTCTTGTGGTGATTCGGAAGCGCACGTTCTTGCCCTGCTGTCCTAGGTTGCTCGGCAATAAAATAAATTGCTCCATTATATTTTTCCAAATCACTTCCTCCTCACCAAACATACTCGGTCGGAATATTATATCTCACAGATGTTACCACAACATGACCCTTGTCGTATCATAGTATATAGTATAAAAACTTTCTAAGTCGCATCATTCTGTTTGACTTGAACATTTCTACTGATAGCTATACAGTGTTCTCACACACAGCCAGACTCTTCGGCTTAGCAAGTTATCCGAAAACTATTAGGACCTTATTCTGACGAAAATCCAGTTTGATAAATCTTAATAAACCCCGAAGATGTCATTTACTCTTGTGACGAAGAAAATTCCCCATCGAATGGATACAGCCAGCCTTCCTGACGTCGGTACCGAGAAGAAGCGAACTATTTGGCACTTCATTTACTCCTACCGCTCAATGTATATGGTAAAACTTTTTCAATTCCAAGCACACCTTTTTCTCATCCTCGGCTATGTTTTCTGTACCGTGACTAGCTTCTGATAATGCGCGATTTCCAGACGCGACACGCGAACGTGACTCTTCGGTTAGCAGAGTATCCCAGAGTAGCAGTAGAGCCTGATCTATACGGGGGAACTTTTTCCTTCTGTTCACTCTAATATACCTCCGCCGTTCCCTGTGCTCTCACGGGGGTTTCCTCTGGTGGGCAAATTCAACGGTACACCTCAAATACTCAGCATCCAATCGTTCGGTTCGTCTATGTGGCTTTCCTAGTCTTATGGCACCGGGGAACCAAACGGTTGTCTCAGGTGGTTACGTCTAATTTATGCAAATTGAAAATCATAATTTATTTCACTTTTGTTTCACAAGTTGTCTCTCAATATTCCAGCCGTCAGCAGACCATAACCGGGAACGACCAATGGATTGACAAATGAGTGAAGATGGATGCCTTTTCTTTGTGTGGTACAACAAAGACAGGATAACGGCGGAGTGTCTGACGATGTTTTGCTATTGTGAAAATGCTCTTGGGAATTAATTTCTCAAACCACGACTAATTGATCATGAACATCCGATAAAGATTCGAAGTGGGTTCTGTGGCATGTTGTACCTTGATGTTCTACTTATATGTTTTTAGCCCATCAATTATAAATAATGCCTGTTGGAATATGTTCCAATAATATTCGAATTAATAACCATTCAGTTATACACCGGTATCTACTTACGACTTTCTAATTTATTCTAGTTCTATAAAGGGTGTCTAAAATAAAATTGCATCAAACAAAATAATTTGGCAATTTCTGCATATATTTAACACAATTGTTATAAAACATTCAGGGCACTCAATGAAACAAATAAACTTTGTTTATATATTTTAATTTTTTTTTCAAATGTTTTTTCTTTTATTCAATGTAGTCCTCTTTTAGCTCGATACACTTATTCCAGCGATTTTACAACTTCTTTATCCCATCCGAAAAGTAATTTTCCGGAAGGGAATACTCCTCCGCGGCGTCGATGATTTCCTCGCGTGCGCTGCATTTTTTGAGGTTTGGGAACAGATAATAGTCCGAGGGAGCCAAATCGGGAGAATACGGTGGATGCGGAAGATATTGGAGCCGTAAGTCCTTGATTTCAGCCGTGGTTGTGATGCTCTTGTGCGCCGGCGCATTGTCTTGCAAAAACAAAATTGTTTATTTCTTCATGTGAGGCCGTTTTGCAGCGATTTCGGCCTTCAATCGCTCCAATAATGCACAGTAATACTCGCTGTTGATGGTTTTATTCTTTTCTTGTTAGTCCACGAAGAGTATGCCATGACAATCACAGAAAACCGACGCCAAAATCTTTCCGACCCATTGAGCCTCCCTAGGCCGCTTCGGAGCACTCGTGCCGGCTTCAGTCCATTGCCTGGCACTCATTCTGTTTGCTGGTGTGTAATAGTGGATCCAGGTTTCATCAACAGTTACCAATCGACGCCAAAAGTCCTTCCGATTTCACATCAGCAAGTCTAAGCACTGTTTCGAAGTACTCTCGCGTTCGTGTTTTTGGTCAGGAGTGGGCATGCGTGGCACCCAACGGCAGGATAACTTTTCCGTTTGCAGAATCTCACCCAAAATGTGGCGTGTGCGCTCAGTATTTATCTTTGTGGCATCTGCTAGCTCACGCACCTTCATTTTCCGGTCAGCCAACACCATTTCATGAACTTTTTTGACATTGTCCTCTGTATCCGCATCGGAGGGCCTTCCACTGCGGACTTGATCGGTGGTGGAGTTGCGGCCACCACGAAACTCTCGAAACCAATATTAAACGGTGTAATCTGACGGAGCATTTGCCCCATGATTCTTATCCAACTTTTCTTTTGTTTCCTTCGCCGTTTTGCCTCTCAAAAAATAATGTTTTATGCGAGAACGAAAATCGTTTTTGTCCATATTCAACAGGATGCCAAACACGTCAGCTGTCAAAACAAATCTAAGAGCAGTCTCGCACTGAAATTTACGTTTGCCTAAACATGAACGAACTACAAGACACTATAACCTTTTTTGCAGTAGCATCGCATTTTGGTGGCCACAGAGGTTACTTTTTACCCCACCTAGTATAGAGATTCATGAATCTCGTCAATCAAACGAGTAGTCTGTGGTTAATCGTCTGCCTCATAACGTTTTGGAACCTTTCTCTTTCTTGGCGCCTTAGGTGCTCCTACTTCGGCAGGTTTACCCGAGGGTACTTTTTGCCAAAATCCGGAAAAATCTTTCTGACAAAAGCTTAAGCTAGCTTTCAGTGTCTCGATCATTCGGTAAGCTTGTTACAAACGCAGCAATTTCCTTTGCATTGCCGTGTTCATCGTATAAATGTAGCAGAACAATTTCACCAGTACCGTCAAAATAAAATAAAACTTCTTAATCATTCTCAAGAAACCAGAAACCTTTGCACCTGCATCGGAAGCATCATTGATAGATAAAGTTGTGAAAAATTCAACCAACGCAGAATAGTTTACCAGGACAGACGGCATCTACGACATATATTTTACAGTCGATCTTGTTGGGCAAAGCGGTCGAAGATTGGTGGAATCATCTGGTTTCAGAGCCTGGAAGATAGCAAGCCGTTTTGGAGAATCCCTGAAAAAATTGATCACATCCTTAACCATGTTTAATGTATCCCTACAAGCAGGAATCGTCTTGATAATGTCTTGTACAACCAAATTCAATGAATGAGCCAAACGATGAACAAATAGAGCTCTCTTTTGGTCATCAAGGTTTTTAGCTTGTACGCCATTTTTTCAACAGCCATATTCCCATCATAGCATTGCCCTCTACACTTTGAAAGAGGTAAAACAAATCGGATAAGTATATCCGTGATGAAAGAGAGCAGCATTGCAGTGGTTTTGGATTCTACCTTTTCAAATCGAAATCACGCGTGTGTGTCCATCTTTGCCGGGGAACACCTGCTCGGCCCTGCTGAGATTCCAGTGCAACGGTGGGAAATTGTCGTCCTTTAAAAAACAAGCATTCCAACCTGGATGTCCTGATGCAGCTTCAACCACTTCTTGCGGTACTAATCTCGGTCACCTAATCTCGTGACCAAGCTATCCAGAAATGCTGAAGGCCTCGTTGCATTTTCTGGAACGAATTGAGACGGTTAATAGAAATGTCTGATAAGTTGGGTTCTGGAAGAGAGCAGAAGGGTTCTCCCACGAGCAAACGCCCAGGAGTAGGCGCACCGACGTCTGATGGATCTGACGACAGGGGACATAGCAGCAACACGTCTATAAACTTCATTAATCTTTAAAGCACTTTTCATTATATTAAAATTTTGACAATAGATTGTTATTTCCTTACATTCTTTAATGTTTTTACTTGCATTCACGTGTTGAGACGAGTCGGATTGATTGTGAACAGACGTAAAGTTTGGGGTAGTATTATACTTTTCATTTTCTGCTAGATTGTTGTCCTCCAAAGGGTCCGTCAATGGCAAAACACGAATGCCTGCATGTACACGCCTTACAAGGTGCAGTTGTAGTCAGAGATGGCATTTCGCACTAATTTTACGCCAGCGCGTGAGATTTGTACCTTCACAGAGGATACAACCAGAACTCACCGCAGATATTTTATACAAAGTGCTCTTTTATTCGGTGGTAAATAGACAGAGTGAAAGTGTGCGCCAGTGAGGGGTTCTCGAATTTTTCCGGTAAACGGCTAGCCCACCTTCGCATTAGTGAGTGAATCACTCTTTCTTTAAAACGACCGCTCTCGCGTGCTCTTATCTGTCTTCACCCACGTGCTCTCACCTGCGATTGTTGCCGCGTACACTTGGGTGAGAACGCCCCAGTGTTCTCTCTGTGATTCGCTGGTGCGGTTGATAGTGAAAACTTCGTCGGATTTGTAAAAAATGTCCGAAAAAAGGAAGCGGGAATAAACATGCTTCTTTCTTCCTTTGTTATGTACCGCCAAAGCGAATTTGCAATCACTGCTGTATATTAGCAGAAGAGCCCACGCCAGTGAGCTCACTGGGGCGCACGCGTCAGGGAATTTATCTGCATTCACTTCTGTGAATTTGAGAGCTCTTCTTCTCACTCTAGAGCGATCGAGTGTTGTGTGAATAAAAACCATTTTTTTAGCAATCACATGCGCTACCCGCAAGCAAACACGGTGGTGAATATACACAAGAGAGAAGAGCTCTCGTTGAGGTAGGAAGAAGTGTGTGGAAAAATATCGCAAATCTCTCAAAATTACCAACACTGAGGATATGGACATCCACTGCGTTCCGTAGTCTAGAGCAAAAGTTTGTTCCAATTCTAAATGAAGCAAGCCTTAACTGAAACAGCTAATGAACTGCATAATGCGACAGAAGAGGTCATGAAGTCGAATGTGCGCGTTGTAACGGTAGGTGCGGAATAGGGTGGTGATGCATCACTTGCCGGGTATGGAGTTTGTATCCCACCACTTTGAAAGTAAATTGGTCAATGGCTGAGTGGTGGTCTGGAGAATTGGTGCTTCGCAACAACAAGAAGCACATGGTCTGATGGTAAATGGTTGTTATTGTTGTAATTATTATTAACATTGGCGTTGGTATGGCTGGTGGTTCTGCGATGATTTTGTAAATGGTGTGTAGTATTGTTATTTTGAATAATTTGATTTTGTTCTGCTTCTTCCGCTTTCGAGCTTTATTGGTCATTTTTTGCAGATTCAAGCGGTGTAATTTACGAGCATCGTATTGCGACCAGTCTATGTGAATCGATGCCTTGTACTCACAGTTTTGCCAGCAGTAGCAATAACGTTTGCATTAAAAATAAATGGACATTTTTCGGATGGTGATACAAAAAAAGTTTAGATTGCTTTTGATAAATTTCCCATCGAAGGTAATTATTTAAGCTAACTTACTTGCAGTTAACCGGAACATTCGCCGTGGCGGACGAAAACATGCGTGTAGACATGTTTTTGAGTTCTATCTTCCTTTTATTTGTCAATTCCTCCTCAGTTTTCACGACAACATTGTTGGAGTAGATCTTACGCTTCAGATTGGCCCAGAAATTCTCGATGGGACGCAGCTGGGGGACGTTGGGCGGGTTCGCCGACTTAGGTACCACATCAATATTCAGCCGCTCCATCTCCTCCAACGATCGCTTCGAGTACTGGGCCGTCGCCAGATTCGGCCAGAACACCGCGTCTTCGCCCTTATGGTATTTCTTGATGAACGATGCATCTTCCGGCAGGCATTTAGTACTATAAATTTCACTTTTCACGGCCAGTCCGGAGCGAAAGAAGAGCGGCTTTGACATCCCCTTCTAGCTGATTGTCAGCCACAGCAGTACCTTCTTGGGGAACTTGGTGTGTGAAAACTTCACCTTGGAGCTCACTTCCTCCGTGGAGGAAGTAAAATACGATTTGCCCTGCCAGTCGTTGCCATCCAGGGTGAGATAGGTCTCGTCGTCCATCAACACCGCCACGTCGCGATTCGCCGGGAAAATCTAGTTGACCATCTTATTCAGCCGCTGCCGCTGCGTCATTGCCTGCAGCTCGGAAACCAGTGGACGCGACTTCCGCTTTCTGACATGTATGATCATGTCCACCAGGTACTTTTACACTGTTTGGCCGGTTGCACCGACCGGCGTCCACAAAGTGCCGCACGATGTCCGTTTTCGACGCGGCGGGGTGTCGTTCTTTGAAAGCGCACATTTCTGAACGGAGCTGCTTCACTGTTTTTGCCATCACGGTTAGAGTTCGACTGATAGAGCTGTCAAATTTTGTCTGCTGACTCATGGGTTACCATGATTGATGCTGAATGGGGAATCCGCCAGGGAAGCGGCAGTAGAAGTCTCGGTTGTTTTCTTCACCGGCAATTTGATGAAAAACGTTTCCATTCTTCCAAACAAACCGATTGTTTCCTGTTAAATATGTTAAAGGTTACTTATGTCCTTTTCGGTTTAATTTTTTCAATCAAGCTTATTATGAATACTTAATTTCAGAGAATAATCTTGTAAAATCTTCCATCTCGCAACCTTCTTATATACAACGAAAACTTCTTAATTCATAAAGGGAAACAGCTGGATGAATCCAAATTATTGCACACTCATTCAAGGCTTCAGAAATATTCATTCATCAAACCCAACCAAAAACCTATCCATGCAACGAACTCCATTCACAAAACAACAAGAATGAACGCACACCCATTCGCAACGCACACGACGCAAGAATAAACTGCACACCCAATTTAAATAAAAACCTCTGGTGGTGATTTGAAATGACCGTTGCAATTAGATGAGAATTCATGATTTAAAAATTGTACTCGAAAAAATGCAACATTTGACAAAAATGGTCATCAAAAATAAATTCTAAGTCGATTTTTTTAAACTCTCAGGGAATAAAAAAAACACATGTTTGCTATGTTTTTGCAAATTTGGTTTATTTAACCGCTTTCCTCGGCTAAATGCCCGTACCTTGGACTTAACGCTACCCATTAAATTCTGTGCGCCATCTTTCTTACACACTTTCATCCACTCAAATTCTTGTCGTTTTTGAAGACCTTCCCTGTTTTCCGAAGCTTGGGCTTCAAAATCGCTAAGAACTATTCTATTGGGCGAAGTTCTGGCGAGATTGGCGGATTTGCCTCCTTCGGCAAAAAAACAACATCGTCGGCGCGATGCCAGATCCGACAAAAACAGAGTATCAACTTCATGAAACCGGAGGAAGGGCAGCAAGCGCTTCTGAATGGTGCTGATCATTATGTACGGTTTGCTAAATTTGCCGCACCCACAGATCGCCTGCCACACCAAGTACTTCTAGGCAAGTTTGTCGACCTTCTTTATCCGGAACTTCTCCAGAACATACAGGCGGGACTTGCGTTCGAAAAACTCTACGCTGGGGATCTGCTTGACGTTCGCTTTAATGTACGTCTCGTCGTCCATTACGATGCATTTCGGCTGCACCAACCACTCGCGTTACAGTTTCTTGGTGCGGGATTTGGACACTGAATTCTGTTTATCGGTTCGGTCAGGCGCCTTCCTTACCCCTAAAACATGCAGTCCGGCCCATTTCATTGTCTGCTGGACGAACCAGACGGAAGAATTGACCTTCTTGGCCACGTTCCTAATCGAATGGATCGGATTGCGCTTGAAGTAATCCCTCACCTTCCTTGCGTTCACGGGTTCGGTTGTCTTCGCTTTTGAACTATTTTACCACACGGGACACTGTTGAATTGTCGATTCCCAACTGTTTCGCGATCCACCCGTGGGACTGGCCTGGATTTTCCACGACCACACCCCTAATTTTTACCATTTCCCATTTTCTATGTTGATTTTTTTTCTTAACAATGTACTTCTTTTGCTCACGTACAAATACTTTCGGCTTGAAACTGACATCTTTTACCTTGTACCACTCCATTACGCCGAAATGCGTAATGGCATGGAGCAAAATCCGACCAGAAAATCTAAGGCCTTCAGGAATGGAAAAAGTCGCGTTTGGATACATTCTCCCAAATACAGCTGTTTATTAGAGGTTCTGATAGAACAGAATATTTGAAGATAGAAAGCAGAAAAAAAGAAAGGGGAAAATAAGAAGAAGAAGAATAAGAAGAAGAAAAAAGACGATAGCGGAAAAACTGACTCCTTGCTCTTTCTCCAAACATTTTGGTTACTTTTCCCATACAAACTTCAACCCGGTTTTAAAATGAGTAAATGATAACCGAGTTAGCTCAAATTTGAAGCAGAGGTTCAAGGTGGCATGAAAAACAAGTGACGCTGCGATAGCATAGCATAACATTGACATTTGCATATCTCGTGGGTGGTGCTACGATGAGGAATAATTCGTTGAAGACATTGCATGTCACCATGAAACGGAACCAGATATGCGTCCATGAAACCATAGGAAATAGGAAAAAATTGGTATCTATCTTGAAAACGCACAGGGAACACACTTAGCCTTCAGTAGATATAGAACAAAAAATTATTTAAAAAAGGTTGTTGTGAGCATCTAGTTAAAAAAGGTTAAGTCATGTTTCATTTCTCTTCAAACGGTTGGGAATAAAGCATGTCCAATGTTTCGAAGGACGTAGCAAGCATCTTTTCCAGAATGTCAAACATCACCATCTGACAAATATCTTTAGGTTCACGATGAACGCCTGTATGTTCGGTCTCCTCGTGAAATACCATCGTCGCAATTGGTTTGGCATCCAATCCGTGTCGAATTCACGCCATGACACTGTGATTCGCAGGGTGCACAAAAAATTATTCCAGAAAATCTGGGCAGAAATTCAGAAATAGAGTGGTATCTAGTGAGCTCTATACAGAGTAGTAAAGGCTAAGGATCATTTAGAAATAAGGCACTTCATTTTAAAGATAACGGCGTTGAGTGGTCGGAAAAAACTGAATGTCGATCGTTGTACTTTGCGGCAAACCTGTCTCCGAAAAGGTTACAAATGTTACCAAGCAAGTAAACAACCCAACCGGAGCCTCAAACAACAAACAATAACCACAACTTGGGCCCGTAAGTTGTAAGATCAAGTTCTAGCGAAACTAGATGGATGGATGAAACATATGATCGAAGATGAAACATATGCTAAAGCAAATTGCAAACAAATCCCGGGACTCTACAAGGCTCATGCTCGTGGCAAGATTCTTGGCAGATTCAAATTTATTTTCGCAGTTCGCGAAAAAAAATTGATGATTTTTCAAGGTATCTTCCGTTGGCAAGAAAACCAGATTTTTGTGACGGATAAAACAATGAGCTCGGAAGTGCACAAAAGAGAGTGCCTCTACAATCTGATTTTACCCTTCGTTAAGTCTTATGATGGTCCAGTTACATTTTGTCCACAACTAGCCAGCTGCCATTACAGCAATGAAGTAAAGGGCGATACGGTCAAAATTTGGTCAATATCAACTTGACGTATTTCTTTCAATTTTGCATTTAAAAAACCTGAACACCCCTCATTTTGAAGGTGTGTGTGTGTAGAATGTTGCTCCTATTTTGATTTTGGAATTCACTCTTCAGTTGTCAAAATGCCGTCCAAGCAAGAAGAGCAGCGTATCAAAATTTTGCTCGCGCATCTCGAAAATCCGAGCTACTCGCACGCAAAGTTGGCAAAATCGCTAAAAGTTGCCAAATCAACCGTTACAAATGTAATTAAAGTGTTTGGGGAACGTTTGTCGACAGCCAGGAAGTCTGGATCGGGGGGAAATCGAAAACCGGAAGCCGCTGAGACGACAAAGAGTTGCCGGTAGTTTCAAGCGAAACCCTAACCTATCTCTCCGAGATGCCGCAAATAAGCTGGGTGTATCGTCTACAACCGTGCATCGAGCCAAAAAACGAGCCGGACTATCGACTTACAAGAAGGTAGTGACTCCAAATCGCGATGATAAACAAAATACGACGGCCAAAGCGCGATCCCGGAGGCTGTACACGACGATACTGACGAAGTTTGACTGCGTGGTAATGGACGACGAAACCTACGTCAAAGCCGACTACAAGCAGCTTCCGGGACAGGAGTTTTATACGGCAAAAGGAAGGGGAAAGGTAGCAGATATTTTCAAGCACACGAAACTGACAAAGTTCGCAAAGAAATATCTGGTTTGGCAAGCCATCTGTACCTGTGGCTTGAAAAGCAGCATTTTCATAGCTTCCGGAACTGTCAACCAAGAAATTTACATGAAAGAGTGTTTGAATAAACGTCTGCTGCCTTTCCTGAAGAAACACGGTTGTTCCGTACTGTTTTGGCCGGATTTGGCATCTTGCCATTACGGTAAAAAGGCCATGGAGTGGTACGCCGCCAACAACGTGCAGGTGGTTCCCAAGGACAAGAACCCTCCCAACACGCCAAAGCTCCGCCCAATTGGGAAATACTGGGCTATTGTCAAGCGGAACCTAAAGAAGACCAAAAAAACTGCTAAGGACGAGCAGCAGTTCAAGGCAAACTGGCTTTCTGCGGCGGAGAAGGTGGACAAGGTGGCTGTACAAAATCTGATGGCAGGGGTCAAGCGTAAGGCCCGGCAATTCGGATTTGGAAAAGCGGAAGCCTAACTGAATATTTTTCCTGAATTTTATACTAATTGAACTTGAAAAAGAAATTTAATTTGATTTTTTAAATAAACGATTTCACCGATTTACACGCGTTTTTTCTTGACCAAATTTTGACCGTATCACCCTTTACTACAATGATACAACGATAACGGGGTCCAGTTCATCCCAAAAGAGCTGAATTTACCAAATTGTCCTTTGTTCCGTTCAATAGAGAAGTATTGGGCGACAATTATGCGGAAACTGAAGATGAAGGGACTAGTCATCAGTGACATTGGCCAGATGAAGAATTTGTGGAGTCAGCTAGCCAAAACCATTACTGAAGAAGGTGAGTGCGGTTATTTTTATGAAATAAAATAAAATTACCTTTGTTTCGTTCTTAAAAAGTTTGTCGATTGAAAGAAAAGTTTAAGAAATACACGCGTTTGTAAGTGCCCCATTTCAAAATGATCTAGCCTTTATATCAAAAGAAATGTATTAAGTATGGAATAAGAGCACAATCGTTTGGCGTAAGTTGATGATTTGAACTGAGTTGTTAGTAATTAGAATAAATTTGGAAAAGAACCATTCTAATTTTAGTGAATAATATGTCGACATTGTTAATTCGAACAACGCATTGCAGACAGAAATTTATATTCCATGCTTTGTTTCTATAAGTTGATTGATTATTCTCATTACCTCTCATCGAAAGTCTGTGCTTTATTTCTGCAAATGACAAAGTATAACGAATTACAATCAGTGAAATAGCTCAAACAGCCTTCGGGTAAATGTCATCAAAGTGCATCATGCAGTGCACTAAAGTTCAAGATGCATAACGTTCCATGTGCTACTATGTATCTATTCACTGAGCTGGCAAAGTTTGCCATATTAGCTCAACACCTTCAAGGTCAAGTATCATTTTGTCGTAATTTACTGTCGTTGGTGCAAAAACCGATTTGTAGTGATAAAAACTTAAATAGTCTTATTTTATTTTGTTCTTAATTTAAGATATAGCAAAACCTGCATGATTATTTCTCATTTAAAATTATACATATACTGTCCGAAATGCGGAAAATGTCCTTCGTACGGCACATGCTAAATATATAAGCCTTCCGAAGCCTTATTCTATAACAAAACAGCAACTTGCATGATGAACGGGACTCGACCACGACGGATTTGGCTTGCGTCGGCTAACATGCAACATGAGCCGACTTAGGAAGGAGCAGAAGGATTAACTCTCTTGTCTTAAATGTTTCATAGCATCCTAACAGCGCACTCTGGATAAACACAGACAACCGTTGACATGGTGTCAACTGAAATCATGCATCTTTCCTTCCCATCTACCATCGCAAATGCACCGTTCTCTCACAGATTCATTGGCATACAAACACAGTTCCCATGTAACAAGCAGGAGAGATCCACGGTGCGATGCAAGGCTACCTATGCAATGACGCTGGCTGTCGTTAAATACTTCGTCACCTTTGGTAACAGCACGTTTTCAGTTGCAATGCCAGAACTACGGAGTGTTGTTCATGAACTATGGTAGGTACTGGTTAAACATCAAAACGTGATATAATTGAGCTAATAAAATTAAAATTATGCTCTCTATTCGAAGTTGATAGTTTAATGATCATTGCTGTCATCTTTTTCAGCGTCGTGCTCTTCGTTGAACTTGTGGAGTCATTTTGTCCGTTGTTTAATCGTGGGCTGATTTTCGAGAAAAAAGGGTCGAAAATCATTTGTAGACATAAGATGTTATTTTGCTATTTGCACATATTACCTGAAAAACTGTCTTTCGATAAAAAGCACGGGAAAGCTATTTCTATATGGCACAGATGAAATTAGAAAATTTTAGAGTGTGTAACAAAACAGCTGACTGTCACTGGACAATCACTGGACTAAATTTTATGCAATATATCTGTCCAAATACGGTAATTGGAGATCATCACGAAACCATGTGGTCTATTTTGCATTATTTTTCCACTCCCATTCCCTTTTCTCTTGTCCAACCTTTGGTGGAGTAGTATTTTTGAACTAACACGTAGTATTTTTGAAATAAGAAAAAAATAATTTTCCTGAAACGACTTATCCCTAGAAACATTCAGAATACTCTTACAGTACTGCGAAATCAGTCTTTTTCGGTTAGAATAAAACTGATTCATGTCATACACATATTCCATTTTTTTCCTTTCCAAATGAATATATGTCTAGTCGCAATGAGAAATTATAAAAAAGATTTTGCTCATATTTTATATAGGTATTCCGTGAAATGGAATTTAATGAAAACTTATCGAACAAAATCCTTCATGTTTAATTATACATCGTCTTTAATATTTTACTATATAATATGCTTATTGTTCATCTTCATTTTCATATAAATGCTTTATTTATATTTTTATATTTGCTATAAAATTGTACCCTGAAGTTTAGTAACCCACAAGATTTAAAAAGACCTCCTCGCAAAAATTGTAACAGCGTTTGCTTTAAAAAAAAATAATAATAATTTCATCATTGTTCAAATCTAAACGTTATGTTTCAATTACAAATGTTAATGCAAATGATAATGTTAATGCAAATGTCACTTGGAAACTTCACAAAGATAATCATGTAGTCGTTAATGTGAGCATTGCTTGGAAAATTGAATAAAGACTGTTCATTAAAGAAAGTGAATACCTGTTTATCAATGGTTTTGGGTTAAAACTGAACGAAATGTTTTGAATTTTCGCTCATTGTGTTAAAACATTGTTTACTTTGGCAACACACCTGAAAAATCGGAAAAACGCGAGAAATTTCGAACGATGGGTCGGATAAGCTTATCAACTCGCAGATTAATTCTGCACAATTGGTTTTCCGAAAAGTTGTCGTTTCGAGAATTGGCAAAAAGCGTGAAGTGCACTAAATCAGCAGTGTTCAAGATTGTTGAGACATTTGAAGAAACGTGTTCTCTTGAAGATTTACCGAAATCTGGACGCATTGGACCAGAAAAAGAGAAATCGCCTTTTGAAATCGCATAAGCCGTGTTTCGTTCGTGAAATTGCCAAAAAAAAGTGGACATTAGCGTCGGATCTTCGCAGTATATTAAAAAGCGTAACAATATCAGAACCTACAATAAGTAGAAAGCACCAGAAAGGACGGATTCAAAGAAAGCTTCTTCGAAAAAACGGTCACGGAACTTGTATGACGTTCTTCTCCAAAAGCCGAACCGGTGCATTTTTATGGCGTACGTCAAATTGGATACCAGTACACTTCTGGGGCCGCAATTTTTCAACGCTGAGTAGAGAACAGATGTGTCTAATGATGTGCGTACATCCGAAACCAAAAATTTGGGAAAATGGTTTTGGTGTGGCAAGTCATCTGCTCCTGTGGCTTGAGTTCTTCACAACGCGGCACAATCAACGATGAAAATTACAGAAAAAAATGCATCAAAAATCGGCTTATATCCATCTATCTAAAACATTGTCGATTATTGCTGAATATATTATAGACTCGGAAGCTACTGAACCGATCAGCGTGAAAATTTGTATGCAGGGATTTTTGGATCCAAAGAAGTTCGAGACCCCTCACCCTCTGGAGCAAATGGAACCAAATTTGGCATGTGGAGGTTCTTGGAGACAATATTTTTTTATACGGTGATTTGAGACCAGTTAGAAAGGGGGGCTCTCAAACAAATGAAACAGAAAATTCTGCATAACTCGAGAACTCATCAAGAAAATGGAACCAAATTTGGCATGTGGGGGTTTTTGAAGGCAGCAGGGTAAATGCACCCTTCTTTTTTGGGAAAGGCTCCTTAAACTTTGGAAAAATGCTCCTTAGATGCGTTTGCCCGGTATAATGCAATCGGAGGTATTTACCTTCTGGTTAGCGCTTGCCGGTTGTTTTGACGGGTCTCAAGTTTCTTCAAGATTGTATAGCGGAGCTTCGCTCCGCAATCGTTGAGGTAGTTTTGACGAGTTTAAATTTTAAATTTTGACGAGTCTTAATTTCATTTCGACGAGTCTTAATTTCGTTTTGACGGGTCTTAATTTCGTTTTGACGACTCTTAAATTCAGAAACTAAAAACCCGTCAAAACTATACAATCTTGAAAAAACTGAAGACCCGTCAAAACACCCGGCAAGCGCTAACCAGAAGGTTAATACCTCCGATTGCATTATACCGCGCAAACGCATCTAAGGAGAATTTTTCCAAAGTTTAAGGAGCATCTCCCCAAAAAGAAGGGTGCATTTACCCTTTGCCTGCAGAAAACTATTTTGTTTCGAGTCCCTCCCCCCCCCCAAAACGGGGGGGGGGTCTCATACAAATAAAACACATATTTCAACCAAACATGAGAATTTTCCAGACTCGGAAACTACAGGAACCGATCGGCGCGAAAATTTGTATGTAGGAGTTTTTGAGGCCGGAAAAGGTTCTTATGATACTTTGAGACCCCTCTCCCCTATGGAAGGGGTGGCTCTTATACAAATGAAACAGAAATTTCTGTATAACTCGAGAACTAATCAAGTTAATGCAACCAAATTTGGCATGTGGAGGTTTTTTGAGCAGAGAAAAGTTTAAATGGAGAATTAATCAAGCAAAGGAAGCAAATTTGGCATGTGGAGGTTTTTGGAGACAATAAATGTTTTATTGGTGGTTCGAGACCTCTCGTCTTCTGGCAGGGATGGCTCTCATACGAATGAAACACAAATTTCTGCATAACTTGAGAACTAATCAAGCAAATGAAACCAAGTTTGGCATGTAGAAGTTTGTTGAATGCAAGAAATGTTTCTATGGTGGATCGAGACCCCTCCTCTTTCAGGAAGAGGGGCTCTCATACAAATGAAACACAAATTTCAACCAAACATGAGAATTATCCAGGCAACTAAAACACAAAGTGTGTATTTCCCGGGTGAGAAGCATGTTCTGAAAGAAGTTTGAACCCTTTTTAGTCAAGAAAGGGGGATGTTTGAGCTACTCTCAGTGCAACATTATGCACAAGAAGTTAAACTACGGTTATACAACAAAATATTACGTTCAAACTAGAGGTTCCAACCCGGGATATCCCTGGACAAAAAATCCCGGGATCTTGAAAAATTCGGGATTTCCCGAATCCCGGGTTAAGATTTTTCACCGCCCCGAAAATCCCGGGACACACATTTCTTAAATATTTTTTCGCTTTGATACTTCCCAATAAATTTCAGTGTACCGTTTACGCGCATTCAATATAACCCATACAACGCCAACATACATTTTACTGTACCTACATCGATGTTATACATCATTCATGAAAATGCACCATTCCTTTTGTGTTGGTTCAGTAGGCATTCGCATTGTTGCCTACACATTTAACACACACACACACACACACACACACACACACACACACACACACACACACACACACACACACACACACACACACACACACACACACACACACACACATTTAACACACAACACTTTTAACACACAACACTTCGATATAATTGCGAATGACAAAGAAAAAGCACGATGTCGGAAATGCGAGCAAATTTTATCGTGTAAGGGCTCAGGGCTCTTCGACCTGTTGCTTGCTCCGGCACATGAAGAACAAACACGACATGGATTCCAACCCCCAGTATCAATCATAGTAACCCATGAGTCAGCAGACAAACTTTTACAGCTCTATCAGTCGAACTCTAACCATGATAGCAAAAACAGTGAAGCAACTTCGTTCGGAAGTGTGCACGTTCAAAGAACGGCAAACTGCCGCGTCGAAAACGGACATCGTGAGGCACTAACGGCATCTACAACATCTTGGCACTATTAGACAACAATCAGAGCATCGAAAAAAAGCCAGGTTCAGGACGGCCGACGACCCTGAGCGACTAGAAGCTACAGAGGATGCTGAATAGGAGCACCGAGGGAAAAGTGGCTACATCGCTGCGTGCGCTTGGCCGGGAGGTCGGTTCAACCGGCCAAACAGTGAAAAAGTACCTGGCAAACATGAACAAGTACCTAGAGGTTGATGATAACCACAGACAATCTAAATGATGAATAAATGAATGATGAATGAAAACATAAATTCCCGTTTTTTCCGGTTTCTCCCGGTTTTTTAGAATTCCCGGGTAATTCCCGGTTTTTCCGGTTTTCCAGGTTTTGTGGCCACCCTGCGGTAAAGTGGACGAAACATTTTTAACGGCCGCATGGGTCATTTATACGCAAGGGTAATTTTTCAAAAGGGGTATGTTTTTGTACAAAATTCATTTATACAATTGAACATTGAAACATTGAAACATTTCAACGGAAAACACCGAGAGTAGAGTAAGACCGCCTAAAAATTAAATGTAGGCTGGACCTGAAGCTCTGCAAAATGAGATATGGTCGAAAAATAATGAAGAAAGCTCTTTTTCAGACAATTTACTCTAAACATTATAAAGCCAAATATTGGTTGGTAATACAAATCTGACTTTGAAAAAAAAATGTCAATCAATGTGCCGCTACTCAGAATACAATACTTTATCGGCTTGATTGTTTAATGGTACACCATAACTTGCTTACCTCTTAAATATTCTTCATTAGATTTCCAATTTTCTGGGGTCTCACCGATAAAATCGGTGGAGATGTCCGCCATTTTTCGTACAACTTCTACAAACTCATTTGCACCTTATCGACGCGTTAAGTCGTGTAACCAATAATTTTTAAATTTATAACCATTTTAGCCACTTTTTTGATGCACTCTGAGATGGCATAATGATTCAATTAATTATAATAAAACATCACTTGAAGCACTTCTCTCTTTTTTGGCATTATATTTGCTCTGAACGCGTTCAAAACTGGGCCAACCAAAAAAAAAAATCGACGCTTTTGGTCTCAAACATTGTTTTGCTGTTAACTCTTCCATTTTCTTCAAACAATAGTTTATTATTCGAACGGAAGCTTTGTGTAATTTTGTTCAAACGGTGTCAACAGTCAAACTTTTCTATGCGCATGATATCGGCTTTCCTCCATGCTGAGTCAACGCCCCATACCACGTGGTTGCTTTGCGCAAACAGCAGCATGCTGCAGGCTGCGGATGGCAGTGCTGCTAGAAAAAAACAGTCCAATGAGCCGTTCATTTGGATAGTAATCAGTATTAGCTAAATAACTTTTTCCACAAGCGTTAAATCGCTCTGCAGTCTTCGAAAAAAAGTTTCCTTGGAAGATTTACCAGAGATTGATTAGATTGAATTATTTTTAGAGGACAGCGGGTCACCTCACCAGATTTTTCTTTGAAAAAGTAAGTTTCCCCATAGAAAATCCTATGGAAAATTAAAACCGCGAGCGCTAAAATATAGTTTCACCGATTAAGCTGAAATTTTGCACAGTCATTATATGACCTCAAAGGCTCCCAAAAATCAATGGGGAGCGGAATTTTTTTCTTTCATATGTCCGTGTCCCAGGCTAATGAACATACATGTCAGGAAGCGGAAGTCGCGTCCACTGGTTTCGGAGCTGCAGTCAATGACGCAGCGGCAGCGGCTGAATAAGATGGTCAACTCGATTTTCCCGGCGAATCGTGACGTGGTGGTGGTGATTGACGGAGAGACCTATCTCACCCTGGATGGCAACGAATTGCAGGGCACTTCGTATTTTACTTCCCCCACGGAGGAAGTGAGCTCCGAGGTGAAGTTCATTTCACACACCAAGTTCCCCAAGAAGGTGCTACTGTGGCTGACAATCAGCTAGAAGGGGATGTCAAAGCCGCTCTTCTTTCGCTCCGGACTGGCCATGAACGGGGAAATTTATAGTACGAAATGCCTGCCGGAAGTTGCATCTTTCATCAAGAAATACCATAATGGCGAAGACGCGGTATTCTGGCCGGATTTGGCGTTGGCCCACTACTCGAAGCGATCGTTGGATGAGATGGAGCGGCTGAATATCGATGTGGTACCCAAATCGGTGAACCCGCCCAACGTCCCCCAGCTGCGTCCCATCGAGAATTTCCGGGCCAACCTGAAGCGTAAGATCTACTCCAACAATTTTGTCGCGAAAACTGATTTCGGCAGTCGAGTAGGTCGCACGCATTTTCAATTCCGTCCGTACAATTTTAACGCGGGTTCTAGCTGTTTATTTGTTTCTTCTACCGTGCATAAACATCGTCGCGTAAGCCATTTTTTTTTGTCGTCTCCAGTAGTGAACCAAGTCTTGCGCGCGTAAAAATGCCGTGTGTAGTAAATAACTGTGTCAGTGAGGATGACCGACTAATCTTCCATTGCTATGGAGCTTGCGGAAAAGAATTCCACGCAGCCTGTGCTGGAACTAGGAGAAATTACGAACAACACATTCGTGCGTTCATGTTGCCGCTGTGCGACGGCTGCCAAAAAGAGTTCACGAGTTTAATTGAACTCAGAAAACTACTTCAACGCCAGCGCACTTTGTCTGGCGACATCGAGGCTGCAAATGATAAAATTTGCGCTTTCATCAATAGCTTCAATGTACGGGAAGCTTTTGATAGCCTCGAAACTAACTTGACCGAGCTGAGGGGCGAGCTAAAGACAAACGACGGCACCGTGGCACAATTATTTAACGATGTGTCATCGGTTTTACGCGACAAATGTAACCCGGACACATTTGATTCAAGTGTACAACGGGCTTGTGCAACGCTCGCCAGCAAAATTACGCTCGATGTTGAACATGGCTTTTCAAAACTGGAAGACCAAATCAAGGCGATGCATGTAAGCCTTATTGAAGTTGCTGCAAAAGAAGTTCCTAGTTTTCCTGCTTCTGAAATCATAGAAGAAATGAAACATTTGTCGAGTATTGTTTCTGATTTGCAGCCTCCAGCAACGAATACTTTGAGTGATGAAATCACTCTTGCTGATGAGTTGGCCGAAGATCTAGCATTTGCTAGATCCCAGCACGATGAGCTCTTAGAAGAAAGTTCTGGCTGGCGACTACTGGGTAATAAAAAAGTGTGGAGAGCAGATTGGGCAGATTATGATTTACGTAAACTTCATCGTCGACAACAGGAAAAAGCTGCTCATAAATCCCGAAACCGTCGGAAGCGTAGGAAGCGTGATTACAATATAAATGGATACCACCTCAACCACATTAACAAAACCAATAACGACAACAATCAGAACATCCTTCCGTCATGCAGTTATGTCAATAACTACAACAACAACAACCACAACATCAACAACAACGGCTATAACAACAAAAACAACAACAACAACAACAACAACAAAAACAACAACAACAACAACAACAACAACAACAACAACAACAACAACAACAACAACAACAACAACAACAACAACAACAACAACAACAACAACAACAACAACAACAACAACAACAACAACAACAACAACAACAACAACAACAACAACAACAACAACAACAACAACAACAACAACAACAACAATAACACCAACAACCATAGAAGTCATCAAACAGTTACTAGCTTTCTACCACCCGATAAGGAGTTACTTGCAGCTGCAAAGGCGGCTTTCTCTCAACCTCAGATTGACCAGCGTGGCATCAGGTTTCAACGTGGCGAAACACTGAATCCATACCCGGTGGATCATCAATTCCCGCAAACAAAACCAACTTCTACTCCCGATTGGATACTCAGCCCCGCCCTGCGAAGCTCTTTTTCGCAGCATTGTACGTCCTGTTCCTGTGAGCGTCCGTGTTTTCGCTCGACCTGACGCACTCTACAGAGGTAGACTATGACGAACCGGATGTGACTGGTAATGTATCTATAGTTTTAAACGATGACGTGCTTCCATCAATTCCCTCAGAATCACCTTCTACTGAAATTCTGGTGTATTGTCAGAATTTCAATCGCATGAAAAGTGCATCAAAAATGAATGTTATACATAAAAATATTTTGTGTTCCAATTTTTCGGTTATCTTGGGTACCGAAACAAGCTGGAATGATAGCATACAAAGTGAAGAAATTTTTGGCAGTGATTATAATGTTTTTAGAGATGACCGGGACTTACTTTTAACGCACAGAAAGTCTGGTGGAGGAGTTCTCATAGCAGTTTCTTCAAATTTTAGCTCGGAACTTCTGGTTTCATCAAAATTTAAAGAATTTGAGCATGTATGGGTGAAAACACATATTGCTGGTGAAACTCACATTTTCGCAACAGTGTATTTTCCACCAGACCAAGCTTGTAAGTCAACATACGAAATCTTTTTTCAAACAGCTGAAGAAATTGTAACTCAATTTCCCCCTGAATATAAAATTCATATATATGGCGATTTCAATCAGCGCAATGCAGATTTTATTCCTGACTCAGTAAATGAGAGTATTTTACTTCCTGTCGTTGGTGATAATGAAACGTTACAATTTATTTTTGAAAAACTTGCATTTTTAGGGCTTTACCAAATTAACCACGTGAAAAACCAGCAAAATTGCTACTTAGATTTTTTATTAACAAATACACATGAAGATTTCTGCGTGAGTGAATCTCTTTACCCCTTATGGAAAAATGAAGCGTTTCACACGGCAATCGAGTTTTCTGTGTTTGTGCATAGAATACATAATCCCAATGAATGTGTTTACGAGAATGTCTTTGATTACAACAAAGCAAACTATTACAATATTAAGCATAAATTGAGTAGGGCCAACTGGCAACAGGTCTTAAAAAGTCAGAAAAATGTTGAAAGTGCAGTAGAAATATTTTATAAAATGTTACTGGCAACAATTCAGGAAGAAGTTCCTCTGACGAGAAGACGACGAAACTATGCTTCTAAAAATCCCATTTGGTTTAACAAGCAAATTACTAATTTGAAGAATCGGAAACAAAAGGCTCACAAAATTTACAAAAATTACAATAATCAAGCTAATTTGGAAAAGTATTTGAATATCTGTGACCAACTTAATTTAGCTATTTCCTCTGCACTATCTGAGTATAACTCAAAAACTGAAAATGAGATTAAGTCATGTCCGAAAAATTTCTTCAGTTACGTTAAAACCAAGGTTAAATCGTGCAACTTTCCAACAACTATGACTTTGGACGAAAAAGTAGGAGATAACTCAGAAGATATTTGTAATCTATTTGCAACATATTTTCAAGAGACCTACACAACATTTAAGGACAATGATCGCGATTTTGAATATTTCTCATACTTTCCTGACTATCCAGGTAATATTGGTGTCAGTAACATTGTTGTACAAGACATTCTCTCAGGTCTAAAACAATTAGACGCTAATAAAGGCGCAGGACCTGGTGGAATTCCACCAGCATTCATAAAAAACTTAGCAACTGAACTCACAACTCCTCTTTTCTGGCTGTTCAATATGTCACTGGATAGTGGTGAATTTCCGAAAGAATGGAAAAAGTCTTTCCTAATGCCAATTTATAAATCTGGCAAAAAATCCGATATTCGAAATTATCGCGGCATTGCCATAATATCATGCATTCCAAAACTTTTCGAATCGATCATAAACAAAAATGTTTTTAGCCAAATTAAAAATAGAATTACTAACGCACAACATGGCTTTTTCAAAGGCCGCTCAGCTGCTACGAATTTACTAGAATTCGTCAATTATTCATTAAATGCAATGGATAAAGGTAATCACGTAATGGCTCTTTACACCGACTTCAGTAAAGCGTTTGATAGACTAGACATTCCAATGTTGATTTTCAAGCTTGAAAAAATGGGAATTGAGATGAGACTGCTCAATTGGATCAAATCGTATTTAACTGATCGTCAGCAAATTGTAAAGTTCAATAATAAAAAGTCAAACCCAATTCAAGTCACGTCAGGGGTTCCTCAAGGCTCACACTTAGGACCTCTTCTTTTTATTCTATACATTAATGACATATCTCTTATCTTAAAAGATCTCAACGTTCTTATATATGCTGATGACATAAAATTGTACCTAGAAATTAAGAACGATAATGAAACTATTGTATTTCGCAATGAGATACAAGTTTTTCATACATGGTGCTGTAAAAGTCTATTGAAACTAAATGTTAAAAAATGTAATCTCATAACGTTTAGCAGAAAACATAGCACGCCAAATGTTCAAGTTTTATTAGGAATAGAAAATGTACAAAAATGCGATAAAATAAGAGATTTAGGTATTATTCTAGACTCAAAACTAACGTTTGTGGATCATTATAACACGATAGTTCATAAAGCAGGCAATATGCTTAATTTTATAAAACGTTTCGGATACCACTTTTTAGATCCATATACAATAAAAACGCTTTATGTTGCTTATGTGCGGTCAATATTAGAATATTGTAGTATTGTTTGGTCCCCTTATATGAAAAAACATGAAGAACGAATAGAGTCAATCCAAAAACAGTTCTTATTATATGCACTGCGAAAGCTAGGATGGACAACATTACCTCTCCCAGCATATGAAGCACGTTGTATGCTGATCAATATTGAAACTTTGAAAGAACGTCGAGATTATGCAATGGTATTGTTTGTTAATGATTTGGTATCACAACGTATTGACTCAACTGATCTTTTGTCAAAGCTAAATTTATATGCCCCCACTAGACAATTACGTAATCGTGACCTATTCGCAGTAGATCGTCATCGTACAAATTATGCTAAATTTGGACCGCTGAACCGCATGATGATTGTATACAGCATTGTGAAATGATTGACTTTAATACAGCTAGGACAAAATTGAAAAAATATTTTAACACTCTGCGAAGCAATAGAACATAGGCATTTAATTTTAGTTTAAGGATGTATCTGTAGTATAAGGAGTATATGTAACAACACGGTCTACTATTGTTTGACGTCTAATAAATAAATAAATAAATAAAGAATGCATATGCTGTTTGAAGGATCCTTTGAACCAGTAGTTAGTCGTCTGGATGAATGTCAGCAATGTCTAAAAAAAAGCGGGGGTTACCCATAGGCTTTAAACATCCGGATTAAACTAAAAATGTTCTGGGTTTTGTCGATCTTTCTGATCACTGGAATATGCTTACGAATATTTTTAGCTGAAATTAACGGTTTATTTTAAATTTGTTATTTTGCTGTTAAGTGATGGAAAGCGATCCATGTGTTTATATCTGAGTGAGTTGAGTTCCTTGATTATCGAGATTTTCAGCCCTGGGCTGGTTCATCTCTCGTCGTAGTCACTAAAATACCTCTTGAGTATTTTCATAACTTGTCCGGGGGTGAGATTCGAACTCGTGACTTTGGCGTGAGAGGTATGGATGTCAACCACTAGGCCGGGGTCACCCCCGTGTTTATATCTGTAATTGTAATCAGATCGTTTTAGTTTTTGTATGAAAATCTGGTTTGTTGTTCGATATAAATAAATAAATAAAATACATACAATCTTAATATTATTTCTAACCACCAAAACCGTGTCTGCAAGGAACAGTTTTAATTAATTATTTATTTTTGAAGTAAAAGGCACAACGACGGATGTACGATTTTCATAATATTCTCTGCACTGTTTCTTAAGACACCAGCTCCTCCATATATATTGAGTGGCTTAAGTAACATAAATAAATATTATGATTGAAAGGTGGTTACGTCAAATTGACAAACGAAAACAACGGTTTCTTCCATAAATTTCTCATTAACCCATTTATACCACCGATTCTGTCATATAAAAGAACTCTTCTACAAAAAAGATCGTGGTGGATATATGAGGTGAGTATTAAGTGTCGCAAAAGAAGAAACCTTTATATAAGTTTGTCAGTTAATGCAATGGAAAATCATTGGCAACATTAAAGTGCGAAACGCAAATATAAAACAGATGCTTGCTTCTGGAACATATGCTAGCGTCTGTTACAAATAACAGATGCTTGTGTCTGTGTCCTAACGTCCAAAAATTATAATTTTAATTCGAAAATACACCCACCATATGGAAATTAATGCGTGATGGAAACTAACTGCAGAGAGATTTCAAAGTGGGTTTGAAGGTATCAGAGCTACAATTGGAAAACTAGTAAAATTTAAATTAATACTGCACTTGATCACTTTTCAGATAAAATTAAAAATTAAAAACTGAAACACTTTTTCAAACTATCACTAGTAAACGCCAGTCAATTCCGTTAAATTACAAAATAGAAAGCTTATCCTTTGACAGAAAGACCTATTTCGTCTGCGACTTACAGACTTCTCGGGTACTTTTTCAAACAGACGTATGTCATTTTGTAAGCAAAGAGGGGAAGTAAGATTCAAACGTAAATTTCTCGAAACCCTTAGTACTTTCATGCAAACTTGGGCCACCAACACAAGGAATAACATTGCTTTACATGATTGTGATGCTACTTTATGTGAGGGTACTGAGAATTTCGAGAAATTTACTTTTGAATCTTACTTCCCCTCTTTGTTTACAAAATGACATACGTCTGTTTGAAAATTTTTCCGAGACTTCTTCAGTGTCGAGTGCTCGACTTGAAAAGAACATCGTAGTAGGTCTAGTATTTATAAAACGTTTGTGGTTTTTATGTTCGTAATACCTAAGAGATGTGTCTATTATGTGAACTTGTTTGTGTTATATCTGTCAGATGTCAGTTCGTCATTTTGGTATCTTAAAAACCATAATTTCTTACTTGATCGGTAGGATGTCGATTGTTGTTGTATCATGTAGTGTGTATGGGCTGGATATTTTATAAGTATTATATGGGTGCTTACCGAAAATTAAAAAAATCTACTTAATCGGTTATGTTGGTCAATTGTTGTTGTCATGGTTCATCCTCCGCCTCCAGACTCCGTTCTCCGGTACTCCACCAAGGGTGGTTCTTAACAACCTTCGCTCAAAAACTCCGTGTACTCGCAAGTCCTCCTCAAGCATTGTTCACGTCTCATGACCATAAAGAACAACCGGGCTTATTAGCGTTATAGAATACACTTCGTACAGGAACTAAGAGTTCTCTTTGTTTAATGTTATCTATGGATTAGAGTGTTTTTGGAAAGAAAAGCGGTTAATGCGCCAGTCATTTTGCTTATTTATCATTTTGTGTTAACTATTCATAACTTGATATTTCCCACGTATTTTAATTTATGAAATCAAACGAGCCTACTTAAAATTTTAAATCAACCAAATAGAAAAAACATCATGTTGCCCTTATAAGTTACCACGAATAGTGATGCCCACGACACAATTAGCACAGTAATTAATTTAAAAAATTCAGCCATCCTTTAGTGCTGCAAACATATGGTCTCCAGTGTAATTTATATCTAGAAAAATCTTTCAACGCTTCTTTGAAATAACGCTTTCCGCCGTTGGCAGCTGCCTACAGCTATTTATCTTTTCGTGGAAAACAAGTGCGTACAAAACTCACAAAAGCTTTGAATCAAATTACAACGTACACGTAATTTTTCTGGCCGGTAATTCTATAGGGACAAGGAGTCGAGTCTCATTTTTCCATCAAATTGCCACCAGCACTGATGCTACCGAGCCACTTGTTGTAGCACGTTGTCATCTGATATTTACTGGCTTTACGGTACCAGTGGATTCACAGAGGCTTAGAAAAGTAAAAATAATTAGCAAAGATTAACTAGCAGGATGAAACGTTAATATCAGTCACTTGTCGAACGTCAGTGGAAAGAAGCATTTTATCGAATTAATTGTATCTTTTTTGTTGAAATACTGAATGAAAGGAATTTTCCGTAAATTAAATGTCTGTGGGCGCTGATGAAGGTGGACTATCCTTTGATCCCAATAGTAAATCAATTGTTTTCTTTTCATTTCATTGTGATAATATTTTACTCAATTTGGCATCAGCATCTAAATGTTAATCAAACTTATAATGGCTCGTAGCATCATCGTAAAGGGTGTTTTGACTTCATAAATGCGAATCATCATATTACTAAGAAGAAGCACTTCCAAATCTACCAGATGCAGTATCGAAAAGACGTTCCCCTAACTCACTACCAGATGAGTTATTAACTTTATGAAACGTGTAACGCAGAAAAACATAATTTTTCTATCCGTCCTTTTTTTTCACGCAGAACAAAAGAGAGCTTACGCTTCATGAAAAGCGAAAGACAAATGTGATTCATAAATTATCTCGCATGTTTCCTCTTTTCGGTGCATGATGTAACTTAATAATGGCTCCAAGAGAGACGTTACTAATAATTAAGTACAAATGCCAACTGACATAAATTAACTCACTAAAAGCTGTATTGCAAATTCCATGATAATCAATGGCTTTAATAAGTCTTCAATTAGTCAACAATCTAATGCTATTAAAAGCCAATAATAAATTAACAACGCCCCAAACGCGCAAGAAGCGTACATTTTCCATCGATTCGAATAACCAACTGTCTCTGATTCCATGACGCTCAGTATGGGGGTGGGACGTTTGGCATATGGATCTTTGACATATGGATGTTTGGCTAAATGAACGTTTGGCCGAATGGATGTTTGGCCGAATGAACGTTTGGCCGAATAAACGTTTGGCCGAAATTTGTCTATTAGCATAAATGTATTGCAGAGAAAAGGAAATAAGAATCTAAAAAAATATTTAAAACGCATTATATCTAAAAAAGGAAATAAGAGACCAAAAAAACATTCACGAACGCATTAGATAGCATCCCAATATTCTGGACTTATTACACTTAGAGTTTATCAATATGTGTGCGCATTTGCAGTAATAAGCATTCTAATTAAGTTTCAGCAATATCAATTCACTAAAAAACGAAATTTTTATGTTCAAAAATGCAAAAAATGGTATTCGGCCATTTACCCATATACATGAGAAGTATGAATATGTGTTGATAAAATCGTAGACTCCTGATTTTAGGTGGAAATATGTATTATGTTAAACAGCTAGACAGAATGGGTCATTATTTTTTATAATCTTGAAGAAATATGTAGTTCTTCTGAACGATACCTTCTTTTGATTCTTTGCACATGGACCTTCTATGGCTATAAATATTCCTGTATTCGAAGGCAAACTTCTGAATCAAGCGCTTGCCCGGTTTAGAACTGTTTGTGAGATTGTTCCTTCTTTCAAACATGAGCAGTTCTGTGGAGTTTTACTGATCAACGAAATAAAGCACTGCATATTTGACAAAGCATATTCCTGTATCCAAAAGCGAACTTATGATTCAAGCGCTTGCCCGGTATAAAACTCTTATGTGAGATTTTCCCTTCTTTCAAACATGCGCAGTTCTTTAGAGTTTCACTGAGCAAACAAATGTAATTCTCATGATTTCATGCATTTCAATTTGAGAAATTTTGAACCGACTGGTGAATTATGTGACAAACTAATATTTGATAATTTTGAGCTTTAATAAAATTGCATTTCTCTTATTTTACTTTAAAGATGTTGTTTGAAATCAACTGATTAAAAGATATTTGGTTAAATGGCTTCGAGCCCGAAAATAACTTGGCATGGCATTTTACAGTAGGAATTGATTTTAAATTTCGACTTTTCTCAAATGATTTATTCGTCCTTTTGAACAATAAATTTTCTCAAAAAAATCTAGCCTCAAAATGACTGACGATTATCAAAACATGGTGAGAGATAATATGATCAAACTGAAGCAAAACAAATGGGACAAGTAAATGAGAATTTCACAATTTGAATGAAGCATACACATAAATAAAGAAATTTCCAAATTTTGAGCTCTAACACTTCGTCAACAGTTCATTGTTGTCATAGAAACATTTTGCTGTTTGGAATGAAGCAAAATGGAAACATTTTGCTGTTTGGAATCTTTTGAAAGATCGAAAATGTTCGTGCTAAGAATGTCGTGCTTTTGCAAACCATGATTCTGTCACTGTAATTTTATCATTTCATTGTGCGGTCGTGTTCTTGCAATCTTAGATCTAATGCGTTTGAAAATACTTTTTAGATTCCTATTTCCTTTTCTCTGCAATAGATTCATGCTAATTTTCGGCTAAACGTCCATTCGGTCAAACGTCCATTGGTCCAAACATCCATTCGGCCAAACGTCCATTCAGCCAAACATCCGTATGCCAAACGTTGGTATGCCAAACGTCTTTATGCCAAACGGGGTATCATCCTCAGTATAAGGTCGGATTGTTTAATCGCGTCCTGGTTATGAGACTTCCAAGAATACACAGTAGTTGAAAATGAGCTGAGAAATCAACCGGATGTAGCCATGACCGATTTTCATCCCTTGGAACAAAATGCAATGATCGGATAAAACCATAACCCTAGATACCAAGAGACTGCTGACGGTATACAACGATTGATTCATTAAAGTCTCTGTGACTCGTAAATAACGCCTGCAGTAATCCGGGGCCATAGCTATAGCCGTAGAAAAGAACGATAATGGGATAATCTTCAGCCCTTTTTTACGTTTTATCGATCAACTCTGTAGCTCTGTGGCCAAATCACAACGTTGTTAAAATAGATCCAGCAGTTGAGGTTAACCCCGACATATTGTGACATACGATTGACAACATCAGGGGCATGTCAGGTTTAACCAAAACACCACATATGGGACGTGAAATATGCGGTCCCTGCCAGTCGTCCTACCATCCAGGGTCAAATATGTCTCATCGTCCAAATATGTCAAATAAGTCTCACGTCACATCACGCTTCACCGAAAAAGCTCCTTAACCATAAAAATAACACCCTAAAAGGAGAGAGTTTCTCTATCATGTAGATAAAGCTATGTCCATTTAGAATCCGGAATAATAAAATCATCTGTATCTCGGTCACAGATTGACGTACAAAAAAGTTTAATACATAAAAACAAAGGTAATTTATTGTTATTTAAGGAAAAAATATCAATTCAAACCATTTCTCTTCGTTTCTAATGAAAACTTGCACTTTCTTCTTTATTCCTCCCATCAAACGCTGCACACCTCCGGAGTCAACTTCCTTGGCACATTTGAACCACATTTTGGTCACCTGAGTCGCGTCCCTAGCCGTTTTTCCACTTTTCTTAAGCTTTCGCTTCATTATTGCCCAAAATCTCTCGATGGGCCGGAACTGCGTGGAGTTGGGTGGATTTATGTTTTTATCGATGAAATCTACGTTATTATCGCGGTACCTCTGGACGACTACCCGGCAGTAGTGGCAACTCGCCAAATCTGGCCAAAAGTTCACGGGACCTTTATGAGATTTAATGAAAGGTAGTACGCGGTTTTTGAGGCATTCTTCCACTTTGAGGCATTCGAACACTTTGGTCTTTGCTCCGCAGCTGCATATCCCTTGCCAAATCATCAGTTTTTTGGCAAATTTGTCCATAAAAGCAAACTTAAACTTCGCAGGAACATCTCCTCGTTCCGTCGCCATGTAGAATTTTTGGCCAGGAAGCTGTCCGAAATCCATTTTGACGTAGGTTTCATCGTCGATGAGCAGGCATCCTTGGTACTTCGTCAAAACCTGCTGGTACAATTTCCGAGCTCGAGTTTTGGTGGCGAAACTTTGCTTCAACGTTCTGTTTGGTTGCTTGCTGGATCGATAAGAACGATATCCTGCTCGCAAACGAATTCTTCGAACGGAGAAGCGTATTTTTGTGCGATTTCATTATCTGATGGTTCAGGGTTTGCTCTGACAGTTCTCAACGCCTTCTGGTTCAGCTTGTGGTCATATGTTCCACTACGACGCTTACTTTGAGACACTCGATCCACGCTCTTTCGCGCCCTGAAATGTTTGAGCACATCATACACGTTGGATTATCAAAATTGCAACAGTTGTTCTCTATAGAAGTGTATCATAGCAAGATGCTTAAAGGCGGACCGGAAGAGTTGATAGGCTACCTCCCCCTAAAGCATGCATTTTTTATCAAATAAATAAAACAATAAAAAAAATTATAATAAAACGATCATAAAATAATAAAATATATTTTTTTTAAATAAATAAACAAATAAAATACTATTTTTCCATATGAAATTATTTTGAAATGAAAAGTTTCACTTTTATTGTGTTCTAAGGAGCCTATTTTTCAAGGAAGTTTATGTGATATTTGTACGAATATTCAATTATTTGTCCGAAATTTAAGGAAAATCGGGGTAATGAAGCCATTTTTCGAGCAAATGTTACTTGAGCCGACGCTCAAGATGAAACCATCATAATTTTATTGTACGTATTTTTTACAGATGAGAAGCTGTTTTCAGGGCTCCTATCCAGTGGGGGTTATTACATCAGAAAATCGTTCAGTTTTTATTACGTTTTGGAAGGTTATTTATTTATTTGTTTATTTATTTATTTGTCGTCAATCGAGTGCAGACCAATTCCGCTACAATCCACAATGGCATTTCTTGCAACCTTGAAAAGTAAATATTTTTAAGCGTTCTCTTGTTCATTGTCTCATCGATTGTATCATAATAGGGTAACGGCATGCAATGTCAGCTTAGCTCCTTTATTCGGCCTATGTATTAAATATGTCATAAATTCAGAAACAATCGAAAAAAACATGTGGACAATAATATATATATAGCATATATATATTGATCGATTTTTGTGAAGCAGTTATAACTTCATTTATCAATTTAAAGTTATACACATGAGCGAGGTTTTGTTTAAAAAAGCTTCATATCGTTTGCGTATACTAAAACGTTTAGAAGATTGCAAAAGTGCTCTACATCGTTAACAAACGAAATAAACTGTAGTAGTGTAAGATGGGAACCCTACGGAACACCAGACGTCACATTCAGAACTGATGAAATTTTTTACATCAAATCTTACTCTTTGTTCTACCGGTTGAACCCACCCCTGAACCCACTTTCAGTGAACCTAGCTTAAATAATTTAAAAAGCAGTAGAACCAGCGGGCGACTCGGGCCAAGGCGGTACTGTGGTGGTGCCCCGAAACAAAAGCAGCAATCCGACAACGGCGAAAGTGCCTTTGATCTCTCCGGCGTCTTCAGCAATCCGATCCAGATCAACCCGAAGTATTGACGAGGTTCCAGCAAGCAAAAGCAGCGACACGAAAGGCGGTCAACAAAGCGAAGGAACAATCGTGGCAAAACTTTGTAGGGAAGATATCATCGAGTAGCACGGCAACCGAATTATGGCGGTCGGTGAACACTTTGCGTGACAACCGACAACAACGCCCGGTAATCCTCAAGCGAGCGGATGGGTTCACTGACGACCCCGAACAAGTGGCAAAAGAACTGGCCAATGTTTTTCTGCGAAAGTTCGGCTTCCAGCTACCCTCCATCAATCCAGATGGCGAAAGCGGTAGCTGAATGAGGGTCCATAGATTTCTCGCACTACAACGATGATGTGTATAACATCGACATTACCATGAACGAACTTCTGTTGGCCCTCGACAAAGGGCGAGGCGCCTCAACAGGTCCAGATTCGATCGGGTATCCTCTGCTGCAACGTCTTCCGCTTTCTGTGAAAACGATACTCCTCAAGCTGCTGCACGATATCTGGCGCAGTGACGAGTTTCCCACCAGCTTGCGGAATGCCATTGTCGTTCCAATACCGAAGCCAAACTGCCACGAATCCAGACCGAATGCCTTCCGACCAATATCGCTCACCAGCTGCATGGCAAAGCTCCTCGAGCGCATCATCAATCGACGGCTAATCACTGAGCTAGAGTCGAGTGGACAGCTCAACAAGCGACAGCACGCTTTTCGTGCAGGACGCGGCACCGACACGTACTTTGCCGAACCTGCGCGGTCGCTGCCTACTACGGACGAGCACTGCCTGATAGCGTCTTTGGACCTGTCGAAGGCATTCGACACCACCTGGCGACACGGCATATTGCGAACGCTAAAGTCTTGGCGAATACGTGGTCGGATGCTGAATCTGCTGCAGAGTTTCCTCTTAGAACGCATGTTCCAGGTGTTCATAGGAGGACACAAGTCTCGTGAGTACCCGCTGGAGAATGCCACAAGGTTCCATATTGTCTGTGACACTATTTCTCGTTGCGATGCAGCTGATCTTCGGTGTGCTCCGTCGGAGTTGACATGCTTTTGTACGCGGACGACATCCTCCTCGTGCCACTATAAGATATCAGGCGGACGAAAATCGGAAAAGTGACCTTCACCAAAACTTTTTTTCATTTTTTTTTTATCAAAAGTAAACATATAAATTAAGAAAAATTCAAAGTTTCAAGCCTCTAGCACTTTTCATTCCTGAGATATTAGATGTCAAAGTTGTAAGTTAGCGAAAAAACGTACTTTTTGCCGAAAAAATACGCTTTATCTCAAGTTAAATGTTGACCTGTTTTTATGAGATAACCCCTAGCTCACTATACATGATTGAAAAGGTAACAAAACTAGCTTTAAAAAATAATAATACGATAGGTTGTCATTCAGAAAAAAAATCAAAAAAATCTTTAAGAGAAGAAAAAACATTAAAAAATTAGAAATTTCAACTTTGTTGATCAGCAACTTTTTTTCCCCGCATATCCCCGCATAACCCAGCAGCTCTGAATCAAGTGTGGGATGTATAATAACAAATTACGAAGGAAAACTCTGCGCAAACTTGCGCCATTTTGAAATCAGGCGGTTTAAAAATATGACCACTTTGGTGCAATTCCATTATTTTAGGTTGATGAAAACGTATTTACTTTTTTGGGCGATTTTGGTAATTTCTGGCGATGTTTTAACCAAAATAAGTTATAAATTAACACTTTACAGAAAATTTCAACCATTTTTTGAAAAGGGCTGAACTTTTTATAAGTTTAAAATTATTTAAAATATGTTTAAAACAGTTTCTGCTATAATTAATTATAAATAATAAAATCGGTATTATTATCATCGCATACAAGGGCTTCTTCATGTTAACAGGTTTCCAATGTAAGTTTAAAGTTTACGTTCTTTTTTGTTATTTTGTCTTGTTTTTGAATAATGTGTTTCCTGAATTTTTGCTGGTGTTGCTTTATTAATTTTCGTAAATTCGTTAATTCGTACCTACGTGTATGTGGACCTTGCTGCCATCGACTCGCTTAGGTACTCAAAGTTTGAGGCTTATGGTAAGTACCTAGAGTACGATTTATTACCAGGAGTGGTATTTATACTAACAGTGTATTATTTGAAATCCCATAAACTACGGTTGAGTGCAAGTGTAAAAATGGATAATAGAGTTATAATTTCGTTGTTTGATTCTAAATTGACGCATAATGCGAATGTTGAAAGAGCTTTTAAATTTATTTGTGAAAACTATCCTATATCGGAGGAAAAACGTGAACGTCTCCAGGATAAACTCTATAGGACCGCTTGTAAATACAAGCTAAAAAGGAATGAAGCTCAACGAAAACAGGAAAGATTCGAGGCATATTCTCGGGATTGGATAAATGGAGACTTCGGCATTGCGGAGTTCATCGAACAAGAACAAGATGCTCCTTCAACCTCGGCGTCATCTGCAAAGCGTGGGAGACCCTCAAAACCTTTTGCTGATCTGAGCGAAAGAAAAGACGGGCAATCACAACCAAAGATTGGACCCACCCAAAAGAAGACATCAAAAAGCACGAACTAATGAGGGAAAGAAACCACACAAAACGAAAAGGAAAAAAATAAATAAAAATAAACCGCCTTTTTCCAACAAAACCACAAGATTCTGGAAAAATGTTGCCGCAATTAACTGATCAACGTAGAACCGCTTCAAAAATTAGAGTAAAACTACAGGCGCTTCTGGACAATACAGTGCATCGAATCGTGAAAATAACCGACGCAGAGCTGAACGAGTACATGGATTCTAACGAGCTGGATACCCGAGCAGAACACAAAAGCATATGAATACCTAATTTTGATCTTGATAACTGACCTTGGTATTAAAGAGCTCAGATTAAGAGGTAAAATACCTAAGCAAAATACCTAAGAATTGCAAGCAAAATGTCTCTAGAATAACTAAACTTGATTCCGGAAACCTGGGTAAGTATCTGGTCCCCTTAAGAGGTATTATTTGGGTTTTGTCTTACCTCATCCCGATATTCGCAACACTTTGGGAACAAAATTATATGATTTTACCCACGGATTTTTTCCCCCTAAACCGGACCCCAAAAATCCCAAGCCCATTTACAAATTTACCCCTCCTCCCCGGGCAGGGCTAAACTAATTCTATTATGTAGTTGGGGTATGGATGGCTCAACCGGGTATTCTCAGTACCACCAGAAGCTGCCAGAAGGATGTCAGAATGATTCTGATGTATTTTCATCAACACTTACTCCAATTCAGTTATTCATGCATAATGATCGAAAAATGATTATGTGGTTCAATGCTATGCCTCAAAGTATTCGATTTTGTAGGCCCATCATCCTTGAATTTATCAAAGAGAGTAAGGAGGTAATTCTTGCCACAAAAAATGACATTGAAAAAGAAATGAATGAATTGACGCCAGTGAAGGTCGAGCTTTTAAATGACAAAATAATTCTTGTTGATTTTGATTTTGTACTTAGCATGATAGATGGAAAAGTCCTCACGTATATTACAGGAAGTTCATCAATGCAAAATTGCCCAATCTGTGGAGCAAAGCCTAATGTAATGAACAGTAAAGAAAAGTTTGAAGAAGGATTTTTAACAAACGAAGATGCTCTACATTACGGTATATCTCCGCTTCATGCTTGGATTCGATTTTTCGAATGCCTTTTGCATATTGCATATAGAATGGATTTTAAAAAATGGCAGGTTTCACAGCCATTTAAAGAATTATACGAACAAAGAAAAAAACTGATAACGAAACAGCTTCATGAGCATTTTGGAGTCAGAGTAGATCAACCAAGATCTGGTGGTGCAGGTACAAGTACTACAGGTAACGTTTGTCGACGAACATTGGCAAATCCTCAGCTTTTAAGCAGAATTCTGAACATCGACGAAGAATTGATTGTGAGGTTTAGAAATATTTTAATTGCTATCAACTGTCAAGACCCAATAAACCCCGAAAAAATAGATTCGTATTGCAAGGATACCTACCGACTTTATCTGGAATTGTACGATTGGTATAAAATTCCTGCAACTGTGCATAAAGTACTCGCTCATGCCGGAGAAATTATTATGCATTCTCCAGCGCCGCTTGGTATATTAGCAGAAGAGGCAGCAGAAAGCCAGCACAAACAGTTAAAGAAATACCGAACCCATCATGCTAGAAAGCGCTCAAGGCTGGACAACTTACATGATGTCTTCATTCGTGCCATGAATGAATCAGACCCATTCATCAGCTCACTTTGGATGGAGAAAAGACGACAGAAAAAAATGTTCTAGATTATCCAGATATCGTGAAAAGTTTTATGATTTTTGAAGATTCTGAAACACGTTCAACATCCGACACCGATAACTGCGATGCGTTGGAGGAACTTATGAAAGCTGTCGATGAAGTTGATGAGGATTTTGTTTGTGATGAAACAGAAACATAGTAAGATTAATGCAAATCGACAAAAAAAATATTGGAGTTGTTATTGTATATTCGCTTTGTAAAAATATATATGTATTTCTACCGTTATGTAAATAAATAAACTGAAGCAGATTATGAATTTTTTGTTGTTGCGTGTTCTATACAAAGAAGTCATCTATTAATTTTGCTGGGGCAGACGGGTAAAGGGATCTTGTGTTTTCTTACGCGTCATGAAACGTTTATCAGGTTTATTCGTAAAAATCATACAAGGGGAAGGCAGTATGGAACAATTTCGAAAAATAAATTACGTTATTGATGGTTGGACCGAAAATCAATTCTTATTATTGCCGTTTCAGAGAAAAAATTGCATCAGGCGTCAGATTCAAATACCCGAAACTGACAATCGTCACTGACAACCACAGCTATTTTGTTCAGCGATTACCTTGTACCTATGCATCGAGTTTGCTTGGTAATATTCAAATCATTGAAGGAAGCAACAGCTGCGGATGCTGCTTCTTCTTCTTCTGAATATTCTATGCATGCTAAGTTTTCTGTGAAAAGGCAATATCTCTGTTTGGGACCATCCACAAATGACGTAGCATAATATTGATCATTTCCAGACCTACTTCGTAGCATATTATGCCATACCTAATACATGGTACGTTTCTATTTCTGAGCCCCCCTCCCATAATATATCACGTAATTTGTGGATGTTCCCTTAGAAAGATTGAAATATTATTATCATGATTTATCCTTTGAAATTAGAGTTTTAGTCACATCCGTTTTCAAGATATTATAGTTTTTTTTTAAATCAATGGAAAGTTAAGCCCTTTTGAAAAGTTAATCCCGAAATGTTAAAAAAAAGTATATTAACAACATATTTTGATAACATCAACCAAAGAAAACTCTACAAAACAAGAAAAAATGATCAAAATATTTTCGTCCGCCTGCTTGTATGGAAATCGCCCATAGTGCGTTTGTAGTCTTTTAATTCTCTCATATAGTTACATTATGGTAGGAAAATTCTCGATTTTTGTATACCCTTAAAAATTTGGAAACCATTCTGGAAACTGCTTCCAAATCTTCATATAAAATGTGAAGTTAGCATCATTACCTTCCTTTTTGTAAGCTTTATGAGGATTTTTTTTCCATATTTTGAAGATTTAATACTGTTCTTTGGTAGCATGCTGGAGCTTTAGATCTGTTCGTTTTTTAGTTTGCTTTTTGGGTCCTGTCGTCTCTAAAATACCGTTAATAATTTGGACACGACGTATCCACAGCTAGCTCTTGGTTCAAATAGCGAATCAAATTTTGCCAATCGATAGAATGTAATTTGTTTTTGATAACCTTATAGTTCGCTTGCTTTAAGTCAGAGTACGGTTCAGACAAATCGCCATCCAACATGGTGGTGTTGTCATGTACAAATATGGAATATTCATTTGAAGTGTGGAGTACCACATTTTTCCATAAAGAACCAGGTGCCTTAGTCACGTAGAAATCATCGATCATATTTGTAAACTTCTGACAGGATTAATTTGATTGAATCCGATCTCCAATTGAGAATGAAGCGTTTAGTTGCCTCCCACAATTGGTATCAATTATTATCAACAACTGGCTGTCCGTTGATTAAAATCACCAATAATGTTAGCATTTGATTCAGGTTGGAGTTTTGATATGATTTCTTAGCATTACTAAAACACAATTCATGTCAATCTATGTTTGCATTTCCTGGAGAAATGGAAGAGTATGAATTTAATTTTATGTCAAAATATATTGTTCTAAGTTATTTTAAAAACATCGAAAAATTACGTATGAAACTTTTAATCGTGTTTTTATCGAAACCATGTTCTCAAAGTCGCCACCAGAGATACCTTTATTACCGCTGAAACAATCCGTTAACTTTTTGATTTTGATTGAAAGCTTTCAATATTGTCTAGTAACTGATTAACCGGTTTTTCCATAACTAACCTTTTATTTTTTTTTCGAGGAAATTAAAAATATTTTAAGCAAAAACTAAACGCAGTTTTCACTATACATGTCTGCCATTTCGTCATGGTAATTAATCTATATATATAAAAATGGATTTCTGTCTGTCTGTCTGACCCTAATAGGCTCGGAGACTACTGAACCGATCAGCGTGAAAATTTGTATGCAGGGGTATTTTGGGCCGGGGAAGGTTCTTAAGATAGTTACCCCTCCCTCCTCTGAAAGGGGGGGCTCCCTTACAAATGAAACACACATTTCTGCATAACTCGAGAACCGATCAAGCAAAGGAATCCAAATTTAGCATGCGAAAGTTTTTGGAGGCAAGAAATGTTTCTATGGTAGTTTGAGACCCCTCCCCTCTCTAGAAAGGGAGGCTCCCATACAAATGAAACAGAAGTTTCTGCATATCTCAAGAACTAATCAAGCAAATGGAACCAAATTTGGCATGTGGGGTTTTCTGGTGGCAAAAAATGTTTCTATGGTGGTTTGAGACCCCTTCCCTCTCCTAGAAGGGGTTTTGTCATACAAATTAAACTGAAATTTCTTCATAACTCTAGATCTAATAAAGCAAATGGAACCATATTTGGCTTGCGGGGATTTTAAAGGCAATAAATGTTTCTACGGTGGTTCGAGACTCCTCCTCTCTCTCTGGTAGGGGGGCGGGGCCCCCATACAAATGAAACACAAGTTTCTGCATAACTAGAGAACTAATCAAGTAAATGGAACCAAATTTGGCAGGTAGAGGTTTTTGAAGGCAAGAAATGTTTCTAAGGTAACTCAAGACCCCTCCGCCCTCTGTAAGAGGGGGGCTCTCATACTAATGAAACACAAATTTGTGCATAACTCGAGAACTAATCTAGCATATGGAACCAAATTTGGCATGTGGAGGTTTTTGGAGGAGAGAAATGTTTCTATGGAAGTTTGAGACTCCTCCGCCATCTGGAAGGGGGAGGAAGGGGGAGTTTCCAAACAAATCCAACACAAATTTCTGCATAACTCGAGAGCTAATCAAGTAAATGGAACCACATTTGGCAGGTGGGGGTTTTTGAAGGCAAGAAATGTTTCTAAGTTGACTCGAGCCCTCCCTTCTCTGAAAGGAGGACTCATATACAAATGAAACACAAATTTCTGAATAAATAGAGAAATTATAAAGTTAATGGAACCCAAGTTGGCATGTGGAGGTTTTCGAAGGCAAAAAATGATTCTATTGTGGTTTAAGACTTCTCCCTCACTGAAAAAAGGGTCTCTCATACAAATGAAACACGAATTTCTGCATAACTCGATAAAAATTAAAGCAAATGGAACCAAATGTGGCATGTGGAGGTTTTTGAGAGAAATAAATGTTTCTAATGTGGTTTGAGACCCCTCCGCCTTCTGGAAGGGGAGACTCCCATAAAAATGAAACATAATTTTTAGCATAATTCCAGAGCCAACGAAGCAAATGAAACCAAATTTGGCATTTGGCATATTGAGGTTTTTGGAGGCAAGAAATGTTTCTATGGCAATTCAATACCCCTCCCCATTTTGAAGGGGGGGGGGTCCCATACAAATAAAAAGCAAATTTCTGCATAACTCGAGAACTAATCAAGTAAATGAAACCACTTTTAGCATATGGGGGTTTTTGGAGGCTAGATTTCTATATACATAAAAATGAATTTCTGGCTGTCTGTCTGTCAGACCCTTATAGACTCGGAAAGTTCTGAACCGACCAACGTGAAAATTTATATGAAAGGATTTTGGGGCTGGGAAAGGTTCTTATGATTGTTTGAGACCCCTTCTCTCTCAGGAAGGGGCGCTCTCATACAAATGAGACACAAATTTCATCATAACCCGAGAACTAATCAAGCAAATTGAATCAAATTTGGCATGTGGGGGGTTTTGAAGGCAAGAATGTTTCTATGGTAGTTCAAGACCCCTCCCCTTTCTGAAGAAAGTGGGGAGGGGCTTCAAACAAATGAAACTCAAATTTAAATTATAATCGATGAGCCCAATGTGATGGTTCGAGAACTAATCAAGCAAATGGAACCAAATTTGGCATGTGGGGGGTGAAGGCAATGATTGTATGGTGGTTTGAGAAACCACACCCCTCTGGAAGGGAGGGCTACAAATGAAACACAAATTTCTACTAAAAATGAGAATTATCCAGGTTACTTAAACACAAAACGTGTATTTCTCGGGTAAGAAGCATGTTTTGATAGAAGTTTGAACCCCTGCTTATTCAAGAAAAAAAACTCATTTCGAAAAAAAAAACCATAAACGTGCCAGTTATATTAAATTTTCCTTCATTTAGTTGCAAGCGTAGCAGCGCACGCACCGGGTTCAGCTAGTTTTCTATAAAAGATTAAATAGATATTGAGATATTTATTAAATGGGTATTAAATAAATATCGAGAAATTCATTAAATAGAAGATAAGCTTAAGCTCTTCTTTGTTTTTCGGAATGTCGGACAGCAACCCCGCAAAAATGTTGTTTGCATCGAATCCGACCGGTACAAAACGCAGAGGAGCACAACTAGCTAGGTGGTTAAACCAAGTGTAGCAAGACCTTGGAAGTGTGGGACATTTGAGGAACTGGAGCCAAGCAGCCCTCAACCGTGTTTTATGGAGAAATATCGTGACAAAGGTGCGGTCTGAATAGGGCCAGCATAAGTAAGTAAGTAAATAAGTAAGTAAGTTGTTTTTTGGATGAACGTACGACCGCCAATCGTAAAAGACCAAATTCCAGCAAAAACAACTTCAAGAAACTTCAAGGGAAGGTTGAAGGGGGTGGTTATATGGCAATATAAATTTAGAAATTTAAATGGAAGCCATATAAATCGTGCGAAAAAATTCCAATCTATTTCGCTAAATTTATAATCAAAAAAAATAATCATGAAAATTTACAAAAAGAGTAAAAAAAATTTAGAGAAAACTTCTATTCCCCCTTGATTTGTTGTGATATTGGGGTGCCATATTCCCACTGTACAGTGTTGTAACTAGACCAGGCACATCTTGTCCATCTCAGCGTTCAAGACGGAGTGTGAGTCAATTGTTTTTGATTGAATATCATTCGAATGAGTTCCTGCTTACATTTACCATACATTAAAAGCTATTACTTTTGTTCGCCCAAAAAATCGGGTCCCCGTATATCTAAGACCTAAACAAACATTACATGGACACCGTCTGCAGTGTACAGAACCTTTTTCCTCCTCCACATCTTAGTCCTCATCCGAAACAGAAAAAGCAGCCCTTTTTGCCAAGAAATGTAACCAATTTATTTAATCCTGACATTGTAAACAAGGACCAGTTGTTAAGCTGTAAGCGATCAAACCAACAAACAACAAACGTCGCCCTCGTGAAATACGAACAGATGGAGGGGAAAAAAAGTTTGTTTATGCAAATTTATAGTTTCCATAGTGTTGGAAAACAAAATATCATCGCGAAAAATTTTCGCTTGCTTTACTCCCGCCAAATTCAATGTGTCCCAACTCGTAGCCGTCGCCAGTCCCGTCAATTCATGAATCCTTCTACTCTTCTAGCGGCTAAACGTTTATCCGAAGGATAATATCGTTCCGATCCCAGGGCGCTACTGCTGATGGTGGATGGTACTAAAATTTGCAAAAATATGTGTAAACAAAGTTGAATGAATTATATCGATAGCGCATATGTTCGAAAATAAATTGCGATAATTTATGGAACGAGTTATCGCCTTGCGCTATTGGCATATGACTCAAATGGAGCAACCGGTAAAGTGAATGCGTCCTAAGTGAATGTTCCGTAGATATTTACATCGAATGCTGAAGTTGTTTTCCACATGTATTGTGCTTTTCATGCACAGCATGTGCAAATGCTGATTGATTGAAGCAGCGGTATCGTAAATTCAAGAACTGATATGTACGCATGACGAAATCATTAATATGCGAGCTCTAAGGCGAAGAAATCTAACACTGAGGAACCTAAAGATCTGACTTTAATCATCTAGCTGGTCATACCACGCTTGAATTTCACGACACGGACAATAATAGAAACATTAGACCACTTGACTGAAGATATTAATCCCAAACGAGCCCTAATCTTTTCCCCTAGCTAAGTCGGTGAAGGCACAGGCACAAAACAATGCCATTCTGAAGATGCCTAGATTCGATTCCCGGTCTGGTCTAAGAATTGTTGATGAAGGAAAAATTCCTGGACTCCTTGGGCCTTTGATATGATTGAACTTGCCACACAATCATACTAATGTAAAAATGACACAGGAATCGAAATTGCTAAGACAAAAATAAGAATATCAGACACCGAATCCATACCGTTGCCGTTGGCGACTCAGTCAGTTTGGTATCAATTCCAGTCGGTGCCATTGGGATTTTCTGAGACGAAAAATCTCTGATCACGTCTTCCTCCGGAAGGGAAATAAGGCCTTTGGTTCAGCCTCATGTGTTGATGGGTTCGATACGTAGGGTCCAGGTCGTTTCCCTGGCGTGACGAACCACTCTCTGGCCGAAAGTCACGAAAATACAAAACAACAACAACAAAATTCAAAACAAAGTTGTGATAGAGTATACTATATGCCCAAGTAACCACGAGGCTATAATAGCTTGCATATATAGGGCATATGCATTACGTCTAGTGCATCATTCAAGTTGGATTAAAGCTGAAAAGGGCCCCACTAAGATCGAACTAATGCTATATCTTTTGTTATGCCATAAAACATTGCTAAAGTAGCATTATTGAATTGGTAATGCATCATTGCATTGGTAATGCATCATTATATTCTTAAAGCTAATCTAACGCTTCATTACTTGACAACTGTTGAATTGATGCAATCCCGCATTAATGATGTTGATTTTGTGTTGAATAAGAGCAATAATATAATGCTTGTGGTTACTTGGGTGTCCATTGACTCAGCCTAATATGCAACGATCGATTACATCTTTTATTATAATTCATAAAGTATTTGCGCTGAAAGCTATGTTCAACTAGTTATACACTTACTTTGATAATTTCAAAAAGCCTTTTGGTAGTATTTATCACGAAAAGTTACACAACTTATTTTATAACGTCAGAAACTTTCGAGAGATATGGATGTAATGTCGGTCTTTAAGCACCGAATTAGGTCCTTCATGGATGCAACTTCGTCCCATTCGGTAGATTTGTTAATAAATGTATCCTTCGTACGATTTTTTTATTTTTCATGGCATTGCCCGCTGCATTCGCTCTACCCAACACAAAATTTCACAAAACAAATTATAATAAAACTGCTTAAATAGAAACACTCAAGTGATTTTCACGAATGATTCATCGGCCATTCGATAATCAAAACATTATAACTTATTTGGTTTGGATTTAGATGAGCCATTTGAAAAACATAAAACCGATTCTCAGACATTTTTATTGAAAATTTTACCAATAACAACATTTTTACTACGCTTTTCATACAAAAGGCCATAGGTGGGAACATAGAAAAAAAAAGTTTCTAACATTCTGTCTACGGTTCTTGTTAAATCATTGTTATTTTACCAATAGTTTTTGTTTTTTTTTGTGGAAATTATTTATTTGTACAGGTTTAATCGAATCATTATTACAGAGCCAAGTTTTCATATTCATATACATCAGTTATCTTAAAACTAAAGTTAGGGGGACAGAACCCATTACTCGCGGCCGTCTCGAGGTTAATAGGAATAACAATTTAACGGATGAGAAAATGGGCGGGAATTTTAAGTATGGTTTACATAGCACATATATTTTAAATTCTAAATTGTCAAAAAACTTATAACTATACAACTTTTGGTTTTCTTTTGACTTGAAATTTTTTGAGAAAGAAAAAAATAACTCACAAACACAGATAAAAAAAACGAACAGTAAACATATATGTTAAACTATCTACAATCTAAGGCTAATGTTAGTCAAAAACACATAAATGAGTTTCACAAACTCCAGATCACGTACAGCCAAGATATCTCGAACCGGTACATTGGGTTGTTTACCTCGAGCCCGAAGGGAATCATAAAGATCTGACTCCACGATGCCCAGCACATGACTAAATAATGTGATCTGCGTCCTGGTAACCTTATCCACATTCACAGATATTGCTGTCGCTCAGCCCAACACGATATAAATGAACGTTCAAAGAATAATGACCCACATCCATACCCCCAAACCAAGATTTCTTTGACACCTTTTGAATGATAGAATGTTGCCATCACCCCAAATCTCCTTTACTCTATTTATATTACCTATGTGAAAAGTTAATTTATAGCGTGTGTCTTTTTTCTGTATATATTGGCTGCATTTGTTTTCCTCTGTTCGGGACATAAACAACTGCGATCAGTAATTTGATCTATTGTAGTATGTATATCCGTATCCTTTGTTTAGTGCATGTAGAGTTACTTCATCACTATTGAGATATGATGAAGTATTCGGTGTTGTTACAGTTGTCATTGTTTGTTTTGTTGGCAATGAATCGAGTTTTATTGAAAGTTTCCGCTATTTCAACCCTTTGAAGAGTAAAAGCACTCTTCAAAGGCGCGCCCCTTTATCAGTCAAAACCGGATTCATTGCATACAAAACAAACAATGACTCCGATACTGACCATGCATCAGAACCCTAGTGCTAACCACTTCAAACTATATAACATCAAATAGAAAATTAGAATTCACATTTTTTTTTTAACTCTTTATTTGTTCCAAATTTATTCATATTTACATTTCATGTTAATCTAGGTGCTCCAGCTACTATCGTAACGTATCAACCTTAATTGTTAAAATATGTACCTAATTTTGTTTACATTGTTCATGCCTTAGCAGTTCAATATTTTAAACAGGTTTTTATTCCTGCGTGTCAGTATAACAATAATAATCTTAAAACTAGAAACAAACTAAAATTAATCTTAATTAAGCATAAAGGGAATTAATCATTTCAATAGAAGATTGCAACGATTTTTGTCTGAAATTATTAATTATTTTGTTGAACATGTTGTCTCAACATTCGAAATTCTATGTACTTCGTTAGTGCTGTACCAAGAAGGCAGCTTCAAAATCATCTTCAGAACTTTGTTCTGAATCCTTTGAAGTATTTTTTTCCTGGTAGCACAACAACTAGACCATATTGGAATAGCATAAAGCATGGCCGGTCTAAAAATTTGTTTAAATATTAGTAGTTTTAGAATTCACATGAATGAAGACTATCCATGTTTTCCTTATTCCAAGCTCATCCTCGGTGGCTCAATCCGAGTATTGTCACTTTTCACAAGACATACAATGTAATAAGGACTAATATATGTTTCTTTGACTACAAAAATAAATATGTTTCCTAGTTTGAATTAATTCGGACTAGAGTTTGGTGGTAGATCTGCATTGCTCGGTTTATAGGTTCAAATAAGAAAAAAATAGATAATTCCAAGATCGTGCAGGTAACCTGTTCAGCTTAACCAGTAGAGTCATGATGTCTTAAAAGTTAACGAAATAGAAAATTACGCGGAAGTGAACAACTATCAATTGATTAATAATGTCTCAATTGATTTTTTTTATTAACGCCCAAAAAAAAACATATACGGCACAAAGAAAAAAAAAGGAGCGAAACAAACACAACGCCCCCCCCCCCCCCACCAATCTAATCACACAAAAAAAAAAAAAATAAGCGCCCTTCATCGTTTTTGTATTTCCCCCCCCAAAACAAAAAACACCCCCCCGCCCCCGCCCCCAGGAGCCGCCCCCTTCACCCCCCCCCCCACCACAAACAAGCACCCACAAACAAAAAAAAAGAGGGGATTCAAATCCGGGGAGCTACAAGGCCACAAAGTTTTGACCATAAAGTTGTTAAATTGTCCCGACACCAGGCTTGACCCCCTTTCCCATGGGGGCCTGTACCCCCCCCCTCCGGAACAACATTCTCCAAAACCTGTTTTGTTGTAAGGTCTGTATCCACATTAATCCGGACACCTTCAAATCATTGTAACTTTTGAAATAATGCACGTAGAAATGAAAAATTTCACTGTAGTATAGCTGAGAGTCTATGATGAAAAAGACTATGATTGATGTTAACATTTCATGTTTAGTATTCAAGATGGCAACGAAAGAAAAACAAGTGCGCGAGCGAATTTTGTACGGGCGTACGGCAAATCCTGACTTGTCAATACGGGACCTTGCAAAAACATTGGATTTGCCTTAATCCACTGTTCACGATGTGCTCAAATCATTTTCGGAACGTTTGACGGTGGAGAGGAAACCGAGAAGTGACAAAAACATTCGACGCGCTGATCCTGTCATGGACCGAAAGGTGAAAAGGATATTAACGAAAAACCCAAATCTCTCCATTCGAATGATGGCTCGTAAAACAGGGATGTCGCCTGGTTTTGTCCAACAATCAAAACAACGTTTGGGACTTAAGTCCTATAAGGTAAAAACAGTTCCAAATCGCAACGACAGCAGAACTTGGCAGCAAAATCACGGTCTCGACGTTTGTACTGCGAATATTTGACGAAGTTTTCATGCGTTGTTATGGACGATGAAACTTGTGTCCTGGAGGATTTCAAGCAGCTTCCATGGCTGGTTTTTTATTCTGCTATGGCCAGAAATGCTACAGCTGAGCATTTCATAACGAAGAAGGCATCGAAATTTCCCAAAAAATACCTTGTGTGCACGTGTGGCAAAAAGAGTAAATCTTTCGTCACTACAGGCACAATCAACAAGGAGATGTATTAGAAAGAGTGTCTGCAGAAGCGATTGCTACCCTTCATCAAAAGTCACAAAGAAAAACCTTTGTTCTGGCCCGATTTGGCATCATGCTAAAACTGTGATGGAGTGATACCAAGCAAATCAAGTGAACATTGTACCAAAAACCTCAAACCCGCCAAATTGCCCAGAGCTACCACCAATCGAGAGATATTGGGCTCTGATGAAGCGGAGGCTTTCTGGAAAGAAGCAAGGAATCAAAGACATCAAACACTTCCAGCAAATTTGGACAAAGGCGGCATCTACGATTTCTGAAGAGTCTGTACAAACCCTAATGGACGGAGTTAAGCGCAAAGTTCGAAAATTTTATGCAAATACCGAATAACTATGTTTTGTCTTCGCGAATTGTTAAAACACATCCCATGAATCTGAAATAAACAGCTACGACGGAAATATAATGCGAAATTTATGTTTTATTCATGTTTTGAAGTGTCCGGATGATTGCGGATACAGACCTTAGCCTGTAGCTTCCTTTTGCGTTTACCCCCTCCCCCCCCCCCCACCCCCCCCCCCGCGGAATGATAATTTGTATTGAGTACTTTTCCCTTGCTGCCCCCCCCCCCCCCTTCCTCATTTTTTCCTTCTACCCAACAACATATCTCTTCCCCCAAAACAAATCCCATCCCACCCCCGCGACTATATTTGCTCCCCCCCCTACTATTTTTTTGGTGTCCTCCGCCACACCCCCGACCCCCATTTTTTTCAGACTTATAACCAAGGTCCTTGCTGAATATGGTGTGAGCGGCCCTGATGGAAACGTTGAGATCAGTAGCCGTTTTCCGGAATGAGCGGTTCTTTTTGCGCCGAATGCGCTGATGGCCCGTGGCGTCGTCGCCGATTGCAGCCGACTGGATCTCGCAAGGTTATCGGTCGAGAATGTCGCCTGGTATCATCTGATGGTCGTGTAGACAAAATTACTCTCCATGCGATTTCATCAGCAGGAATATATTCCCAAGTCGCTCACCGTTTACCGTCGCTATACTTTTTCATCGCGCATAACAAACGAACAACAACTGACATAATGTCAACACCACGCACATCCGTTTTATTATATATAAAGCTAAAACTGACATCAAAACCAATACAAAAAATTTACATGGCGCATACCTACATAACGATGAAAATTTGTATTCGAACTTATTGACCACGTACGGTTTGCCAGACCTCAAGGTCTTGGAGTCTATATTAATCACGATTTTCGGAAATAATACCTCTCCGAATTTTTCTGCTATCTGACGTCACCAACGTTCCAAGATGAGATACACAAATTCATCTATCCTCGAAATCATCTCCATCGATTATCATAGTTCTGCCAATGTGAGCTTTATCACGCTTGGTTTTTCTGCCAACAGATACTAAGTCTTCGTTGATTCACCTTTAATCCAAAGTTTCCTGCTTCACGTTTCAGCTTGGTGTACTGATAAGTAGACGCCTGCAACATTCTTCCGACAACATCCACGTCATCAACGAAAATTATGAACTAAAGACTGTATTCGATGAAATTTGGACACACGCAATTGTTCGTAACTTTTTAGCGTGTGGGTAAAAATTATTGAAATTTTAACTGAATGTATTTCATTGTGTTGTGTCAATTGTGTAATGAGTTTCGTGAAAATCGGTCGAGTGATTTCAGTGATGGCTTCGAATGAAGAAATAGTGCGCCAACAAATTTTGGGCACTCACTTCGAAAACCCAAACGCTTCTCATCGATGGATCGGAAAACAGCTCGGAATCGCACATTCAACCGTATCTCATGTGATCAAAACGTTCAAGGACCGTAAGACAACCAAGCGTAAAAATGGTAGTGGCAAAAAACGTGGCACATCAAATCCGGAGAAGGCCAGGATGGTATTGAACCAATTTAAGCGTTATCCCAACATTTCGATCAGGGATGTGACGAAAAAGGCGAAAGTTTCAGTTTGTTTTGTGCAGAAAACAATGAAACGTTCTGGATTACATGTGTACAAGGTCCAGAAGGCACCGAACCGGAGCGATAAACAGAACTCGGTGGCAAAAACTCGCAAAGCTCGTTAAAACTCCAAAACTGATAGAAAATGAACTTGAACTAAAGAAAGTGTGGTTAAAAGTAAGTAAGCAAGTCGGTCCTATCATTGCCCAAAATTTGATGAAAGGGGTCAAGGCAAAGGTGCGGGCATTTGGGTTGGGAGAAAAGGTTCAATAAACCAATGATGTCAAAACTTAACCATTTAGTAATACTTTATTTCCAGAAAGTTTGAAAAGAATCGGGCTCAAGGAAAATTTTTGGTGACCTATTTTGTGTGTCCAAATTTCATCGAATACAGTCTTTAGTCCTGAATTTACTGAAAACTGTACCCCACAATCGTACCCATTTTATAAGTACTGAGTACTGTACATCATCCATCAAAGCCTAGATCAGTTTATTCAGTTTCCCGGAAAAACCGTTCTCGTCCAGAATCTTCGATAGCCCTTTACGATCAACAGTATCGTATGGGACCTTGAAATCAATGAATACTTGATATTTGCGGTACTTTTGAAAGTTATGCCACACCGAAAAGATGGGGTCTGTTGTCGAGCACCCTTCTACAAAACCGGTTTGATAACTTCCAACAAATCTTCGATGCGATGGACGCTGCAATATGATCTGAGAAAGCATTTAATAGGCCGCATTGAAAATAGTGATCGCTCGGTAGTTCTCACATTCCAACTTGTCATCATTTTTGTAGATTAGGCATATAACTCCCTCTTTCCACTCCTCTAGTAGTTGTTCAGCATTCCAGATCCTGCCTATCAGTCGATGCAGACAGATCGCTTATCCGGGCCATTCAGGTGTTCATCGTAGTACTGCTTTACCTTTCAATCGCCTCACATGTATCTTTCAAGATACCTTAATTCTTTTCGTGACACAATTCGGCTTCAGCCTTTGTGGGATTCGTTGAGTTTTTTTTTTTTTGTAGAATCGGATTTTTAGAAACGATACAGTTGATCCGTTTATTCACCCTCCAACTCCTCCAGGCAGTGCTTCTTATCCCGGGAAAGATTGGTTTGCTGTCTTTGTTTCTGTTTGAAGTGCACAGAAAAAAAATCTGAATTTTAATTGTGATGTAAATATCACAGCATGTAAAACTGCATTTCATTCCACACGAAGCCGCAACTTGCATGAAATACTTCTAGCAAAAATGAGCTTTTGCATACAATAATATCGGCAATGTATGAAATGTCCCAGAACATTACACGATGTTTAACGCAAATGTTTATGTTTTGTGACGCTCCATTTATGTGCATGATATTGAACAAAAATTCACACTACTTTTCCGAGCTGTGTGCTCCACATTTTGACGGATTACTTGCTGCAACATAACTGCCCGCGCTGCATTCTTCTCGTCAAAAACTGTCTGACACTCTTCGTGAACCAACTATTTTGTCGATTTTTTTTTCCTCAAACCTTATGGCACCTTCTAATGTGTTGTTGATGGCTGCCCTAACAGTCCTTAAAAGGAACTTCGAACTAAGCTTCTAGGCTGTGTGCATACTTAGTTGCGATATCGAGTCGTTTCATTCATTCAAGATTATACCATAAAGGACGTCAGTACCGAATGTTGTTTATAACGAAAATTCCCTGACACACTTTCACAAGATAGTGGTCTGGATTGATGTTGGAGCTACGGTAGGTTCTGACGTCGATAATATACGAGAAGTTAAGAACCATCTTTGGTGGAGTACAGGATGACGGACTATGGAGGCGAATGATGAACCATGAGCTCGCGCAACTCGCCGGCGAACCCAGTATTCATAAGGTGGCAAAAGCTGGAAGGATACGCTGGGCAGGACATGTTGCGAGAATGCCGGGCAACTATCCTGCAAAAATTGTGTTCGGCGGGAATCCGGTTGGTACAAGACGACGTGGAGCGCAACGAGCAAGATGGTTAGACCAGGTGGAGCAAGACCTAGGGGGTACAAGGTGCTCAAGGGATTGGAAAGGAGCAGCCACGAATCGGGCATTATGGAGAGATATTGTGTATCAGGCTTTGTTATAGTATTGTGACGTTATGCCATGTAAATAAATAAATAATATAAGAGAAGTACCTTCCGTTGATCTTAACATTAACGATTCGATCTGTAGTGATGACTTCCAGGTGTACCGACACGGAAGACCGTGCTGAAAGTAGTTACTACGTACGGTCATATCCTTGGAGGCGGTGTAATTAATGAGTCTGAGCCCGTTTTCGTTCGTGCGCTGGTGTGCGCTGAACTTTCCTGCTCCCACCCATCTCCCCACCCACCCCCCCCCTGTCCTTTATTCATAATACCTTTCTCACTTCCATTCTTTCGCCCCTCCTCTTTTGCTCTTTACGATAGAAGCTGTATCCAGCTAGATTAATGATCCCAATACGTATCTAACGTCGATCCTATCCAGCAAATCTCCTGCAGCGCTACAATGTCGAACTTGCGGACCCTTAATATGTCGGAAAGAATCGGCTACTTCCCAAGAAATTGAGGGACTAACAGTTTCATGTTCCAGGGTTTCAATCGTTAGTCCTCTTTCGTAGCCGTGTCTATGTAGTCCATGCCGATTGTTTCGGTTCATAATAGCATTGTTTAATTCCGTTACTTGTGGTTTTTACGGCTGGCTTAAAGGGCCTGCACCAACCCCATGTCTCGCCGCAGGACCATCGTGTATAGCTCTGTTTAGAGTTCCACAGTGGCACGAGAACATCTATTTTGAGCTACCCCTGACACAGGCGGTCATAAAGGCTGCACCCCTCGAAAATGGGAGTCTCTTCTGCCTTGTTTGCATATGACCAATGCCCACCGAAGTTGGTTATCCGATTTTTCCTATACAAGTAAAAAGCTGTTTATTTCAAATATTCATGACCAAAAATCCGAACATGTAACGGATACCCGGTTCAAGGTCTTAAGCCTATTAAGTGAATATGATAGTTGATGTACTTTTACTTGTGTTATTCTATTAGATTGCATTTTAATGAAAATGAAAGCGATTATGTTAACTAATTCAATTGTGAATTAATTAAAAATGATGATTATTTAACTTTAATCAATACGCTTCACAAGCTATATTCAGTTTATGCTGATGTGCTCTCATGTGAACCTAAACCATATAAAATCAGATAAAATACTGTTCAGACACAATTTGTAATTTCCAAGCCATCGCTCAAAAAATAAGTATTCATTGACTTCATTGACCCTGCTATCGTAAGCTTTAACGGTGACAAATAATATCGAATGTCACAAAGCTTCGCAACGCAACATCGGCTACACGTACAAGGAAGATTGGCCTAACCAAAAGTGAGTGGGTTACCATTAGGAAAATCTGCCATTGTCGTAATTTCCAAGAGTCTTGAATGTCAAAGAATCGTGCCTTTTTCGACACATTGCACGTGCTATAATGAGACATTTTCAGCTCGTTAGTCGTAATGGCATATAGATTTACCTATATTCTTTCACTGACAGTTGGTGCTCTCCCCTTCAACCATCAAATCTGGGATATTGTAAAAGCGAGTATCTTTGATAATCCTAGCAACAACGTAATCGTAGACACAATGCTCTCTAATATGAAAACATATTTTTTTGATAATCATATTTCTATAATTATTATTACTTATATTTTACGACTGTAATTTGCTTCATGGGTTTTTTTTATAAAAGCTGAAACTAAAATATCAAGTATCAGGGCTAACTCTTTGTAGCTAGGAATAGGTATCTTGATCCTCCAATCAATAATTTGAGTTGAGGGCCGCCAATGTGAAGAAAAGACACATAATCAAAGCTACTCGATTCCACGGTCGGCCACAAGCAGGGATCACAGGCATAACGGAAGTATGATAAAAGTATGATAACGTTTTCCCCCAAAAGCACCTTTGTTTCTATTCACCCCAGACATGGTTCCGATCAAACAGAGATGGAAACAGTTGAAATTTAATTATGTGGTTGCGCAAATGTTTGCCCATCAGCGGCAGTCATTTGACCTATCAAAATAAATTTAGAGTGGTGCTTCAAATGGACCAGACGGCGATAAAAATAAATATCAGGTAGACACTATGCTGAGCAACAGAAGGAGCCAATTAAAGAAACAATAAATTACATAGCCAATAACGACCGACAATGTATTGAATACATGGGAATGTGATACGATGATATGCATGATAGTTGCCTATCATGTACCGCACGGCCACTAAATCCGACTAGGTTGTCTTCCATGTTTGGTTTGATCACACTTTAACAACTTACTCATTAGAAGGTTCAAAAGTGTCTTAATCATTGGTAAAAAAATTCATGGAAAGTTGAAGACTCTTCATATAGAAAGAAAATTGTGTGCACTTTTTGTAAATACTATTGTAATTACACAAGGAGTGCGATAGCCAGCGCCAAAGGTAAGCGTTACTGCTATTTGGCACCCCAGTGGTGTGGGTTCAATCCCAGTCGAGGTCGGTGGGATTTATCGGAGGCGAAAAAATCTCTGGTCACGTCTTCCTTCGGAAGGGAAGTAAAACTGTTGGTCCTGCCTCATGTGTTTATTAGTACGATATAAAGGTTCCGGGTGGTGGAGTTGTAGTTCGGAATGTCAAGGATATCCGGAAAGTGGAAAGTATGGTTGAAAATTCAATCACTACGTGGCGCTCTAGTGAGCATGGAAAAGAGAGACTATAGTGATCCTGACCACCTAAAAAGTTTATTTTTCTTTAACTATTTCATTCATTTGGAAGGCTCAATTGCATTAGCTTTACGGAGCCGATAATTCATTGTTTTTTTAATATAATGAGTGACTTAATACTCAGTCAGTTTCGCGTATACTCGCGAATCACGAGGTTAAGTGTAGGTTCATTGAACCACCCCACGGTAGAACAGGAATGTTGGAATGTAACAGCCGTCCTAGATTTTGTCCCAATCAGTTTGCCAACCCGAAAGGGTACTCTGATGAACTAACTGGAAAAAATCATCATGTGAAATTTGTCTTTCTTACAAATCGCCTCCCTGTGCGTCCAGCTTTGCGAGCGAGTCCGTTTTCTCATTGCCTGAGATTGAGCAATGTGAAGGGACTACATATAACACAGACCGCAAGATTCCAACCCATATCTTATAGATACAAAGGTGATCAAATATTCAATATCAAATATTGAAAAAAATAAGATGAGTGTCTACTAGGTTTCATCGACCGAATAGCCTCAATTGAACTGAGATTGTCCGAGAAGATGAAGTAATGGTCTGTGGGCATATTGGAAATCATCCCCAATACGAAGTTGATTGCTACCAGCTCAGCAACATAAACAGAACTAGGTTCTTGAAGTTTGTGGAAAGCGCTAGAGTTTTCATTGAAGACACCGAAGCCAGTGGATCCATTGAGGCGAGACCCATCAGTGAAAAACCTTTTTTCGGAATTGAAGTGTTGGTACTGATCAGTAAAAATACGTGGAATTATTATAAACGAAGTTGCTCCGGAATCCCATGAGATGCTTGTTTCATGGAAATATTATAATGAATTGAAGAACTGCTATAGATGAAGTGAGCACGCACTGGAGTATAACACGAAAGAAACATATCCGACGATATGTAGTGGTGGTAAATTCTCATCATTCGAGATCGTGTCTTCAGCCTTATCATTTCTTCGAAATTGTCAATTACAAATGCATTTCACTCCAGATTTGATTAATATTCTGAGTGAAAGCTCCTAGAACCGATTCTGGTGGGGTTTTACTCCTTTCAGAACCTCCAGACTCATGTTATGCGTTGAGTGCATACAACCAAGAGCAAGACAACGATATCGAATTCGTTCCAATTTGATGAGGTGACTGTTTCTTGCCAAGAAAAGCAGAAAGAGCCATATTCTAAAACAGAGAGAATAGTTGTTTTATCAAGAGTTATGAGATCTCCCGAATGAGCACCCCACTATTTGTCACAGATTGAACGAAGAAAGTTGATCATTTTTTGGCATTTTTACTTCAAATACGTAATGTGGGCATTCCAAGTGCACTTTGAATCAAACCAGGCCCCCAGGCATTTGAAAGATAACAATTGTGTAATGTTTCTTCCCAAAAGATTAAGCTGCTGTTGGGCTGGATACCGCTTTCGCGTAAACACTACCAGTTCAGTTTTTTGTGGTGATAATTCGATCCCTAGATGCTCAGCCCAAAAAGATAGGTTGCTAGGTAATTTTGCAATAGCCCTTTCAAGTTAACGGCATTTAAACCTCTTAAGGACACCACATTTGTCAACATCTTTGACGTAAAAGTTATAAAGAAGGGATCTGAGTCATGAGCCTTGGGGCAGACCCCGAAGATGTTGTCAGTTGTCCAAGTGAAAAGTTCATTTGTTTTTTTGACAACAAATTGTACACAGAAATATTTAAAATGTTGTATGTTGTTTCGAAGTAAGGAATTAAATACATTTTCGAAAATGTGTGGAATGTCCCAGAACATTACACGACTTATAATTAATGTGCATGATTTTAAACACAAATTCACTCTAATTTTTAGAGCTGTAAGTCCAGAAAGCGTCTTTTAGCGATACCTGGGAGATTTTTCAGAAGATATATGTTTTGCTGGAATAGAATACGGGTAGATCTTTTTCGCGAAATCGAATATCCATCGGTTGGAGTATTCATTACTCTCATTAGAAGATGAGCAGTTAGTCATGTTGCGAGCCACCCTCCACATGGCTGTCATTGAGGCTTCTCATGAGAGGGCCTCGACAAAATTTCGCCAATCGCCGCGTTTTTTTTTTTTTTGCTTTGACTGAATCGATATTCTTCTAACGCTGGAAGTGTATCCGCGGATTAAGTTCTGATTGTCACAGCTATTGCATATTTTTGCCAATCGATGTTTCCACACATAGTCCAATGAAAGCGATCTTAAACAGAAAGTCTGCTTTCTTGAGCAGGAGGTTTAGGTATGCGTCTCGCTTCACCAGTGTTCAGTATTGACAAATTGAAATCATCACATAAATCGTAAAAAAATAGCCACCCCATTGTCACCGTATAGGTCCTCCCAACAAGTACCATGGAAATTCATGTCACCCAGAATCAATACTGGAGACGGTCAAATAAAAATTAAATAACAGAGCTGACTACGGCTGATGGAAGTTCTGGGAGGAACGTAAACTGAAGCTATGCAAGAGAAATTTTGTAGAAAGAGTAGCACTTTTTGATGCCTAAAACCACTCCTTGTGCTCCTTGTTCCACTGATGAACAGTAATCCCAATAAACAACATTGCTGAATAACTGTTTGTTCAAACATATTTGGAGAAGTTGTTCAGCGTTTTCTTCTAGAAAGCTTAATAACTTCTCCAAATTTGTTTGAACAAGCGGTTATTCGACACTGATGTTTGTTGGGAATCATATCTCCGACCTGGTTCGATGAATTATCCATCGAAAAATATGATGGATGCTAGAAAGTACCATGAAACACCTAATTGGGTTCCTTTTGGAAAGGTTGAAGAGTAGCATTTTTATTATTACTTTTATTTTTGGGCCAATCTGAATCAATCTGGAAGTCCTCACCGCATCCAGGAACTGGTGCAATAGGAGCCTTCATTTTTTGAATTTCTTCCTTATTAGCCTGAGTATTTTGCATTCTTTGGGAATGTCTTACTTTTGTTATCTAACGGCGCACATTCGGAGAAGAACGTCTCCTTTGAAGATCCGGGTGCGTGTACCACCGTAGAATCACCACATAGAACAGACATTGATGTCCATATACCATGTCCGTATATTCTAGAAAAACGTGTGTAAAAGAAATGGGGGCGGGGCAGCCGGTATAAGAAATACAGAGAAAAACAAACAAAACTGTTCAGGTTATGTGCTAGCCTTTTACCCTTCTTACACCAAAAGAAGGGTATTAAGATCGCTTGAAAATTCGACTTTTTATCCGAGGCCCAGAGGGCCGAGTGTCATATACCATTCGACTCAGCTCGACGAACTGAGCACATGTCTGTGTGTATGTATGTGTGTGTGTGTGTGTGTGTGTGTGTGTGTGTGTGTGTGTGTGTGTGTGTGTGTGTGTGTGTGTGTGTGTGTGTGCGTTACAAATAATGTCACATCGGTTTCTCAGCCATTTGTGAACCGATTTCAGTTCTGTTGACGGCAAATGAAAGCTACAACATTCCCATAGAACGCTATTGATTTTTTTTTTATTCGGACATTTCGTTACGAAGATATCAACGAAACAGTACTTGACGGCCTATTATAATAGTAATCAAACAGTGGTAGTTTCCGATTACATACTGAGCTATTTGTGTACCGATTTTAGTTTTGTTAGCGCCAAATTAAACTTATAAAATTTTTAAATAACTGATCAAAATTTCATTAGGATTGGATAATCATTCATGGAGATATGACCAAAACAATACCTGAGAGCACATAATTGTGAGATGAAAATATACTCGTTGCAGTTCAAAACCGAACAAGACCACTCACCCCAATCAATGCCGCTTGCATTCTATTGTTCCGCATCTGGTGCGTTGTATAGCACATATAGCGGATTAGCCACACTATGCGACTCTATAGAATTAGAGCAGGATCGATTGGCTCGAGTGGTCCGGTTTTGAACTGCAACGAGTATATTCGAAAATTACACAAAGTCTCAATTTACTATAACTACACAATGTTCAACGAGCATGTACTTATTAAGCACCTTGAATTTATATCGATAATCAAAATTGACGCTTAGGATTGTCTAATAATTCATTCTATGGACTGAATATATACAATTTCTTATGTAATTAATTTAATTTCCCCTTTTATATAACTAACATAAACAGGTCGTTGAAGATTATTAATGCCAATATTTTAATCACATCGATGAACAAAACGTTCGGGATTGACAAATAGATCATTTTATAAACTCAATGTATGACATATCGCATATTCCTGGATCTTCATGGAATTCCTGCTGAAAATATGTATCCAGAACCATACTGGCCACATTTGAGTTCGTAATTCTGGTGAAGTGTAAGAAGGGTTCAGTCTCACCATCGGTGGATTAATGCGGGTTTTTATTGAAAAAACATGAATGTTTCTCACCCCCCCCCCGCCCCCCCCCCAGCAAAACCACACACATTAAAACAAATATAAAATAATACACAAAACACACCACCCCCCCACAAGAAGAGGATTCTCACCACAATAAATACATTTGTGCACAGATTCTAAGTCTTGTTCAAGAAATATTAGTTTTATTTGCGTTTTATGGTAGCTTTAGATAAAACCATTGAAAAAATGGCGAGCGTGACTATTCTGGATTCCCTCGGAATGGTAACCATTTACATATGTATGCAACAAAATTCTCGTTTTTCCAATGCTACGAACAAACAATGCTGTTTAAAATATATTTTGAAACTTAAAATGGATGGTAGACACAATTTATTCAAGATCTAACAATTTATCAACCTTGTCACCTAATTGTTGAATTTTCGAGTATATTTTTATTTTTTAAATAAATCAATGTTCTAGCACTAATTCAGTGGCACATTAAAATTTTCGAACTTTTATGTTATAAAACACCAATAAACTGAATGTCATATGAAAAATTTATCAATTACAGGCTAAAAACAGATGCATTTATGGTCAATTTTACAATTAATTTACATGCGTATCCACTTTGGAAAAGATATATCATATGTATATCGATATTTTTTTTTCTTTTGTTGCTTCCACTCAACTATAAACAAAAAAAAGTCCCCATTCAACAGAACGAATCCAAAAATGGAATCTTCGAAACATATTTGTGACGGACTGGAAGTGTTCTAAAAGAAGAAAATCATAAAACTACCAAAACTTGTGGTAGTTTTATCATAGTTTTAAGCACGTCTTGATTGTCATTACAAGGATGTACCGATAAAACTATCAAGTTTTAAGCGAACCTTGGGAAATAATCTTGAGAACCTCCTGTAGTATGGGCCTTTTTGAACTTATGAGGGTTTTATGGCTGTTTTTTCGATGTTATGTACAATAACTAGTTTTATGCGGGGTTTTATCAAATGAGTCTTGAAAACTTTTTCAAGTGTTCCTTAAAATTGAATTTGTTACTTGGGAAAAGCCACTTGTAAACAATGACTTACAAATTAAATCTCTCACATATCACAAAACTCTTACGACATCCAACTACACCAAATGGTAGCGGAAACATTCCTCTATAAGATGTTGCTTTCAATGCACAAGAGTGTTTTGAGATTCGTGAAATATCTACTATTGGGTCCTCCCTTAGCTCAGTCGGTAAGGCGCAGCTACAAAGCAACACCATGCCGGAGGTGGCTGGGTTCGATTCCCGGTCTGGTCTAGGAATTTTTCGTTAAGGAAAATTTCTCGACTAGTAAGGGCATAGCGTATGATTGTACTTGCCACACAATCATACTAATGCAAAAATGATACTTGGCATCGAAAGTTCTCAATTAATAACTGTGGAGGTGCATTTAGGACACTAAGTTTAGAGCAAGCAGTAAGCATATTGTGAAAGCAATAAGCTTGAAATGATGAAGAAGAAGAAGAAACATCTACGTTTGATTTTATTGTTTACAATTGGCTTTTAGGCCCTAATCATGAAATACTCGAGACTCGTAAAAGGTATTCTGGTGAGACACGGCACATCTAGTCCGGCTCAGCGATCGACACAGAATCAACCTAAAAAGTTGTAAAGTTATATAGGCCTTTGTATTTATATTCCGCAATCATTTCAAACCTGGGATTATTCGAAACGATGACCAACTATCAGAGATGAAAAGAATATATTTCTGGTGGTTTATAAAAAAAACACTTTTAGTAGAACAAATGTTAAAGTCTATGCACTTGAATGTGTGATTAGTTGGTCCTGAAAACATTGAAATCATCTTAAAGCCAAGTGATTCATTCCTGAAAAGTTTGAATTCATTTCAATACGAAGTGAACCATATCTGCAAAGCATGAAATCATAGAAATATTATGTGAGTCAGTACTGACTAGCTTGAATATAAAGTTAGTGAAACCTCAATGTTTTGAATAGGCTCTTAAAAGTTTGAAATCCCTTGAATATAAAATAAGTCAGTGTAAGAATTGGAAACGAAGTGAATCGAACAATAGCATTTTTAAATCACTTAAATGTAGGCGAATTACTTTTAAATCACTTGAAAACAAGGTTTTCAAAAGTTTAGAATTACTTGTATATGAAGGTTATCAGCCCAGAAAAGCTTGAAATCATATTACTAGCAGCCTTGTAAAGTTTAGAGTCACATATGTAACTATGAGGTAAGTCCACATTGTGTCAGTTGAATACTATTTTTTTTCCTCAAGAGCTTGGAATTAGCCCTGAAATGTTTAAAATTACTTCAATATGAAGTAAAGGGTGTCCCACATCAAATTGCATCCCAGAAAAAAACGCTGTATAAAATTGCTTAGTCGACCGATCCTTTTCAAACTTCTAGAAAATAAAATACAACCCATAAGTAAGCTTTTGAAATATTTATTTCATTCAACTTCAATACCATAACAGAACGCTCGCACCTTACGCTTAACTCCACTCATAAGGTTCTGTACAACATCTGGCTACAGCTTCTTCTGCACAGAAACCCACTTTTTCTTCATGTTTTCCTCAGATTTGACCTCCTTGGAATGCTTCCGTAGTACCTGCTTCATAATAGCCCAGTATTCTTTGATCGGCTTTAGTTCTGGTGCGTTGGGGGGCTCATGTGCTTGGAAACGAAAGCGACCCCATTGGTTTCGTACCACTCCAGGACAACATTTGAATAGTGGCATGAAGCTAGATCCGACCAGAAGATCGTAGGATCCTTGTGTTGCTTCAACAGCTTCACGAAGCTGACTCTGTCGCGGATATCGCCAATTTGTTCCGTACGCAGTTTAGCAGTGTCTTCTGCGACGAAATGCTGGATGCCGAGGGCCTTGAAGCAGCTACTAGCAATGTTCCCCGTTTGTCTGTATTTGAATCTGCACTCACTATCCATAGTGATATGGTGATTTTAGCAGGAAAGCAGATGAAAAGCTCAACTGGATGTGGTCCTGATGGTATTCCTTCAATTGTCCTGAAGCGTTGCCTTAACACACTGGCTGTGCCCCTGGCTATGGTCTTCAATTTGTCATTAACTTCCGGTGTGTTTCCTGAATGCTGGAAAGAGTCGTTTGTTTTCCCAATACACAAAAAGGGATGCAAACGATCCGTCACCAACTATCGTGGGATTGCTGCACTAAGTGCTGTATCTAAGCTATGCGAACTAATTGTTCTTCAAAGGCTGGTCCATGACTATTCACATACTATTTCTCCTGAACAACACGGTTTTATGCCCAAGCGCTCGACGGCGACCAACCTCACCGTATTTACATTGTTCGTCATCCGTGAAATGGAACGCGGTCATCAAGTAGACGCCATATACACAGATCTCTCTGCGGCCTTCGATAAAATGAACCATCAGATTGCAATTTCCAAATACGACAAAATAGGGGTTCACGATCAATTGTTGAACTGGCTCCGCTCATACCTGACTGGTAGAACTATGTCTGTGAAGATCTCAGATTATGCCTCGTCCAGCTTCTCAGTAACATCTGGCGTTCCGCAAGGCAGCCACCTTGGTCCATTTCTTTTCCTGTTATATATGAACGACGTGAACTTGGTCCTCAGATGCCTCAAATTATCCTACGCGGACGACCTAAAGCTGTACTACGTCATAAAATGTCCAGAAGACGCCGATTTTCTTCAACAGGAACTACAAATGTTCGACGACTGGTGCCGGATCAACAGAATGTCCTTAAATGTATCCAAATGCTCGGCTATCTCCTTTGGCCGAAAACGTGCGATGTATCTCCACGAGTACATCCTTCGAGGAACACGCTTGAAACGTGAAACAACAGTCAAGGATCTGGAAGTAATGCTCGACTCCAAACTGTCATTCGAGAATCACATTGCCTATATTGTTTCTAAAGCCTCATCGCAGTTAGGATTCATCTTCCGCTTCGCAAAAAACTTCAAAGACGTTTATTGCCTGAAGGCATTATACTGCTCTTTGGTTCGTCCTTTTTTGGAGTACTGTGCTGTCGTTTGGTCCCCTGTCTACCAAAATGCAGTCCAGAGGATCGAAGCTGTTCAGCGAAGGTTTATACGCTTTGCTTTGCGACATCTTCGTTGGCAAGACCCTCGCAGATTGCCAAGTTATGAAAGTCGGTGTAAGCTCATCAGCCTGGAATTGTTGGAAGTGAGGCGTATGGTGGCCAAAGCGTGTTTCGTTGGTGACCTCCTTCAGGGAAACATCGACTGTTCCACTTTACTTGGTCTCTTGAACATTAACACTCGACGACGAAACCTACGTTTACAATCTTTCTTTATAAACCGGCACTCAAGGACCAACTACGGCAAACACGAACCTGTGCTAAGCATGTGTCGCGTTTTCAACAGCTGTTATAACGTGTTTAATTTTAATCTATCCCGTGATGTTAATAAGCGTTGTTTCCGAAGATGTATGTGTTAGTTATTGTATGCAATTAAGTGTTATTTAGTTGTCATTTTGATAAACATTTTTATCTGTAGACACTCCTTGAGGTAGATCTCTCCGTTCACAGTCCCAGTAGTCTCGAATGACACACTCCGTTTGCCATATGAGCAGATCGCTTGCCAAATAATGTATTTCTTGGAAAACTTTGAGAGTTTCTGCTTCTTTACCGTCTTCTGCTTCTGAAATCAGTCCACCTTGACATACTTCGCATCATCCATGATGGAACAATGAGCCTTCTTCAGCATCTAAGTGTACAGTTTAAATACCCAATGTGTAATTTTCTACAGCTTTTTCTTTCCGTGATGCAATTTGTTGTGGGACACCCTTTATTTTAGTATGTTTATATCTGTGTTGAACCACTTGAATACGATGTTAAACATACTTAGTATACAAGTTAGTGAGTACTCAAAAATCTGGAATCAGACACTCGAATATGAAATAAGTAAAACCTCAGAAATTTAGAATAACTTAATTCCGAAGATAATCCGCCATTAAAAGCTTGGAAGCATTTTAATAACAAGTGAATCAGCCGTGTAAAGTACAGAGTTGCATGAATATGAAGTGAGTCAATCTTGAATCTCTTGAATACTAAGTTATTTAGTCCTCAAGATTTTGGAATCAACCTCTGCTTATAATAACATGAGTGAAAGATTTGAACCATTTAAATATGTAGTGAATTAGTCCTAAAATGTTTGGAATAACTTAAATATGAAGTAGATCATACCTATAAAATGCATGATCATATGAATATGATGTGAGGCATAAATATATAAAGTTAGTCTATCTTAAAAAAAAATTGCAAAATAAATTAGGATAAAGTAGCAAATGATTATCTGAACACGTCCGAACATCCGTAGGTAGAAAATCTGAAAACAATATAATGTTGAATGTGTGACAGCATAGAGAAGGCGCAATTTGATGACCTACTGTAAACACTTAGAAAATTTTACAGTATTCGGTAATTTTTTACCGAACTTTCAACAGCTGAACGTTCGGTAATCCAATTTAACGGATTTCGGTAAAATTTGACAAGTTCCGGTAATTTTTTTACCGGAATACTGTAAAATTTTCTAAATGTGTATAACTGCTATGAATTACACTAGTTTACAAAATAAATCAAAAGTGATGAACTGTCTCATACGACTAATGTTTCTAATGTGAAATTTTATGCAAAATTCAAAACTGCCGTCAAAAAAAAAAAGTTGAACTGTTTTCGAGATATGGATAAAAGTTGATGATAAAAGTTGATTTTTTAATAAATGAACAAAAACACATTTACTTAAAATAGAATATCTCCATCGCGTGAGATCCAATTTCAAATACTTTGTCATCAAATGAAGCAAAATAAAAATTAACACCGATCTTTTGAACATTGCAATATTCTAGGAGTAATAGTTTCGACGCTATTTATAAGTATATATAATTTTTTGCGATTTTTTTGAAGATTTGTTAAAAAAAATTGTGCTAAACATATGATTGATACCAAAATAACGTCAACAAAAAAATATATTGCATGTTAAGCTTAAAGCCAAAGGTAAAACAAAGAAAATAAGGGCTCAATGGTGAAAATCGGTTGAAAAATGAGGAAGTTATGCTGGTTTTTGGAAAAAGTGCAGAAATGCGGATAAAATAGAAATTCGAAAGAAATACACCTCTCTCTCTCTCTCTCTCTCTCTCTCTCTCTCTCTCTCGCTCTCTCACTCTCTCTCTCTCACACACACACACACACACACACACACACACACACACACACACACACACACACACACACACACACACACACACACACACACACACACACACACACACACACACACACACACACCGTTTTTTGTCATTCTTGAGCACAATAGGCTAATTTCTTTAAAATAAGTTTATTAAAACATAAAAATTATTCACACTAGAACTAGAAACAAGAAAACCAACAGTAGTCACCCAGCATTGATTCTTCCCAAAAGCCTTGATATCGTCGTTCTATTTGCTTCATTTGTTGGTAGAATCATTCACCGTGCTCATCACTTTCGTCGCCAAGATTAGGTGGGAAGAAATCCAAATGTGAGTGGAGGAAATGGATTTTCAATGACATGTTCACACCTATAGTCATGAAGAGCAAGGAGTTATAAACTATGTACATGAAACATGGGTTGCATGATAAGTTATTTTTAGATTTAATAATACCTATTTTCTTATAGTTTTCCAGCAAATTCTAAATAACTTCAACATGATCCGCACTTTTTGTGTTTCCTAGAAAATTCGTAACAACCAGTCGAAATGATTTCCACGCTTCTTGCTCATCAGGAGCCAAAACTGCGAAAAAATGTTTGTCCTCAATCATTTTTTTTATTTGAGGACCCACGAAAACACCTTCCTTAATCTTTGGATCCGATATGTTTGGGAATACTGATTTCAGATATTCAAATGCAGGTCCATTCTCTTCCAACGTTTTTACAAAATTCTTGAAGAGTCCAAGTTTTATATGTAACGGTGGGAGAACAATTTGATCTTTATCCACGAGAGGAACACATTTCACGTTTTCTTTCCCAAGAGTCAAACTTGTCCTCTTTGGCCAGTCTTTTTGAACGTAATTCTCCTTACGTGCTCGGCTGTTCCCGGGATGTCCTAGAGAAAGCACATGTATTTTGTGTACCCCTGTTGTAACCCAGTCAACATGGCAACAACCTTAAGATCGGAGCAAATCTTCCAAGAGTGTTGCTTATAATTTATCAAATTCAGCAGCAGCGCCATTGATTCATACGATTCCTTCATATTAACAGCATGAGCCAGCGGTATCGAGGAATTCCTGTTTCCTTGATGCAGTAAAACAGCCTTCAAACTCAGTTTACTGCTGTCAATAAACAAACGCCATTCACTTGGATTGTGATGCTCCCCAAACTATTCGAACAAACCGTTTACATCTCGGCAAAAACTAGCGTTATTTTGTTTGGAGAAGTATTTAGCGAATTGTTCATCACTATTTCTGTAGTACGAAATTGTCACACCAGGCTCTAATAAATTTCTTTCTTTTAAGCGTGATGCAGGCAGTTCAGATTTCTGTTTCGACAAATCCAAATCACGTACCAAATCATTGAGTTCTGTTTGGAAAAATAATGATGGTTTTGTTTCAAATTCTGTGTCGCTTTGATTTGCGTCCTCGTTAACCAGCTGGGCAGTATCTTCAAATGAAGACTCCCTTTTTCGTTTTGGGCAAATAGGGTACCGGTTTGAATTCGAATGTGGAGTTGGTTTTTCTACGGATTGCACATCAGCATACTGCGGCTTTACAGTGACAGAAATGAGAGTATATAACAAATTTGAATGGGACCAGTGGTAAGCCATACATACCTTTTACCTGCTATCCACCTAGCCAGGCATGTTTTGCACGAATTACACAAAACGTTAGGCACCCATGGTTTATCCAGATTCTCCGGACAAATTTCAAAATCAAAACGGAACGCAGTTTGAAGAGAAGCAGTGAATTTAACCGGTGTCGTAAAAATGTAGACGCCACAGGTATAACAAAACTTTTGTGGATCATTTTTGCATCTGAATTCCCATTTTGCAGCGCACATTTTTCTCACTCCGGTAACTGAACAACGAACTGTAACAATTTGTTTTGTTATGAAGGGTTACCAATACCTATTAAAATTAAGTGCCAGAATATCTTACCAAACAATAGAACAGTAGGTAAACCAAATCTTGTGTGTCTGTGTGCGTGAGTGCGAATGCGCGCGCGTGTGTGTGTGTGTGTGAGAGAGAGAGAGAGAGAGAGAGAGAGAGATGGGCGTATTTCTTTCGAATTTCTGTTTTTTTTCCGCATTTCTGCACTTTTTCCAAAAACCAGCATAACTTCCTCATTTTTCAACCGATTTTCACCATTGAGCCCTAATTGTCTTCGTTTTTTCTTTAAGCTTTATATGCAATATATTTTTTGGTTGACGTTATTTTGGTATTAATCATATGTTTTGCACATTTTTTTTTACAAATCTCCAAAAAAAAATCACAAAAAATTATATACACTTTAGCGTCGAAACTATTACTCCTAGAATATTGCAATGTTCAAAAGATCGGTGTTAAATTTTATTTTGCTTCATTTGACACGCGTTGGAGATATTCCATTTTAAGTAAATGTGTTTTTGTTCATTCATTAAAAAATCAACTTTTATCCATATCTCGAAAACTGTTCTACTTAAATTTTTTTGACGGCATTTTTGAATTTTGCATAAAATTTCACACTAGAAATGATGATCAGCTTACCGAGTTCATAAATGCTGTAAGCTAGTGTTATCAAAAACGTCGAATCTGAAACTGCTATCCGAATCAGCTGTTTGCAGTTGCAGTATTTGAGTTTTGAAAATAGATCAATAATTTGCAACGTGAAATTTTTTGGAAAATGATTATTATTTGTTTTTTTCCGACATAATAAACAGGTGCTGACTATTTTGGAAGAATTCAAAAACTCGTAATTAAGTCACATGCTTTGATGTAATGTTATTAAACATATTTAATTATATATAACAGATTATCTAAAGAGCTCTCCCCGTTGCGCAGGTTGTTCATGACGTTTATGCCATTCTACCTCGTCAAGCTCCCATTAATTGAAAAGTAGCTTGGTAAGACAGGCGAGAACTTATCCAATTCTTATTTCTTCTTGTCGTCCGATTCTTTGTTCCGCACTAGAACAAAGATGCTTTCATCCAGAATACAAATCTGTTAAAAGCAGTCAACTACCCTTCTAATTCGCTAGCAAATGACAGAGTAGCGGAAACGCTGTTTCATGAGTTTGTTTCGCGCCATTCACTATTCTCCGTTCCCACCCATTGTCATTGCCATTTATTTCACAGTTGTTATTAGCGATCTACAACTCGGAGTGTAATTTCACCGAACGACGGCATCCCCGTAGGCAAGGTAGAGCTTATTCCAGAAAGAACAGCAGCCATCGGCAAGAAGGTGACGCCAGAATGTCCCGAAGAATCAGCTTCCATTTGTAACGCCGGAGAATCGCACTGTGTTTGGCACATAATGACAGTGCTCTGACATCTTCAATACGAGCCAGTGAATAAAAACATGTGCGATGCAAAATTAGAAAACATGCAAAAGGCACGAAACACATCTCTGCCGGCAACCAACTGACACAAACTGAAATGACGTCTGCTTTTATTACACAAAACATTCATTAGGAAAAAGCTATTCACAAGGCACATTCGTACATTTAGGTGGTAGTGGAGACATTATGGTTGATTAAGGTGCTAAATCCTGACAAACGTCACCGCAACTATGAGTTACCCTCGCCAAATCTGCACACCACGTGAGATGCTTTTTTAATGGAAAATGATGATGTACATGCGACAAAACCTTTTTCGTTTATTCATTCTCTTTTTTCAACTTGTTGCAGAAGAAATGTTTTTGAGGTGGCGACCTTTGTTTCACAACGATCCGAGGAAATTCTGGTAGTCAAAAGGCTTACATGAGTGAAATGAACCATAATACAGGTATAGCTCTACTCTATGTACATGACACTGAGCTCTTCCGGTACCAATTTCTCGAAAATGACAATCCCAGTGTGGAACTCAAAAACACAATCATACAGAAGAGACTCTCCTCTACGAATAAATGTTTGGTGAATTGATTTGTCATTAACGAGAAATCATAATTGGAAGAGCTTAGTTCCGTGTACATAAAATCGAGGTATACCGGTACTTAAGTAGGGCGTATACATTCTGATTTTATCCCGAAAACATATGTACAACTATAATATTCAAAAACTTTGAGGTAAATATTTTTGAATGAAAAAATTTATACTTTGGAGACTGAGTCAAATCTCATCTGACGACATTACATTGCAATGCGATGGGCTGCTGTTTGATAGTCCATTCCGAAGTTAGTCAGGGGGATCCCTATTTTGGCAGCGGATCCATTCCCATTATATGTTCAAAAATAATACAACCGTTTGGTTTCAATACGATTATAGGGTGTTCCGATCAAAATTTGGTCAAACAGGAATGTGTGTGAGTCGATCAAAATTTTTATTAATAAGTCAAATTCTTTTTCTTTTTCAAGTTCATTTAATACAGAATACAGGAGAAATATTCAGCTAAGCTTCCTTTTTACCGAATGCGAATTGCCGGGTCATTCGTTTAACACCTGCCATAAGATTTTGTACAGTCTCCTTGTCCACTTTATTCGCCGCAGAACGCCTGTTTGCCTGGAACCGTTTCTCGCTCATAACAGCTTTTTGAGTCTTCTTAAGGTTCCGCTTGACGATGGCCCAATATTGTTCGATTGGGTGGAGCTCTGACTTGTTGGGAAGGTTTCTAGGGCACCACTTGAACGTTGTTGGCAGCATACCACTCCATGGCCTTGGTTTCCGTTTTGGCAAGATGCCAAATCCGGCCAAAATAGAACGGAACAATTGTGTCGCTTCAGGAAAGACAGTAGACGTTTTTGTAGGCACTCGCTCAGATAAATTTCCTGGTTGACGGTTCTAGTCGCAATGTAAACGTTGCTCTTCAAGCCACAGGTACAGATGGCCTGCCATACCAGATATTTCTTCGCGAACTTTGACAGTTTAATGTGCTTAAAAATATCTGCCACCTTTCCCCGTCCGGTTGCCGTATAAAATTCCTATCCAGGAAGCTGTTTAAAGTCTGCCATGACGTAAGTTTCATCGTCCTGTACCACGCAATCAAACTTCGTCAGCATCGTCTTGTACAACTTTCCCGATCGTGCTTTGGCCGACGTGTTTTGTTTATCGTCGCGATTTGGAGTCACCACTTTCTTGTAAGTCGACAGTTCAGCTCGTTTTTTAGCTCTATCCACGGTTGAAGGCGCCACTCCCAGCTTCCTTGCGACATCTCGGACGGAGAGGTTTGGGTTCTGCTTGAAACACCGGGCAACTCTTTTTGTCTTCGCTGTGGCCTCCGGCTTTCGATTTCCCCCGATTCAGCTTGCCTGGCTGTCGACAAACGTTCACCAAACACTTCTAATACGTTGGTAACAGTTGATTTACCGACATTCAACAATTTCACCAACTTGGCGTGGATTTTGGATTTTCGCCATGCACGTGCGAGGGTTGTGCAAAATTTTTTAATGCACGATGAAAGGAAATGCATCAAGTTTAAGTCAACCAAATTTTGATCGAAACACCTTTTAATAGCGATAATTGACGAGGCGTGGAGTTTGGATTTTCGCCATGCACGTGCGAGGGGTGTGTAAAATTTTTTAATGCACGGTGAAAGGAAATGCATCAAGTTTAAGTCGACCAAATTTTGATCGAAACACCTTTTAATAGCGATAATTGACGGGTACGGGTCCGCTGCCGAAGCAGAGCGTGTCCGGAAATATTTTTTGTAACTTTGTCGCATCAGTGGTCTCAGTCAACAAAAGAATTTCTTTCAGTGTACAGTATAACATGGTTTAGCTTTCAGTGGATCCTGTCACCTTCGCCTCCACGTGCATATTGTTTACTTTTAAATTGATGTTTTGAAAATGGCGTCTCGACAAAAGAAGCTGCGAAATCTCATTTTAGACAAGTGGTTAGAAAATCCTAATCGTTTACAGAAAACAATCACGAGTTCGATCGTGGTGACGCAACAAACGGTGTCGAACGTCATCGACAAGTTTCTGCAAACCAAAACGGTTCAGAAGAAGCCAACCAAGCAGTCGAAAAGGGGAACACCCAATAAACAAGATGAGAAACAAGTGGTAAAAGTATACTAGAGGAAGCCCAACATGTCGGTCAGAGATGTTACCGAAAAGGTGGATATAGCTTAAACAACTTTGCAGGACATTAAAGTAAGATTTGGACAGAGGTCATTCAAAGTCCAGAAGAAACCCCGCCGAGATGATAAAGGGCTTGAAAAAGTTAAAAGTCGAGAAAAAGCTTTAAGATCAGGACGATGAAACAAACGTGAAAGCTGACTTTTCACAAATCCCTAGTCATAAATCCACACTAGAAAGGATAGAGGAAGGCTAGAGTCTATGTTTAAATAACAGATGATAGAAAAAATTGCGAAAAATTTCTCGTTCGGTAAGTCATATGTACATGCGGTAAAATCAGCCAACCATTCATCTCAACCGGGAATATTAACAGTGAAATCTACATCAAAAAGTGCCTTCAAAAACGTTAGTTGTAGCTTCTAGAGCAGCATTCTCAAAACACCCTGTTTTGGCGAATCTTGCCACTACTCAACAGTGCCGAAACAATGGTGAGATAAAAAGAATGTCATTGTGGTTATTATACTCCTCCAAACTGGCAAACGTACTTTTGCATATAAAATGTAATAAACGATCCATAAAAAATTGAAAATCGTGCCACGAAAAACGCATTTTTGACCCATAAGACTTTGGTGAATATCCATAAAAAAATTGAAATGATCCATAAAATACAGCAATGTGATCCATACTTTATAACAAATATAGCAATAAAATATCAAAAATGTACCGTTTTATATCTAGGGCATGGTCGTTAAAAGTGTACGGATTACCCACAAACATATTGCAAATTATCCATAAAAGGTTCAAAAACTTTCCTTAAACTTGTAAAATTGATCCATAGAATGTAACCTTTGTTGCATGTTCCATAAATTATTTAAAATTTTCCATAAATAAATTGCCAATGATCCATAGAATCATGAATAATGAACCATAAGCTTATAATAATGATACATAGTAAATCAGTTTTGTTCGCTAAACCATATGGTATGATCCATAAATTATGGCTGCATTTTTCCAGGTTGGAACACTTTTTTTTAATTTTGATCCTTGAAGATTGTAAAATTGATCTCCAACTGCGTTACTACTCAAATTTAGTTACATGTCCGTTCTTTTAGGTATCCGGATATAGTATTACTACTAAAGAAGGATTGCGGAGTTTTTGCGTAGCCGTGTTGAGGATTGAAGAACTAAACGGTCGATGTTTCCGACATCCGAAGTGTTAACATAGCGTAGATTAGATTCCAGGCAAACGGCTGATTCAAGCATTTGCCCGGTATAATGCAAACAGAGGATGTTTTTTTTAGTTTGGTCCGACGAGCGACAGCGAGTTGGACAGCAAGCGTCTGCCCGGCATAATTTAAATCAAATTTTCTGAAACAACAGTTTAATCAAGTCATAAATTTGACCTGAAGTTCTTTATGTGCAGGAGAGCTCTTTACCAAATTTCTTGACAAACATGTGTCGCAGTTGCGGGGAGATCAAATAATGTTATGTTCACAAAGTTGGTTTGTTATGAATCATTTTTTGAAGACTATGATTTGTTATACAAACTATCAAGGGTCCCTGGCAATTTATTTATGGAACATTTACAATAATTAATAGATGATACGCACATATGTTACATTCTGTGGATCAATTTTGAAAGTTTAAGGAAAAATATTGAACCTTTTAAGTATCATTTGCAATGTGTTAATGGGAAATCCGAAAATTTTATATATTTTTCCCTTGATATAAAATGGTAAATTTTTGATATTCTATTGCTAAATTTTGTTAAAAGTATGGATCAAATTGATGAATTTTACGAATCATTTCTATTTTATTTTTTTGTGGGTTTTCACCAGAGTCTTGTGGGTCAGGAATGCGTTTTTTATAGAACGATTTTCAATTTTTCATGGATCATTTCTTCAGTTTTAAAGGTGAAAAAATAGGGCTGCCGTAGTTTTTTACGTTCACGAGTGCTCTTTACCAAATTTATTGGGAAACAAATGTCACAGTTGCGATCGTAAAAGAACGTGAGATCACAAAAGTAA
>JAHHFK020001504.1:130000-389704 GCA_024533555.2 Aedes koreicus | reverse complement strand
GGTTTTATCTGTATTACTACAATCTCCGCTAAGTAAAACTCATTGTTAGGGCAAAATGGGGTAAAATTAACCATATACCGATTTCGGGACAGCAGAAAACCAGCACCGTTCGATTCCTCCTCCTCCTTTTTTCACTTAAGTTACGCCCCTTTTCAGACCAAAAAAAAACAGCGGTGTTTGTAGTTATAGGGAAAAAGTCTGAAAACTCATATAGAGAGAAATGGGGTAAAATGAACATTTTCTCGACCATGACACAGCACGAAACTCGCACCATTCAATTTTCCATACCTTTTCACGTAAGCTACGCTCCGTTTTCAGGCAAATAATATAACGGAAATTGTTGTTCTAGGGGTAAGAACTAAAAACCGCATATTTCGGATGAAATGGGGCAAAATGAACTATTTTTCGGTCAAAGCACAGCATAAAACCAACTTTATTCGATTTCTCAGACTTTTTCACGTAAGTTACACGCCTTTTTAGACAAAAAATACAGCGGAGATTGTAGTTAAAGCGGAAAAATAAAATAAAAATGCATATTTAAAGTGCGGTGGGGCAAAATGAACTATTTCTCGACCTCGAAACAGCACCAAACTAGTACCATTTAATTTTCCAGACCCTTTCACGTAAGTTACGCCCCTTTTCAGTTACGCCTCAATACAGCGGCGATTGTAGTTCTAGGGTTAAAAACTAATTAACACATATTTAGAGTGAAATGGGGCAAAATGAACTATTTTTCGACCCAGGCACAGCATGAAACGAGCTACATTCGATTCCTTAGAGATTTTCACGTAAGATACGCCAATTTTCAAGCAAGATATGCAGCGGAGATTGTAGTTATACAGATAAAACCTGAAAAACACACTGATTCAGGGTGAAATAGGGCAAAATTACCCACTTACCATGTCCTGCATAGGATGAAAGTAGTGCCAATCGATTTATTGGCATTTTTCTATAGAAAAGCCTCAATTCATGTATTGATATCAGCGGATTTTAAATAAGTCCGATTACAGCCTCAATTATGCCCACTGTGCAATGTGCCGAAACGCGTGTCAGCACATTAAGGATTACGCAGACTGCCGCTAATAATCGCGACGAAAAAAAACGCGGCGGTCTCTAGAATCCTTTCAACAGCTCAAAACATAACCACATCACTGTTGTTCGCCTAACATGTTTTCCCATCAATTTACCCGTTGCTAAGATTTGTTGTTTGCTTCTTTACTATTTTTCATACGTTCGCGTTAAACTTTGAACTGGAACCGCGATTATTGCGGTGATTGGAACGGTGGTAGGTTCTCCTCATACTCAATTGATAATTGCCCTGCTTTTGGTATAAACAACAAGTAATAGGAAACAAACAATTAAAATTGGCTCACTGTTGTACTGCCGGTGGACGCATTACTGTCCCATGATACAAATCATCAATTCCGGAAAAATGCCTAGTCGATTTGTCTCACTTGAAAATTGGACGCATATTTGTCCCACTAGAACAAAAATTGCTCCCAGTGGGACAATTATGCGGCAATAATTCAGGTGGACAAAATTCACTCATTGTATTTACGATTTTTCTAGAATTTTTTTCTAGAAAACACCTGTTTGAATTATATTTGAAAGTAAGTATCAAAGTGCTGTGGTAGGCATAAAAAAATTAAAAACATCCAAATGTCGTATGGGACAGATATGCCTCCACCGGCAGTGTAAAACCCCTTGCACCTTGCACCCTGCAATACATTCTTGCGCTTTTCGGCACTAGAATCTTTGTTTTTGTTTTGATTCGCTGTGTTAATTTGACATGATATTTGAGCTTCTTCTAAGTGGGCTATGTTTTTTTTTCATTTATTTGTTCAGGCTTAATCGAATCAGAGCCAAGTTAGAACTAGAATTAGGGAGGTAGAACTGATTACTCGCGGTCTTCTCGACGTTAATAAGAATAAAAATTTAACGGATGGGAAGGTAGGCGAAATTTAAAGTAAGTTTTACATAACACATTACATCCACTAAGTTGAGAGCAAGCAATAAGGCTATTACAGTTATTTTAAATTCTAAATCTTCTAATCATAACTCATAAATAATCAAAACATGTGCTTTTTTGTGGCTTGAACATTTTCAAAAAAAAAGCAAACACATTTAAAAAAACTAAAACTAAACATACATGTTAAACGAGCTACAACCTAAGGCTAATGTTAGTCAAAAACACATAAATGGGTTTCATAAACTCCAGATCACGTAGAGCCAAAATATCTTGAATCGGTACATTGGGTAGTCTACCTCGAGCCCGAAGGGAATCATAAAGTTCAGATCGGACTCCACGATGCTCAGCACAAGACCAAATTCCGTGATCTGCGTTCTGATAACCTTGTCCACATTCACAAAGAATGCTATGGCTCAGCTCAACACGGTATAGTTGAGCGTTCAAAGAATAGTGATTAGACATAAAGCGAGACATCAAACGAATGAAGTCTCGGCCCAAATCCATCAAGCCATACTAAGATTTCTTCGACACCTTAGGGATGAGAGCATTATGCCATGGCCCCAAATCTCCTTAACTCCATTTATGCTGCCAGCTGATGAGTGAACGTTGACAAAAAATAGGGAAAAATTCGTTGAAGGCGATTTTCCGGTCATAAATATCGCCTTCCATAGCGCCCACCTTAACAAGCGAGTCCGCTCCCTCATTGCCCGGTATCATACAATGAGAAGGGGTCCATATAAAGGTGATGATAAAATAACGCGAAGATAAATCACTTAGAAGCTCCTGTATTTTCATGAGAAAATACGAAGAGTGCTTTATCGGCCTCAAGGAGCGAATAACGTTTGCATTAAAAAAAATGGACTGTTTTCGGATGGTAATAAAAAAAAAACTAAGACAGATAATTGCTTTTGATAAATTTTCCATGGAAGGTAATTATTTAAGCTTACTTCTACGCCATTGCAAGCGGCCTTCCGGCAGTTAACCGAAACATTTGCCATGGCGGACTCAAACATGCGTGTAAGCATGTTTTTGAGTTCTTTTTTCGCTTTATTTATCAATTCCTCAGCTTTTGCGACAAAATTGTTGGAGAAGATCTTATGTTTCAGGTTGGCCCAGAAATTCTCGATGGGACGCAGCTGGGGGACGTTGGGCGGGTTCGCCGACTTGGTACCACATACCAACGATCGCTTCGAGTAGTGGGCCGACGCCAGATCCGGCCAGAACACCGGGTTTTTGCCCTTATGGTATTTCTTGATCAACGACGCAACTTCCGGCAGGCATTTCGTACAACAAATTTCCCCGTTCACGGCTAGTCCGGAGCGAAAGAAGAGCGGCTTTGACATCCCCTTCTCGCTGATTATCAGCCACAGCAGCACCTTCTTGCGGAACTTGGTGTGTGTGTGTTGTGTGTGTGTTGTGTGTGTAGTGGTCCGAGTCTATATTCGCGCTGCGGGAAGTGCGAACGTTGATGATATCGGAGAAGAATTTCCCGTCGATTAGAACATGGTCGATTTGATTCTCTGTTCGTTGGTCAGGTGATCTCCAAGTGGCTTTGTGAATGTCTTTACGGGGGAAGAAGGTACTTCGGACTACTAAACCACGGGAGGGCACAAAGTTCATGCATCGTTGGCCATTATCGTTCGATACGGTATGCAGGCTGTTAGGCCCTATTACCGGTCAGTACAATGCCTCCCGTCCTACCTGAGCGTTCATGTCTCCAATGACGACTTTTACGTCCCGCAGCGGGCAGCGATCATACACTTGCTCTAGCTGCGCGTAGAATGCTTCTTTTTCGTCATCGGGTCTCCCATCGTGTGGACAGTGTACGTTGATGATGCTGTTGTTGAAGAATTGACCCTTGATCTTCAGCTTGCACATTCTAGCGTTGATCGGAAACCATCCAACCACACGTTGGCGCATTTTGCCCAGTACTACAAAGCCGGTGCCCAGCTCGTTTGTGGTACCACAGCTCTGGTAAAAAGTAGCCGCTCGATGCCCGCTTTTCAATACCTTCTGTCTTGTCCTGACACCTCCTGCAGTGCTACGACTTCGAAGTTACGTAGTTGAAGTTCATCGTAGATTATCCTATCGCAGCCAGGGAAGCAGAGCGATTTGCAGTTCCATGTTCCGAGTTTCCAATCGTAGTCCTTAATTCGTCGCCTAGGTTTTTGCCGATTGTTCCGGCCCGTATTAACATCTGTATTATTTGTAACATTGATTTTTTAGGGGCGACTTGTTGGGCCTTCCGCAACCCCCTGTCTTGCCGGAGGATCATCGTGCATAGCACTGTTTAGAGTCCCACGCTGGCACAAGCCACTCCTAACATGGAGAACAGGCGCTGTTTTGAGCCGCCCCTAACATGGAGAACAGACGCTCAGATAGGCTGCACCCTTTTAAGAGGGCAGCCCCCCTTCCCTGTCAGCATATGACCAAGGTCCCACCGGGGTTGGTTACCCGATCTTTCCTATGGTTACTCATACCCCAGTCGGCACCACGGGGAGGTAGGGATAGGAGTTACTGGACAAGAGGCTAAGGATCGCAGTAGGATCTATTTAATACCTGCAGGTACGCGAAGTACCAATGGTACGCATTGTCCAGTCATTTACCAACCAATCTTTCCGTCGTGCACGGTTTAAATGAGCGTTTAAAGAATAATGATTGGACATGAGGCGAGACATCACACGAATAAAGTCTCGCACAACGTCCATCGCCCCAAACCAAGGTTTTTTCGACACCTTTTGGATGAAAGAATATTGCCATCGCCCCAAATCTCCTTAACTCCATTTATGCTGCCAGCTGATGAGTGAACGTTGACGAAAAATAGGGAAAAATTCGTTGAAGGCGATTTTCCGGTCATAAATATCGCCTTCCATAGCGCCCACCTTAACAAGCGAGTCCGCTCTCTCATTGCCCGGTATCATACAATGAGAAGGGATCCATATAAAGGTGATGATAAAATAACGCGAAGATAAATCACTTAGAAGCTTCTGTATTTTCATGAGAAAATACGAGGAGTTTTTTATCGGCCTCAATGAGTGAATAGCATCTTTAGAGTTGAGACTATCCGTGAAAATGAAATACTGATCCGGTGTAAGGGAGGCAATAATTTCTAGCGGTAAGTGTATTGCCGCTAATTCAGTGACATATACGAAACATGGAGCTTGAAGTTTACGATTGGCGCGATGAATTTCATTAGATACTAAAGCCTGCTGACTCCTCTATCAATGATCCGTCAGTGAAGGACGATTTAGCGGAATCAAATTGGCCAAACTTTGCAGCAAATATCACAGGAGCAATCATAGGACGATGATGCCTTGCCAAAGCAGTTTCATCTTTACGGTAGCCCATCAATCAATTAAGTCGCCTTAAATGCAACATAAATGCCACTTTTGGCCCAATATACGGCTGCTTTACTGTAATGCTATGATAATGCTTCATTAATGCTATTTTGCATTCGAAATGCTTATTACCGGCTACAAGCATTCAAATAGCATTTGAAATGTAACTTTAAAATAGATTGCATTCAAGATGCTGATTTAATGCTAATATAATGCTTGTTGCATCTGAAATGCAGATTTAGGGTTGACTTACTGCATATGCTAATGCTTATTGGTTACCTGGGTGGGATAAATCAAAATGGACTGAATTGCCGAAGTCGGAGAAGCAACCACGATTGGGAATATTCGGCGAAGTGCTAACATCCTATGTTATGTACAAGTGATACAAAGTCATAAAGCGAGTTTGAGGATTCAGCTCAAGAAGCTTCTCAAAGTTTTCGATCACCTTGTGGTTCATAACAACTGGTGAGGAGTTAGAGAGACTGGACATTTCTGAACACCGATCCGAGAGCGGCATCATGCTAGCCAGCTCTTCAAGACTCGTAGTATTTATGAGTCAAGTGCATGCAACCTAACGCGATACGAAGACACCGATACTGAAAAAGTTCCAGTACGCTTACAGTAGGCAACCCAATCAATCACTCAAGAAGTATACCGTAACTAGAACCCGTGCTCGAAAGCCGTTTGACAAGTCCGGTGGAGCAAACTACGGATAATATAACCTATATATGACCGAGAAGGTGTCTGATTAAAATCGGTTTAAGAATATGATCTGGCAGGGAATTCTCAGTTGCGGTCAGAAAACGTCACCTTTTCCGTCACTGAGAAAATGATGAACTCGGAGGTTTACAAAACCGAATGTCTCCTGAAGCCAATTGTCACTAAGGCCGAGATGTACAACAATGGTACAATGACAACGGAATCCAGTTTGCATCGAAAACTCTCAACCCGCTCAATTGTCCCAGTTCAGGTCCATTGATAACTACTGGGCAATTATGAAGAGAAAACTGAAGGCAAAAGGTACAGCCATCAAAACGGCAACCCAGATGAAAAATTGGTGGGATAAAATAGCCAAAACAGTGGGTGAGACCGTTGTGCGCTGCTTGATGGATGGTTTTAAGGGAAAAATTCTTTCAAAACCACGACGAATAATTCGATTTTTTTTTCCTAAAATATATGGAATAATATGCATTTTATTGATAACCGTTTTCAAATCCGTTAATTTGAATCCGAAATAGACCCAAATGTTGTTGTTCCATTACTAAGTGAGCCCTGCTTTATTCATAAGAGTGCAGCGAACTAAGAAGCCTCTAAATACCCCATCAAACATTCATCTACGAGTATTCCATATGACGTGACCAAATACAATACTCAACCTTTTCCCAATTTTCCCTCGGAACGTAAGGCTCTTGTCGTGCGTGTGTTGATGTGCGACAGGATTCAAGAATGGTACCGGGGGACTCTGGCAGCACGTAAATTACCATCACCATTTGTGATACATCGTTGTTTCCGTTCCGATGATGACATGTGTGGATGGATAGATGAACGGTTGGATTTCTGACCGTCGTATGTCGTGGAAACGCCGCTTGAATGATGGGAGAAAGCAGACAATTACGGCAAAATAGCCTCCAATCACACGTCGTGTAGGACAACTATGATGACAAGGCGTCGACGATGATGATTTCGGAGAGCACGTGTAACCAAACGATTCCTAGGGGAATACGGAGTTCATTGCTCAAAAGTCCTCTTCAAATTGCTGGTACAGCAGCCCCCACAGTTCCCTAGAATAGTTGAGCATAAATGTTGACAATCCTGAGAAATACTTAACGTCCCTTGTTTCGATTCATTCTGAAGGTTTCAACCCACACAATGGAACAAGTCGGTGTTACAATTAGTGAAATGATGTTCTTTCCTTTGATTTTGTGTCCATGCATGCATGTGTGACATTGGGAATAGTGGCACGTATCAAGCTATCATTAGCAATGGTATTGATTGATTCTAATTCTTTTCCCACTGGAGTGCGTTTGGTTGCTGATGCAAATTGTATCGGTTCGGCCAAGTACACGCTAAAAACACCATCTCTTTCATTTGTATTACGATCCCTTTTTTTCTCACGGATAAGTTACTCAATTTTCGTATTAAGTTGATCAATTACATTTTTGAGAAGATCCACTTTTTACTAGAATTGAGTAACATTTACGTATGAGAAAAAAAAGAATGCAATTCTAGCCAGTCACTGAGTAGAATGAAACGGGAGTGTACTACACTGCAAAAATTATGAAAATTACACGTGATGTCAAGGTCAATTTTGAAAAAAAAAACACCAATCTACTCCCATAAATAAGTTGAATTTTTAATTGAAAATCACACACATGAACCGAGCAGTGTAAAACATTTGAAAACGCATTGTTTTCCAATCAAATATGTGCCACAATGTACACAATGGACGATGTTGAGCATAACATTGATCATACAACTATTGTCAACATATTGAAAAGTGTGATGGTCACTGAGTATTGATTGTGATCAATCCCTTTCGAACCGTAGCAGTAATCAAAGGAAATTTAACCGTTTCACCTCAAAGAAAAATAATCAATGCGGATAGGGCCTTTGCCTTTTTCTGCATTGATTTGTTTTCCATGGTTGATTAAAACTTGTGAATGCAAAAACATCAACAGAGAAAACACGTGAAAAAAGGAAGAATCAAAATACCAAGTCATGCAAAAACCAGACACCAGTACTTCAAAGCACGAGAGGAAATTAAGGAAACTATCTCATCTTTCAAGCGATCCGATCTTTCTTTTTTTGCATAGAACCAAAAGAAAAACAGACTGCGAGTAAGTCCTGAAAGAGTAATTTATTTCATCCCATAGCTCTGCAGACAAATTTGTTCGCAATTTTTCCTGCTTGCAACAGCTCATCCTTGGCATCATCAAACATCAATAAGCAGCTCTACTTTCTTTCATGAGAAAAAGTGTAATTGCGGAAAATGAAATTCTTGTGCAGTGGCGCTAGCTGGGATATGGGAAATAAAGAAACGGAAGAAGAAGGCCTGAAAGTTTACCACAGATTGAAGTCTTGGCGAGCGGAGAACGAATAGCGGACTGGAAAAAGTCAATTCCACGCAAGCTTGCACCAGCGAAGGGTTTCACCGTGTGGCGTGTGATTGAGAGAAAGTGCAGAATTCCAGCATCAGGAACTGCAGAAGACACCGGCGGAAAATGGTGTAACGATATGAATTCTGGAAATGTATTGTCAGAAAACTTGTTCTTGGACAGATTGAAGGGAGCCATTAATGGACGTATCCAAGACGGATGAAGGGTGTAAACATTTAAATAACTTGTAACAAAGGGGATAGTTTCCAAAACCATGATTAAATTGAAATATTATTATGTAAGATGTTTGATAGAAACATCTAATTTTCTGCGTTATCAATTGCACATAAAGGGATTGCTAGATTTGGCATAACTTCATCGGATATTTCTCGTAAATTTTAGCCTGATAACGCCTGAATCTAGTCTGTTGTATGAAATATTGCAAGCGATTTCGTTTTTAACGCTGATTTTGGCTGACAAGTGAACGAGGGGAAATTTTACGCGTCTGTTAAATTCATTATTTTTTGTGTGATATAATACAGGGTGCGGCAGAAAATAATGCGAAAATGTTCAAACTTGAGTATTGGGTTAATTCGAGTAGCTAGTGACTAATTTCTGTCGCAAGTGGATTTGTTTATGTTTATTTTCAAGTGCTGCATCCAAACATTTTATTTGTTTTATTGGCAAATTCGTCAAAATGTTCGCGAAAGAAGTGATCACCAGTTTGTTGTTCGTCCAGAAGAAGCCGAAAGAGATTGCCAAGGTGGTAGGGTGCCATTTGGCAACAGTTTCCCGCTTAAAAAAGTCCCTGCAGGATGGTCCTAAGCAGCGGAAGCCGGGAAGCGGACGTCCGCGCTTTGCACGCACGCCGAACGTGATCAAATCGGTCCGTGCAAAAATTGCTCGCAACCCGATGCGTTCCATAAGAAGACTTGCTAAGGAAGCCAATATTTCGGAGAAATCCATGCGGAGAATCATCAAAGAAGACCTGCATGCTTCTTCCAGAGCCAGAGTGAAACGCCACTTGATTACGGACCGGGTTAAGGAACTACGAGTGACTCGTTCCAAGAGATTGCTTTCCTTGTTGAAGAAGGAAAAAATGATAATCCTGTTCTCCGACGAAAAGCTTTTCAGCATCGATGCTGTGGCCAACAGCCGCACGGACCGGTTCATTTCACCGCAGAAAATGCTGGAGTTAAAATCAATACCGAAGTGTATATCGGTATTTTAATGGACCAAGTGCTTCCCTGGGTGAAGGCCAACTTCTCCGAGGACCAAAACGTTGTCCTACAGCAGGATGGAGCGCCGTGTCACACGTCCAATCGAACCCAACAATGGATGAACGATAACATGAAGCTTTGGCCGAAGGATTTGTGCCCCCCTAGCAGTCCAGATCATAATCAGTTGGATTATTCGATTTGGGCATATGTTGAAGCACGAGCCTGCAAAACATCACACTCTAGTGTGAAAATCCTGAAGTCAACCATAACACGCACATGGCAGTCAATTTCGGAGGACTACGTCCGAAAGGCATGCTCTGGCTTCCAGCGTCGGTTCGAGGATATTATTAATAAAAATGGAGGACACATTGAACAAATTTGTTTAAAAGGACTTTATAAAGATAACTGCACTCGAAAATGTTGATATTATTGCTTGAATTAGTTGAAAATGGGATTTGAAAGAAATAGAACAAATTTTCGCATTATTTTCTGCCGCACCCTGTATAACCACTATATTTACTGTTAACTGTAAAGTTTTTTGAGTCTTCTTAAGGTTCCGCTGAACGATTGCCCAATATTGTTCGATTGGGTGGTGCTCTGGCGTGTTGGGGGGGAGGGGGTTCTTTTCATTGGGCACCACTTGAACGTTGTTGGCAGCACTCTATGGTATTTTTTCCGTAATGGCAAGATGCCAAATCCGGCCAAAATAGAACGGAACAATTGTGTCGCTTCAGGAAAGGCAGTAGACGTTTTTGTAGGCACTCGCTTTCCTGGTTGACGGTTCCGGTCGCAATGTAAACGTTGCTCTTCAAGCCACAGGTACAGATGGCCTGCCACACCAGATATTTCTTCGCGAACTTTGACAGTTTAATGGGCTTGAAAATATCTGCCACCTTTCCCCGTCCGGTTGCAGTGCAAAATTCCTGTCCAGGAAGCTGTTTAAAGTCTGCCTTGACGTAAGTTTCATCGTCCTGTACCACGCAATCAACCTTCGTCAGCATCGTCGTGTACAACCTTCGCGATCGTGCTTTGGCCGACGTGTTTTGTTTATCGTCGCGATTTGGAGCCACCACTTTCTTGTATGTCGACAGTCCAGCTCGTTTTTTAGCTCCATCCACGGTTTAAGGCGCCACTCTCAGCTTCTTTGCGACATCTCGGACGGAGAGGTTGGGGTTCCGCTCGAAACAGCGGGCAACTCTTTTGGTCGTCGCTTTGGCCTCCGGCTTTCGATTTCCCCCCGATCCAGCTTTCCCGGCTGTCGACAAACGTTCACCAAACACTTTTAATACGTTGGTAACAGTTAATTTAGCCACATTCAACAATTTCGCCAACTTGGCGCGAGAGTAGTTTGGATTTTTGCCATGCACGTGCAAAATTTTGATGTGTTGCTTCTCTTCCTTCGACGACATTTTGATAACTGAAGCGCTAATCTCAAAATCAAAATAGAGGCATGATGCTACCGCACACATCTTCAAAATGAGGGGTGTGCAAAAAGTTTTATTGCACAATGAAAGGAAATGCATCGACCAAATTTCGATCGATTTTCCTTTAGAACGGGCCAGGAAGTTGGAAGATTAATTAGTGCTAATAATTTAGGACCTAAGTGACTATTTTTATCAAAATATTATCATTTAAATCTATTTAAAATTGATCTGAATTTTGAAGGCATAGTATTACCAAACCGGAAGTGGTAGAATCGATTTCTGGTCTGTCTGAGGAGATGTTTTGGGTTGGATGTTTTCTCGTCATCCTCGGGCAAAGCATAATATTATACAAATTTATGTATCAGTGTTGGCATGGAAAGCTATCAATTATTTACTGTTGACTTGCATCTGGAACACTAAGTTAAGGTTCAGCCATACGTTAACTCCAAAAGGTTATATACATAAAAAAGAAAAAGACAGAATATTATAAATACATATGCTGACTTTCGGTGAACATTGGTGTGTATGAGAGGCGGAATGTTTCTCCAACAAAAAAGATCAAACGTCAACGGCCAACGATGCGTGAACTTCGCGGCCTCCTGTGGTTTAGTAGTCCGCATTACCTGCTTTCCCCGCAAAGACATCCACAAAGCCACTTGGAGATCACTTGACCAATGATTAGAGAGTCAAATTCACCATGTTCTTATCGGCAGGAAATTCTTCTCCGATGTCATCAACGTTCGCACCTACCGCAGTGCGAATATAGACGCGGGCCATTATTTAGCTGCCTTAGTATGCGCCCAAAATTTTCGACCGTTTACAACATGCATCAAGTTCGGGCACTGCATCCAAACATTGTGCTAGTAACTAGAAAATATGAACTTTAAGCTCACCCGACTTTGCATGGAAGAGAACTATTTCATTTTCAGATGTTCTTTCTATAAACAACTAATAGGAGCCCCCATGGGAAAGCCTCTATCCCCATTCCTCTGTGAACTGTTTATGGCAAATCTAGAAACCATTCTTAAAACGGAAGGATTACTTCCAACTCGCTGGTGGAGATACGTCGACGACATCTTCGCCGTAGTTAAACAAGAGGATCTCCCCTTAATTCTTCAAGCAATCAACAATCTCCATAAAGACATCAAGTTCACTTATGAAATAGAAAAGGATGGGAAACTTGCATTCCTCGACTTTCTGGTAGTGAGAGAATCATTGTCATCATCGTCTTTAGAGTTTGAAATTTTCAGAAAACCCACAAACACCCAAAGAGTCATCCCTTACACTTCAAACCACTCTTTTCAACATAAAATGGCCACTTTCCACCACATGATCCACCGAATGTTGACCCTTCCCCTCAATAAAACCGGAAAAGCCAACGAATTAGCACATATCTTCGAAACTGCTAGACTCTCAATGGTTACGAAAAGAGGACAATTCAAGCTATAATCAAAAAAAGGAAAAACTTCTTCATAGGAAATCACAAACAACCCTTTCCGATTCACCTGAACCCCTGAAACGTGTGTCTGTCCCCTTCGATAAAGATATTACACAAAATCTAAAAACTCAACTTAGGGAATTTGGCTTGGACTTAGTTTTCTCTAGCAGGAACAATCAATTGGCATCGTCGTTAGGCTCCACCAAAGATTCAATAGATGTATTAGGCAGAGCAGGGGTATACAAAATTAAGTGTACCTGCAGCAAAATGTATGTAGGTCGAACAAAGAGAACCTTGGCAACAAGGTTCAAAGAGCATCTAGCGGAGGTGACTAAGGCTGTCAAACAGACTGACAAAGGAATTTCACATAACTTCAAATCGACAGTTGCAGAACACATCTTTACGGAAAATCACGACATAACGACGAATGACATCACAATCTTACGAACTACCTCTACACCCTGGAAATTAGACGTCGCAGAAAGCTTAGAAATCAACAAACAACAAAACACAAATCTACTAAACAAAGACCAAGGTAACGGGTGCACATGGCTCTTTAACTTAATACCTAAACGACATCAAAACCGACGCAGTGGAACACTCGCTGCTACGGAATAATCAGGTTAGGTATAAGGAAAAGGCGAGGTAGATATCAAGCATAATATTTGTTTTGGACTCAGGATAGGTTAGGTACAAGAAATGTTAGCTGTAGGTACAAGTGTTTGTATTTAGAAAATAGGATAAATACGGCAGGTGGCGAAGGTTTTCTTTCAGTCGAGTATTAGTACACGACACTGAAGAAGTCTGCACATTGTAGACGAAATACGCGTATCTGTCAAGATAAGCAATAAAGGTAGTTGGAATTAAATGGAATTACTAATCATTCTTCTTATTTTCTAGTTACAGGTATTCCACTAAACAGCTCAAACTCTCCATAATTCATTGTGCTAGTACCAAAAACCGGACTTGCCCAGGAATACGTGCAACCGCTGGAAGCAGCTCTACCAACAGAAGAGCAGCTTTGCGCAGCTAGTCTTGAAGGTGGAGAGATATTCGAATCGCCAACCGCTAGCACTACAATAGCGGCACTAGTTACGTCTGCACCGAACCGAAAAAATGACTGGTTTGACGGCGGTAGCTAATCGAATCCTCCGGTCCACCTCTAAGCATCTTGTTATGAGGTACAAGGTGGTTGCACACCGATTGGCTGTCGATTGCTGCCATATTTGGTAGACGTCTGCATTGAGTTATCTCAAATTACAATATTCCGCCCACTATATCACAAAACATTGCGATTGGGTGAGCGGATTGGAGGTAATGAAATCATCGGATATAGGACCCCAATGATTCCCCTGGGTGGTGCCAAAAAGATAAGCTTTTAAATCTAGAGAAGCATAAAGTTTCCACAAAGCGCGAATGGCTTCTAGGGACGCAAATTTTGCCAAATCCTTCAATCGTAAATAATTTACGTTATAGATTGCTCCTTAGGATGTTCAACTTGCTTGTTGCAACTATACTGAGTGAAATAAATATAAGAACAAGACTCAAAAGGCTTCCGTTGCGCTTATAGTTCCTGTTACCTAAGTTTCTGGTCAATATTCTAGAATTTACATAAAACACTGCTCAACTGGTTCAATTAAAATTCTTCCACAGGAAATAAGTATAAGGACGTTGCCGTTGCTCCTCCCTTGTTTTTAATTACCTCCATCAGTCGTCTCGGCATTGAAGTGATGTACGATTTTAGAACATCATTGTCCAACTTGCTCCATTCTTCGACAATAGCAGTTCGGAGTTGAAGCAGGGTGTCAAGCATACGCCCATGTTTGAAAACTCTTCGGGAAAGTACGCCCCAAACATTCTCGATTGGATTGAGATCTGGGGTACATGCTGGCCATTAGAGAACAGGAATGTTACTATTCGCAAAAAACGATTTCATGTTACGTGCAGAATGGCAAGCGGCGCTGTCCTGTTGAAATATCGTGTTGCCATCCATAATATTTTCAGCGAATGGGATCAAAACTTCGCCCAAGAGCTTAAGCCGTTGTGGTGTAATATCCTGCCAACAGTTAGTTGATCCATCCGGTCCATCTAAATTGAATTTCTTTTCATCGCTGAACACCACATTTTTACAGAATTGATACTTTTCTGCAAATATCAATCTTGCTTTCTTATGTAAAGGCAATAAGTGGGGAACGGGCACACCTATACCATATTTGGTATTATTATCACTGCTTAAAATTTGCTGGACTCGACGTTTAGACACTGGAAGATTCAATTTCTTCCTGATATCACCCAGCGAAAACCTACGATTGATTGCCAATCGCTTAATTTCACGTTTTGCGCGTTCTAAACCCGATGCTGGACGCCCTTTTCTCTTGATGGTCGCATATTTCTCACCCAATTTCACGAAATTATGTACCACCGTTTTGCTGCTTCGTATTCTGCTTGCAATCTCACGGGTTGTCAGTCCATTTTCACGATGGGCCTGAATTTCTCCGCGCTCAAACTTTGAAAGAGTGGTCGATTTCGGCATTTTCTGAAAACCACATAATAAAAATGAAAATCTAAATTTTCGGTCATAATATAGGTTAAATTGATGCTTGTGATATTATAACAATGGTTTAATATTTGTTTTAAAACTTACGAGGCCAGCGAACGCAGCTTGTCCTTATAATTATTTCTTTTTAAGCATCTGAAAACAGTCGATATCCCGCGTTTAAAGACAAGTCATCACCGAAGCTGTGTAGTAAACGAGAGATGACATTAAACAAACAAAACTGCAAAACAGAAGTTTTGCGTAAATAAACCCAATTTTAAAGAATTGCCAATTTTCGGTTGTCCTTATATATATTTCGTTCAGTGTATTAGTTTCAGTAGTAACAAAGTAGCAAATTAACGAGAAACAAAGAGTCTGCGTAGAGCATCGGATGTGAACGGTTGTGTCGATGATTTGTTGCGCACTATTTCGTTATCGGGCGAATCGGGCGATAACGCGATATATCTATTATTTCGGTTATATTCGGTTCGGTGGCGTGAGTGATCGAGTGAACACAGAAAAAAGAATTTAAACAAAGCTGCGTCCCGCTGAGATGTAGTGGGCCAATGGTGGGGATCATAATTAATTGCTCGCCACACACGCCGGGCCACCATATCTTGGAACAAGTAAACCAATGTTGATATAAATCGATCCAAAATCTCAAGCGTTTGTACTAATTACCTTGTTTTCCTAATGAAAAACCACTATCACACTTTGTGAGTGGGCCCAATAGCATCCTCACTGTTGGTATGAATCGGTTCAAATCGGAAATCGTTGCAAAAATCTGAATGTTTCACTGAACAGCTTATCGTTTACCAAAACGAACCCTGCTGCCACCTAACCTTCGTATCCAACATTCCAGTGATTTCTCGTGGAAATGCAAGAACGGCTTCCAATAAAGCGAGTATCACGTCAACTGGACGCAGTGGTTCTACGCCCCAACAACAAAAAAAATTACGTCGACTTATTCCCACTCTTTCCTTATTTGACCTGCATTCGGGTGTGGCCGGCGCCAGTATTGCCTTAGTTTAGGATCACCAGTTTTTACACATTGAAGATGTTTGTTAGTTGCAAACATTGTCTGTTGGTTCCCTGTGTAATTACAGCTATTCTGGCAATAACGGAGTAGTGACCTCGGGCTGTCAATCATGCTCATGATCATGATCAAGAAGAATGCAGTGCGGGTGAGAATTCTGCAACATCGCACGAGAGCAAATGGGGTATGGAACAGATCGGCACAGAACAGGCAATATTATATTCTTAGAAGAACGAGACCACAAAGCAATGAAGGAACTGTACAGTGTAACTGTAAAGGCTTCGTATCACAAGCTGATACATGCCGGTCGTTGGAAGGTAACTCTCTCACAGATGAGTGTGAGGTGATCGAAAGGTGGATGTAGTACTAACGAGCACCTGAACGGCAATGTTACAGAAAATGAAGGTGGCACAGTAAAAAATATAGGAACACACTGCATAACTGCAAAGTTGGCGTAGGATGCTTGTTGATGTGAAGAAATTGATGTCATCGAATTATTAAATTTCTACTATATTTTATTGAGCCTAGAGAACCATGAAACCCTATGCTTTTAGTGTGTGAGGCTTTACTATTGGTCCTCCACGAAAATTTATAGAAACGAATTTACTGTTAATAATATTTTGTTTGTTGAATGTCCAACGTTCTTGTAAGTGTTGAATGGATCCTGTGTTCACGGAGGGTTCGCGATTGAAATTTTCTTCTCAGTCTTCTTGGGCTGCAGGACGTTTGGCAGGACACCAATTTGTAAAATGGTCACACCGGAAAAAGTTTGCTCATCTCCTCGTCGTTGCGGATGGTCAGCTGCAGGTGACGTGGGATGATCTAGGTCTTCTTGTACTCACAGGCGGCGTATTCTACCAACGTGCTCGGCGAACACGTCTGTCGCATACGGATGCACAGCGAGAACTGATGATTGGTCGGTCGTCCCCACATGTTTTATAATCCCTGGCACGGTGACTGTGGCAGTATGAACCAATCAGAGCGTGGTGCATATATGATGTCATTTTCGACCAGGAGCTTTGTGCGCTTAGACATTTTTTTTAAGTACTTTTTAATTAGTCCAAGCAAATGTAATTATTTAAGTAATCAACAGGGATTCAGCTTTGATGTTCTAACCTTCGAATGAAATACTTATCGTAAAATTTCTGTGGGCCAGAGAGGAGATATTATCGTTCAAAATCTCCAAACTCGCGTAACGCTTTCGATTTCAGAACGGTGCCCCTATACAGGAACAGAAAAGAGAGACGTAATTCCTACGTCAAAACGACAAAACTGCTGGTTTTGACCTACTCCCAAGCAAGCTATAAAAATTCGGTGGTGAAAAATCGCTAGGCCGTTGTACTGGGTTATTACCAAGATAAGTAGGAGGATAAGAGTATTTATCGGAGGATTGGATGAAAGGTAGCATGTGTCCTACATGGTGCGACAGAAAATCATGCGAAAATGTCAAAACTTAAGTATTGGGTTAATTCGTGTAGCTAGTGACTCATTTCTGTCGAAAGTGTATTTGTTTATGTTTACTTTCAAGTGCTGCATCCAAACATTCTATTTGTTTTATTGCAAATTCGTCAAAATGTTCGCGAAAGAAGTGATCAAGAGTTTGTTGCTCGCCCAGAAGAAGCCGAAAGAGATTGCCAAGGTGGTAGGGTGCCACTTGGTAACAGTTTACCGCATAAAAAAGTCCCTGCAGGATGATCCTAAGCAGCGGAAGCCGGGAAGCGGACGTCCGTGCTTTGCACGCACGCCGAACGTGATCAAATCGGTCCGTGCAAAAATTGCTCGCAACCCGGTGCGTTCCATAAGAAGATTTAAGAAACAGAAACCAGCGGAGAATCATCAAAGAAGACCTCCATGCATCTTCCAGAGCCAGAGTGAAACGCCACTTGATTACGGACCGGGTCAAGGAACTACGAGTGACTCGTTCCAAGAGATTGCTTTCCTTGTTGAAGAAGGAAAAAATGATAATCCTGTTCTCCGACGAAAAGCTTTTCAGCATCGATACTATGGCCAACAGCCGCACGGACCGGTTCATTTCACCGCAGAAAATGGAGAACGTTCCGGAAAAAGTGAAATTCGAATTTCAAACCAAACATCCGGCTGGTGTCATGATGTTTGGCTTGGTGGCGTCCAACGGTTTGAAAATGCCTCCGGTTTTCATTGATGCTGGAGTTAAAATCAATACCGAAGTGTATATCGGTTTTTTAAAGGACCAAGTGCTTCCCTGGGTGAAGGCCAACTTCTCCGAGGACCAAAACGTTGTCCTACAGCAGCGCCGTGTCAAAATGGGATTTGAAAGAAATAGAACAAATTTTCGTATTATTTTTTTCCGCCTGTAGATTGGATCACCCCATCCATCCACTTCTCTGGTAGTTGTTCGCTATTTCAAATCTTGACAATCGCTTGGTGCATCAGTCTTATCAGTTTCCGAGGTCTAAACTTCCGGTGGAACCATCTTTACCAGCTACGTTGATGTTATTTAGCTGTTTGATGAACTCCTTAACGTTATTTTTAGTTGAAGCTGATACTTTCTTCTCGTTTGCTGCAATTTTAAATGCTTTATATTTGGGATTCAATGCCCTACTAGAAGGGTGACAAACTGGACTGTGACAATTATCGTACGATCACCGTTCTTAATGCCGCCTATAAAGTGCTATCCCAAATCATTTTTCGATGACTGTCACCACTAGCAAATAGATTCGTGGGAAGTTATCAGGCCGGCTTCATCGAAGGCTGGTCAACAACGGACCAAATCTTCACTTTGAGGCAGATTCTCTAAATGTACCGTGAATATAGAGTCCCTCATCTATTATCTATTCATCGATTTCAAAGCGGCATATGATACAGTAAACTGAAGAGGGCTACGGAAGATTATGGACAAGAACGGCTGTCCGGGAAAGCTGCGAAGGATGGAACCCAGTGCTGTGTGAGGAAATCGGGTGGATTATCGGGTTTATTAGAATCCCGCAGGGGGCTTCGTCGAGGTGATGGAATCTCATGCCTGTTGTTCAACATTGCTCTTGAAAGTGTTATGAGACGAGTGGCATTTGACATGCGGGATACGAGTCTAAACGGATCCAGTCAATTTATCTGCTTTTCCTACGACGTGGACATTGTCGGCAGAACATTTGAAGCGGTGGCAGCGCAGTACATTCGATTAATGCGCAAAACAGTGAAGATGGGGTTGAAGATAAACACGTCAAAAACGAAGTACATGTGGAACCGTGCACGACAGGGCCCGGCGAGGCAGCAGTGTAACGTTCGACGGCGATGAGTTCGAGGTAGATGACAAATTTGTCTATCTCGGCTCACTGGTTACTGCGGGCAATGATAACAGCCGTGAGATCCGGAGGCGTTTTATCACTAGAAGTCGTGCCTTCTTTGGGTTCCCCAAGCAACTGCGCTCAAACAGTTTTAGCTCCCGTACGAAGAGTATCCTATATAAAACTCTGATACGACCGGTTGTTCTCTACGGAAATGAGACGTGGACAATGTTTGAGGACTTGAGGACTTGCGAGCTCTCAGAGTTTCTGAGCGAAGGGTTTTAAGAACCATCTTTGGCGGAGTGCAAGAGAATGGAGTCTGGAGGCGGAGGATGAACCATGAGCTCGCGCAACTCGCTGACGAACTCAGTATTCGTAAGGTGGTCAAATCTGCTGGGTCACTGGGCAGGACCTTTTACGTAAATGCCGGACAACTATCCTGCGAAAATGGTGAATTGCATCGAGCAAGATGGTTAGATCAGGTGGAGCAAGATCTAGGGAGTTCAAGGTGCCCACGGAATTTGAGGGGAGCAGCCATGAACCAAGAACGTTGAAGGGACATTGTGTATCAGGTAATGTTATAATGACATTATGCTTAGCATGAAAATAAAATAAAAATAATAGTAGGGTCAACTCTGTAGTTCAGTTCTATAAAATTTTGACATGGGATTGAAACCCAAGAACTTGGATTGAAGCTCAATGTCTTCAAAAATAATCGATTTCATAAAAAGATAAATAATTATTTAATAATTATGATAATTGTCATGTTGCAGTGCGGTGTAATAGGTAGCTCACATCACAGACCCCCGCCTAATTTGTATTGATGAAAGGTGGTAAATAATTATGTTTCAGACTCAGGTTTTTAATCAACTCAGCTACATAAACTTCAAATGAATGACGGCAGCAGTGGCAGTGTAATCAGCAAGCCACTGACCCGTGCAATCATGCACCGGAAATTAATGACCAGAAAACGCTTGATTGGCTTTTGGTGGTCACCGGTTCACACGTGGTCGATAATTATATGCAGGACACAAAAATTACAGCTACGTACCAAGAACCTACCCAACTGGCCGACAATCGAACGGAATCGTGGGTAAATTCTAGAGCACGTAAATGCCTTGAGTTTTTTTCTTTCTATCATGAAACGCGTCGATAATCGTTCCACCTTCATGTCAAGTGAGTTTGGGCGGGAGTGACATTTAAGTTCATTATTATGTAAACAATTTTTGAAATAATACCCACAGAAAATTAATCTATAGTCATGACAGCCTTGGTTCACATAGACATAATGTATAATCGATCATTTGCTAAATATTGAAAATAGTCAAAATATTGATATTTGAAACACCTTTGACTACTTTTAAGGTTCCTCAAAGTAGCCTAAACATGTGAACCTCTCCAGTATCTTGGCAATCGATCCGATTCATTGAGAAGGGCAGCAGAAGCATCAGCAACAGCGTATTAAACGAACGTTCGATGCGCTAATTTGGCCTTACACTTCGCTGAGCTTAATGAATTTATTAAAAGATTATACACCTGATCGAATTTCGTACTTGAACGTGAACGATGCTCCGGTTAATTGCTGGGCGTGGGTTGGTTCTCCGTCCCTGGTTTTCGAAAATTCTGCGCCAGTCATGATACGGTTCACTGCTCGCAGCTTCCATATGTTGAACATAATCGACATACTTTCTACGGAAGGCATCTTGTACGCTTTGAGCCAAATTAGTGGCCCAAGTTTGCAGTGAGGCGGTGAGTCATCTTTTTTTTTTCGTTTTACGGAAGCACGACGATAATCGGGGCCGAAGAAAAACTAGTCTTATCACCCTTAGGAATTGACCTGGGTTTAGTTTTAAGCATACATATGTCACACACCAAGGCCTCGAGTTCAGCCTTAATTAGTTAAGACGTGATTGATGCATAGATGTTTCAGATGCAGCACTTGGTTTTACGAAGAACGTCAGAAGAACTCCATGAACTGATCCTATTTAAAATAACATTTCCAATGGAATATCCAACATCCCAGGGCGAGTGATGAGTCCGTGAAAATAAAGCCCATGGCTAGTGAACTGGATTTCAATCACCAGGCTGCAAATCTTAAATTCAATTATGCTAATTTCAGCACATCTAAGCAATTCAATCAGTACTATCTACAACCCGGATGCTATTGAAAATTAATCAAATGAATCCTATTCTGCTGGACTGCTGCATCCATCTGCATATGGCACAAGCAATGCAGCTCGTTTTCAATCAGTCAGCGGTTCACTTTAAACGGCATATTTTTCCCTCTGACCTTCTTTCTTCAAGCGCTGGAAATTGAAAAGTCGAAACAACAAACACATTGTCATAAAATTATCGTTATTAAAACGGTATCATAATCGTCACGTTATGACGGTGAACATTCAAATTTGTCTTTGATTGTATTGTGACTCGCTTTGCCCGAGAGTACTTCCCATAGCAATAAAACGATTCTGATGGCACGTATTTCCTTCTCCATCAGCCTCTTCCTCCCACAGTGGGCCTTCATACAACGAACTGCAGTTTCCGATTATTGTCGCTCATAACCCGTAACCGAGCGAGGGTGGTTCTTTGGGTTTACACGATATCGCTTTCAATGAGATTTTTTTTTTTCAGATAACCGGATTTGAGAAACTGCAACTTCGTTCTACAACGCGGTTGCACACAGAGCTGGGAAAATATTATCGGCAAGCTGTGGTTGAAAATGTCATTTTCGTGGGCTCAATTGTTAGCGCATTTACATGTTATCTGAGCGGTATGGTGTCATTTGAAATGATGTGTGGATTCCTTATATGCTGAAAGCTTTCACCTCAATGATTAAACGTCCTACGTTAGATATAATGTATACACGTCACTTTATGATCGTGTTTATGTACAATATACAGGTTGCGGCAGAAAATAATGCGAAAATTTGTTCTATTTCTTTCAAATCCCATTTTCAACTAATTCAAGCAATAATATCAACATTTTCAAATGCAGTTATCTTTATAAAGTCCTTTTAAACAAATTTATTCAATGTGTCCTCCATTTTTATTAATAACATCCTCGAGCCGACGCCGGAAGCCAGAGCATGCCTTTTGGACGTAGTCCTCCGACATTGACTGCCATGTGCGTGTTATGGTTGACTTCAGGGTTTTCACACTAGGGTGTGATGTTTTGCAGGCTCGTGCTTCAACATATGCCCAAATCGAATAATCCAACGGATTAAGATCTGGACTGCTAGGAGGCCACAAATCCTTCGGCCAAAACTTCATGTTATCGTTCAACCATTGTTGGGTTCGATTGGACGTGTGACACGGCACTCCATCCTGCTGTAGGACAACGTTTTGGTCCTCGGAGATGTTGGCTTTCGCCCAGGGAAGCACTTGGTCCTTTAAAATACCGATATACACTTCGGTATTGATTTTAACTCCAGCATCAATGAAAACCGGCGGCATTATCAAACCGTTGGACGCCACCAAGCCAAACATCATGACACCAGCCGGATGTTTGATTTGAAATTTGAATTTCACTTTTTCCGAAACGTTCTCCATTTTCTGCGGTGAAATGAACCGGTCCGTGCGACTGTTGGCCACAGCATCGATGCTGAAAAGCTTTTCGTCGGAGAACAGGATTATCATTTTTTCCTTCTTCAACAAGGAAAGCAATCTCTTGGAACGAGTCACTCGTAGTTCCTTGACCGCGTCCGTAATCAAGTGGCGTTTCACTCTGGCTCTGGAAGATGCATGCAGGTCTTCTTTGATGATTCTCCGCATGGATTTCTCCGAAATATTGGCTTCCTTTGCAAGTTTTCTTATGGAACGCACCGGGCTGCGAGCAATTTTTGCACGGATCGATTTGATCACGTTCGGCGTGCGTGCAAAGCGCGGACGTCCGCTTCCCGGCTTCCGCTGCTTAGGACCATCCTGCAGGGACTTTTTTATGCGGTAAACTGTTGCCAAAGGGCACCCTACCACCTTGGCAATCTCTTTCGGCTTCTTCTGGGCGAGCTACAAACTGGTGATCACTTCTTTCGCGAACGATTTGACGAATTTGCAATAAAACAAATAGAATGTTTGGATGCAGCACTTGAAAGTAAACATAAACAAATACACTTTCGACAGAAATTAGTCACTAGCTACACGAATTAACCCAATACTCATGTTTGAACGTTTTCGAATTTTTTTTCTGCCGCATACTGTATGTACTCTGAAAATTAAATTTGTTTGTAATAATTACGCAATAATTACTCACGAATCTAAAGGGTGGAACGGTCAAAAATTGGTCAAACATGATTAAGTTCACACTGATTAGTTTATTATATAAATGATCAATTTTTTCAATCTTTTTTTTTTTGAGGTTCATCGTCACACAGGAAAATTATTTGATTAGGCTTCCAATTTTCCAAATGCAAACTGTCGAGTTTTACGTTTCACACCTTCCATCAAGTTTTGTACCGCTGTTATATCCACCTTATTTGATGCTGAACGCCAATTTGCCTTTGAACTGTTTTTCACTTCCAACTGTTTTTTTAGTTTTCTTGAGGTTTCTCTTTACGATTGCCCAATATTTTTCAATTGGGCACAGTTCCGGCAAGTTTGGAGGGTTTTCTCCTTGGGTACAATTTGCACGCTATTGGCGCTATACTATTCTTGAGCCATTCTTCCGTAATGGCAGAAGCGAGGTCTGGCAAAAACAGCACGGAACAACCATGTTTCTACAAGAAAGGCAATAAGCGGTTTTGCAAGCATTCCTTTATTCTTGGTATATCTTGGTTGACAGTGCCAGTTGTCACGAAACTTTAGCTTTTTAGCCCACAGGTGTAAATCAACTGCCCAAGTATTTTTTCGGGAACTTAGACATTTTTTTCTACTTAAACTTATCGTCAACCTTTCCTTTTCCGGTAGCCGTATGAAACTCTTGACCTGGGAGCTGCTTGAAATCAGCCTTGACGTATGTTTCATCGTCCATTACGACGCAATCAAACTTGGTCAACAAACTCTCGTGTACAACTTACGCGCTCTTCCTTTGGCTGTTGTGTTTTGCTTATCATCTCGATTTGGTGTCAAAGTAACCTTATATGTTGACAATCCAGCTCGTTTTTTTGACTCTTTGCACTGTTCTGTGAGACTTTCCCAATTTGTTTCCGATATCTCTGATGGAAAGGTTGGGATTGCGTTTATAAATGCAGGCCACTATTTTTTCGGTCGCTGCGGCTTCCTGGTTTCTGTTTCCTCCTGATCCCGGCTTTCTGGCAGTTGTCAGACGTTCTTCAAATACTTTTCTTACATGCGTCACGGTTGATTTGGCAATATTAAGTGATTTTACCAAGTTGGCGTGGGAATAATTGGGATTTTGCTTATGAGCGTGCAAATTTTGGATACGCTATTCTTCTTGTTTCGACGCCATTTTGACAACTGAATAGAGCTGAATAGCAAAAAAAAAATATAGTCAACATTTTGTACGCATACACCTACAAAATGAGAGGTGTTCAAGTTTTTTAAATGCACGATAAAAAAAACTACGTCATATTTGAGTCGACCAAGTTTTGGCCGCTCCATCCTTTATCTGGAAAACTATCTCTCTGAAGGTTACATGAATGGTAGATTGATCTGCTTTATCGACTCGAAATAATTTTTTTTTAAATGCAACCGCGAGTATTCGTGCGTCGTTTTTTAATGTTTTTGACTTAGTATTTGATTCGGTGCTGTTAAGAAGAGCTGTAATTTTATCCATGGTTGATCTCACTAGGCCATGGTGACTTTAAAGAAGTGGCGTGATTAATGAAGATGAATTCACAGCTCTCAATCTTATCAACTACCTCAAGCCAGAAAGGAATCATAAAGCACTGATCTCACCTCACCACCTGATAAGTTTGTCCACATTAACAGAGATTGTTTTCGCTCAACCCTATAAGTGACCGTTTAAATAATAATGAAGAGACATGCCGCGAGACATCACACGACTGAAATATTTACCCACATCCATTTCCCTAAACCAAAATTTATCTTGACACCTTATGGATGATAGAATAAAGCCATCGCCCCAAATCTCCTTTACTCGATTTGTGTTGCCAGCTAACAAGAGACTATTGATGAAAAATTGACAAAAAATTATTGAAGCCGATTTGGTAGCATCTTCCATACCACCCACCTATGCAATCGAGTCCGCTCTCTCATTGCTCAGAATCGAACAAGACCCACCCAAACGTGAAATTTTCGAGTGAAGCTATGGATTTCGTTGTATACACCAAAGTCTGCGGACGCCTTTATCAATGATCCGTCAGTGATTCAATAGAATCAACTTGACCAAACTCTGCAGCAAATATCGCCGGAGCAAGCAAAGGACGATGATGCTTTGGGATTCCATGAAGCTCCTGGTTCATGGATAAATCAAAATGTATAGAATTGCCGAAGGTGGAGCAGCAATCACGCTTGAGGATTTCTATCATCCTGTGTTATGTACAAGTGGTACAAAGTCATGAAGCGACTTTGAGGACTCAGCTCAAGAAGCTTTTCGATCACCTGTGGGTTCATAACTTCAACGGAGAGACAATTCTGAATACCGATCCGAGAATGGCAACATGTGAGCCAGCACTTCATTCATGCAACCTAACGAAATACGAATTGATGAATGAAAAAAAAAACAATAAATGATATAAAAACAAAACAAATTTCCATGGAATCCTACATTAATTCATTATTTAAAAATGGCCTTACGTCAGTTGACCAGAACTTTGTCCGGATGCTGGCATATTCTTCAACTGGTCGCCTTATTGATCAGTTCGTTTTCGATTTTGGCCACGAATGGTTCGAACAAATTCTCCGCTTCAGGTTCGCCTAGAAATTTTCAATTGGGCACAGCTGGGGCACGTTGGGAGGTTGACGTTCTTGTGAATGTCTGGAATCTTCAAACGCTCCATCTCCTCCGGCAGCCTCTTCGCGTAATTTGGCGGCGTCAGATCACGACATCGTCCTTCGAGTGGTGTTTCTCAATGAAGGCCGCAAATTCCGGAAAGCACTTCGTGCTGTACACCTCCCCGTTGACCGGAAGTCCCGAAAAACAGAGGAGTGACTTTGACATCCCCTATTCACTGATTGTCAGCCACAAAAAGACCTTCTTCGGGAAATTCGTGTGAGAGATGTACTTCACGTCGCTTCTCACCTCCTTCATGGGGGACGTAGAATAGCTGGCTCCTTGCCAGTTATTGCCATTAGCGTCAGGTACGTCTCGTCTACCATGATCACAACCACTTTGCGCTTCGCAGGGAAGACATCCTTGATGAGCACCTTCAGCCGCTGCTTTTGGGTGGCCACTTGCGCTGCCGACACGACCGCTCTCGACTTTTGCTTCCTCATAACGATGTGAATGTTGGCCAAATACTTTTTGACTGTCTGGCTAGTCACACCGACTTCTCAGCCCAAAACGCGGAAGGATTTCACCACTTTGCTTTCTGTCTTTCGCGGACGGCTGGAACCCGGCTTGCGCTTAAGGGCATATGCTGAAGCATTGTCGACGGCAGCCATTACCTTAAAATTTAGAATTGATATAACTTGGAATCTGTACTAGATATTGAATATTGCATTACATCAGTTTGTATACTTAACTTGCTGTGAGCAATCTGATAGAGTTAGATTCGATGTTCATTCACTAACAATCGAGATTTATCAATTTGAAATAGTGAGGTAATTTTGCTAGACAGAGATAAAATATCGGAAAAAATTCATGGAGCAGCAATTCACTTGAATGCTCTCATCTTTCTCCAGGAGCGCCAGGATCTTGTACATGGACGCTTGGCTGTATCCGGTCGACACGAAATGCGGCACGATGATGAACTTCTTCGCTTCACAAACCATCGAACGTAAATAGTTACTTCACTGTTTTCGTCATAGCTGCCGTCTACGAACTGATAGAGATGTCATTTTTTTTCTGTACATAGCCTACTTATTTTTTTTGACGAAACATTGATAAACTCACAACCAGGAGAAGTATCATTGCATGAAATATCGGTGAACGTTGTGTCTTTTTTTAAATGCATAAATTACGAAGATCCACGAAAAAAGGTGACGGGTCACTAGGCCGACTATAATTTAGCCGAATGCCATAAGGCCGAATACTTCATGGGTAAATCAATTGGTGTGAGGTCAACAATCTCTAGGAGTTACACTTTTTTAATTTAAGATGCTATTTGATAAAACTTAAGGAATAGAACAACTGCAGATCTGCTCTATGGCTTGATTTTTTATATGGCCATAAGCAGTCCAGCAAAAAACTGGTTTTAATTTCTCTGAAGAAATCACTATTGTTTATTAGATTCATGTTAACAAAAAATAAAAACTCACGGACCATGCGTAGATTGGTAACACATGAGTGCAAATCAAAAGACGATTAAATTACGTTGATAAAAATGCTTGTTGTAAATTTTACAAACCGTTATTGGTCAGCCCTAATCCTTCCGTCAATAACATTTTCCTTTCCAAACTTTAGCAACTAGTCCTTTTCTATTGGCAATATGTTTACAACCCCCGTTAAAATTTAATCAATAAATGTCAATTTCGTAAGGTTAACGTAATTCAGCATTGCAGATGCATGGAACAAAACTTTGCACCAGTGTATCGGATAACCCTTGAGTCTTGATAAGTCGTATTAAAAATCGCATTTGAGGAGTTGCATTTAATCATGATTTATATGTGGGAAAGATTTTAATTTGCTGTTTTCTGTTTTCAAAATGTTCTGTGCAAAAAGCAATATTTCCACTGCTAGATGGAAAATAAAAAAAAAGGGATGCTCGCCACAGTTTTTAAATCAATGATGACTTTTCTTTCTTTCTTTTTCGTCCGCCCCGAAAAAAATCATTTTGTTGAAATAATTATTGTATTTGTAATGAATTAATTTAAAACCAAAATTAGCGTTACTTTATGTCAGTATCAGCAGAAACATTATTTGTATTAAAGTCTGTCGACGTCAAATTTCGGACACTTTTCTTTCAGCGAAATGTTTGAATTATTTCACGGATCATTAAAATGTTTCAATCAAATGGCAACTTTAGCTTTTTGTTCGTGGTACGACATATTTAAATTCTTGTTGCATTTGGTAAAAACCGCTTCAAATAAAGAGGAAATGCGCAAACGCATTTTGTACGAACGGCAGCAAAATGCGACGTTGTTGGTACGCGATCTGGCCAAGAAACTAAAACTACCAAGAAGTACAGCTGACACCGGTGGTGTAGTGGTAAGCGTGACTGCTACTTGGCACCCCAGTGGGTCTGGGCTCAATCCCAGTCGAGGTTTTTCTGAGGCGGAACAAATATCTGGTCACGTCTTCCTTTGGAAGTGAAGTAAAGCCGTTGGTCTCGGCTCATGTGTTGATGAGTGCGATCTGTAGGGTCCAGGTACAGGAGTCGTCTTCCTGGCGTCGGTGGTTGTCACAACGTGAAGAAACTGGCCGACGGAAAATAATCGAATGGAAAAAAAGAATACCTAAAAGTATCGTTATCGTGTTTAGTATTTGCAAACTGTTTGACCAGCGCTTGACTGTGGATCGAAAGGTTGGAAGCGCAACAAACTGAAAAGTATGCTCCCGTCAAATGAATAAGAAGGTGCTAGCCATTATTGAGAAAAAATCCCAACTTTTCTGTGCAAAATAAGGCTCGCAAAGTTGGAAAATCAAACAAAAAGTAAAGTAGAGGCATGGATTGAAGGTGCTCAAAGTGAAAAAGGTGCCTAACCGTGATGACTAGTAAAATTTCACTGCAAAAAGTCATACTAATATGCTTTACACCATGTTTTTGCAGAAAAAATTACTTGTACCACAATGGATGACGAAACATATGTACTCGAAGATGTTCAACAGCTTCCGGGTCTGGCCGCAATGTAAAGTATTTCCGTACAAAAAAGGTGTCTAAATTCCCCGAGAAATATTTAAATGTAAAGGGTGTTCCGATCAAAATTTGGTCAAACAGCAATGAGTGTGAGTCGATCAAAGTTTTTATTAATAATTCAAATTCTTTTTCTTTTTCAAGTTCAGTTAATACAGGAGAAAAATTCAGCTAAGCTTCCTTTTTACCGAATACGAATTGCCGGGTCTTTCGTTTAACACCTGCCATAAGATTTTGTACAGTCTCCTTGTCCACTTTATTCATCGCAGAACGCCAGTTTGCCTTGAACTGTTTCTCGCTCAAAACAGCTTTTTGAGTCTTCTTAAGGTTCCGCTTGACGATGGCCCAACATTGTTCGATTGAGCGGAGCTCTGGCGTGTTGGGAGGGTTCTTGTCCTTGGGCACCACTTGAACGTTGTTGGCAGCATACCACTCCATGGCTTTTTTTTTCCGTAATGGCAAGATGCCAAATCAGGCCAAAATAGAACGGAACAATTGTGTCGCTTCAGAAAAGGCAGTAGACGTTATTGTAGGCACTCGCTCCGATAAATTTCCTGGTTGACGGTTCCGGTCGCAATGTAAACGTTGCTCTTCAAGCCACAGGTACAGATGGCCTGCCACACCAGATATTTTTTCGCGAACTTTGACAGTTTAATGTGCTTGAAAATATCTGCCACCTTTCCCCGTCCGGGTGCCGTATAAAATTCCTGTCCAGGAAGCTGTTTAAAGTCTGCCTTGACGTAAGTTTCATCGTCCTGTACCACACAATCAAACTTCGTTTACAGCTTCATCGTCTTTGGCCGACGTGTTTTGTTTATCGTCGCGATTTGGAGTCACGATTCAGTCCAGCTCTTTTTTAGCTCCATCCACGGTTGAAGCACGACCTCAGCTGCTTTGCGACATGTGGGGGGGGGGGGTTCCTCCCCAAACAGCGGGTAATTCTTTTTATCGTCACTGGCCTCCAGATTTGGATTTCACCCGATCAAGCTTTCTTGTAAGTCGACACGTTCACCGAACACTTTTAATACGTTAGTCACAGTTGTTTTAGCCACATTCAATAATTTCACCAACTTGGCGTGAGAGTAGTTTGGATTTTCGCCATGCACGTTTCGCCATTTTGATGCGTTGCTTCTCTTCCTTCGACGACATTTTGCTAACTGAAGTGCTAATCTCAAAATAAAAATAGAGGCATGATGCTACACGCACACATCTTCAAAATGAGGGGTGTGCAATTTTTTTAATGCACGATGAAAGGAAATGCGTCAAGTTTAAGTCGACCAAATATTGATCGAAACATCTTTTAGTTGTGGTCGAAAATCCAAAAGTTCCGTCTCTATAGGCACTATCAACAAGCATGTAAACGAAATAGAATGTTTGTAAAATCAGTTGCTACCGTTAATAAACACCACGACTCTTCAGCTCTGTTTTGCTTCTTGTCACTTTGCAATATCTGTCCTGGAATGATATAAGGCACAAAAGGTCAAACACGTGCAAAAATAGCCAATCCGCATAACTGTCCAGAACTTCACCCAATAGAAAAATACTAGGCTCTGTTTAAGCCTGTTTAAGGGTTCGATGATTTCAAGAGAAGATGGAGAACCACCACCGCTAGTGTATCTGAGGATACTGTACGGAATCTAATGGCGGTTGTATCATAAAAAGTTCTAGAATTTGACAGAGAGAAGGATTGACATCTCAATCAACTGTTTTTACTGTATATATACAGCAGTTCCATGAAAAATAGACATACGATCTCTCAGAATTTCATAATAATTGGTTGTTTTCTTCTCTATTAAAAAACCCGTATTTTTTATTGTTTTATAGGGTGGCCATTTCTGCGTTAGGGTGACCAAAAAGTTAACTTTTTTCAAAAATGCTTTTTTTTCATAGCTTTTGAACCACTGAGCCGATTTTATCAATTAAAAACGCAAGAAAAAGAAGAAAAACTCCTTCTTTGCTAGAGTATTGATTATGAAAACATGGATTCTTTTAGTTTTTTATGGTTTTCATGGTCTTGGGACCACAGAGTATCCTCGTTTTTAATTTTTTTTCTTGAATGATTAAATATTTTTGCATAACATATCAACAATTGGCGATGTATGTATTTTAGTTTTTTTGATAATTTTTTTCAAAAATGCAATGTTTCTAGGTTTTGCTAACTATCCTACTACACGTTTTCATTACTTGAAGGAACTTGCCAACCATGCGTCCCCATCAATCTGAAGATATTTTTATAAATTTATTTAGCTTTTTGAGAGCTAAGTGATGCTCCATAAACCACGTGTTCTCATTTTTACTCTCGACTTTCTCCCTCTTTAGTGGTTCTCCGTCCATACATTTTTTAAATATACATGGTGCATGTGATCTGGTCAACTCCCTCGTGTAACATTTTTTAAAAAGCCTTTTTCTCTGGCTTCCGGGTATATTCAATCTTCCCTAACCGATATTTGTTATTCAGGCTATCAGGCTGCAACTTTTTGGAAATAATAAGGAAGACCTAATTTCTCTTCTTAGTGAAAATCATGATGAATCCCTAAATTCAAGCAGGGGCGTCAAACAGATCGTTGTTATATGGATCTGGTGGAAATGGAAATACAAGAATTTGTAGATACATTTTTAGAGAAAATTTATGATATATTATTTATTGCCAAACAGCAAGGAAGTTTTTTAAAATACCTAAACACATTTTTCCTTTCGTTATACAAGATTCAGTCTAAATTTTTTCCTTTCGTTGTTCAAGATGCAGTTCAAGGATTTCATTTGGCAAATGAACAATGCACTATCCATCTTTTTGCTATATATTGCAAGGATGATTCTTCAGATTTAAGTTTACAAACTTTATAGATATAGCTGAATTCACAAAACACAATGATGTTGTAGTTCGTTTATTTATAACAGATTGTGTTAAATACATGAAAATCAAGTGGCCTGGTCTGAAAAAAATCACTTTTTCTCTGATAGATCGGGAAGCCAATACATAAATAAAATGACAGCTTTTAATTTATGCCATATGTAAAGTGATTTCGGTCTTAATGCGGAATGGAATTTTTTCGCAACATGTCATGGAAAAGGTCCATGCGACGCGTTGGGAGGAGTATTGAAACGCAATGCAGCAAAAGCAAGTTCACAAGGCCATCTCATAACTACGGCAAATGAACTACATATATGGGCTACTTCTAAGAAATATTCCAAAATACAGTACGACTATTATTCAGTGTAAGCATGAAAAACAATGGAAGAGAAATTGAAAAATGCTCGTGTGAAATAAATTTCGGGAACCCAATCATATCATTATTTTAAACCTAAAGATGAAATGTATATTATCGTAAAACGATTCTTGTTCTCCAGCAATGAAACATGTGTAAAACTGTGTATAATAAAAACAAATTAGGAAATAAATGCATTATATTGACTACCATTATATGATGCTCAATGTTTTCTCAATCAATGTTGCAGTAAAGGAGGTATTTTACTATTTTTTCTAATAAGTATGTTTAATTAACTTTCATTTGCGTTTCTTATTGACAAAATCGGCCAGAGATTCAAAAGTTATGATTTTTTGAAAAGCATTTTTTTTTTTAAAAAAAGGTCAATTTTTTGAACCACCCTAACGCAGAAACGGCCACATTAGTAACGAAATAAAAAAAATACAACTTGATTGCACTTATTAAGCATCTACATTATCTAATTTGAGCCAATATACTTAATATTGCATTCTAGATGTACATAATATTGCCACATATTATAAAAGAACTGTTCACATTTAAAATTGAACAATGATTCCAGAAGAAAGTTGGTCCCAAATCCAGGGACATAAATATTATGTTTTATAATCCCAGCTATGGTTTAATGTATTTATTACATAGCAAAGTTTTAAAATTTTAATGGAAATGTATGAACATATGTTCTTTTCCTTTCCAACTGCGTATCTAAGCCAATACATAAGCAATAAAATCTATGTAGTAGGAGTTATAAAGTGTTTAAAATGGATTGGTTGATTAATCATACATCAAAATTGTTTAGGTGTTTTAAAGTAGTTTAACTTTAATTTGTTCAGTGAAATTTTATTGTGCTGAGTAATGATAAGCTCGAAATGAAATGCCTGGTAAAATAATAGAGATAAACATTACGAGGATTGTTTTCAACGAGAAACCTAAATGAAGAGACAAGGTTGCATCCACAAATGAACCCAATATGGTGCTCATAGACCTACATTACATCCATATCCTTCGGAAATTTTCATCTCTAAGGAGAATGTTTTTTAACCTTTCGTGGTTCAGAACAATAAACATCTTATTAAGCTTGTCAAAATAAATGTATAGCTAGTTGAATGTTGTTTCCAGCCCAATTACTTTCTGAGTTACAATTAAACATGTAATTGCATATATGGCTGAGTCAGGGACGTATACCCTATTTCCACTATGTTTTTTCGCCTGTGCTCTTCCACTTCCATCAACTTGAAAAGTGAATAGAACTTAACACTAAAGCACTCAAACACTTTTTATTTTTTAAATTAATCAATTTCAATTGGTACTTCTAACTGCATGCTATGCGTGTCTCTTGATATAAATAACGCCTTTCAGTCTCAGAACACTCAAACTTTTGTTTTCGAGGTAAAACGGAGCCAAGCCCCTTTTCCTAAAACAAAAATCCAAGAAAGTCTTACTCTTATTTTTCGTATCAAAGAGAAAATGTCAATACAAACAATACAATTTGATGAAAGCTTCACGCATGATGTACTTAAAAAATCCGATATTTGTGCTCAACGAACATCGAAGTGATAGGCACTTAATTCAATATCACGTTAAAGTACGTGTTTTTAATTTTACGTTCCTTTGTCGGCGGGAGTAGCATCATTTCGCTCGATTCGAGACATTGAAAAGGCTGGCCCGCTTGCTTAGACAGTCGATTTTTACGATCGGCAAACCGTCTACAATGCATTTTCACCTTATTTTTTCAGAAGTCAATCGTTACTGGCAAAATAAATAGAGTGAAGGATGTTCCGATTGATGGTTATGTTGAGTTGGGTTGGCTTGGGATGGAAGTGAGGCGATACTTAATGTGTGTGTTGTCTCGCCTCATGTTCAATCAGTATTCCTTAAACGTTCACTATTTCCGTAATGGGATCGGGAACATAAAAGTTTAAAGATGTAGTCAAGGGATTTTCGTTCTTCTTTCATAGCTTTTCAAGCTTATTGCTTTCGCAATTAGATTATTGCTTGTTCTCAAATTAGTGTTCTAAATACACTTCCACAGTTATTAATTACGAGCTTTCAATGCCAGGTACAATTTTTGCATTAGTATGATTGTGTAGCAAGTACAATCATACCCTATGCCCAGGGAGTCGAGAAATTTTCCTCAACGGAAAATTCCTAGACCAGACCGGGAGTCGAAATCCAGCATGGTGTTGCTTTGTAGCCGCGCCTGTACCTACTAAGCTGAGGGAGGGAAGGTAGTCAAGGGGTTATTTAGTCGCAGGTGGCGGTTTACAAATCCATGCTTTGATGTTGGCATAGAAAACTCTCAATTATTAACTGTGGTAGTGCTTCTAGAATACATAGTAGAGAATAGACTGAGCAGCTCGTTGAAATGAGTGTCAAAGCTAGTAAGAAGAAGTGTTCACAAATAAACAGAACAGAAAAGTAGTTATGTGTACACAAAAGAAGTGAGTGTGGTGATAAAAAGATATAATATGTCGGTTACATTGCAAAAATAGAAGTTATCATTGATTTGTTTCTCAGTGTAATTTCAAAATTTGTGGCAACCGAATGTTTACTATTTGATATATGTGTGATCCCTTTTAGCATTTTCCTGCACTTCGGTTGATGGACGTGAGGAGCACATTCACTGTCCACCGAAAAAAAAAACTGGTTCTAGCTGTGCGATACATCGAGAATTGGGCCTCCACCTCCGGCTTTCACCTGTCGTCAGAGAAAAGTGGCTTCACAGACATCTGCGTCAACAACCACCAACCCATCAAGCAGCGAACTTTTGTCAAGATCTTAGGTGTCAGGCTCGACCGCTCTTTATCGTTCCGCCAGCACTTCGATGAAGTTAAAGTAAACTGCCGCACACGACTGAACCTTCTCCGAACCATTGCCCGAAGACACCCAAACTGCAATCGGCATCGAATGGCTGCAGCAACAGTAAACAGAGTACGGCCTTGAAATCACCAGCATCGCCAGAAAGCTGCTGTCGGAGAGACTGAAATTGGTATATAGTACAGCCATCCAAATCACTTCAGGCCTATCCCCATCCCAGCGGGGTCACAGCCTGCGTGGAGACAGGGGTGCTCTTCTTCCAGCACCACATTGTTTCCGCCATTTGCCGTCAAGTAGCCAAATTCCTAGTAAAAACAACTGGGTCCAGCTATGGAGTGTTCCTTCTAGAGGAGGCCAACCAGGTGCTCCCTCCGATGGCTGAGATCCACTGGTGGGAAGCTAAGGAGTGAGACCAGCTAACTGTAGCAATCGATGACATTTTTCGTATGGCCTTAAGGGTCGGAGCAACCCCGCAAGCAAACTAGCATCGTTCTGTCACTCTAATAAAGAAACCTAATCAATCATAGACTAAATAGAATACGGAGGCCAAAACCTAAACAAGAAAATTTGTTACCATCGGTTCCAATTGAAGCTTGTTTGCTCCACCATAAGTACATTACTCCACACAGTTCTACACACCCTATGTCCACACGCACTACCTACGTGAGTGCTATCACCATCTCTCACTGAGAGATTGACAGCTGCACCACTCACATGGTCCATTCTCATAAAGATTTATTGGCATTGGTCGGAACGCATAGTGAGACAAATGGGTGTCGCCATAAAAAACATAATGAAACATAGGGGTCGCGAGAGTAAACCTATTAGGAATTTACATGCAAGGCGGAGATTGAAAAGTGTTGAAATTCGGGTTATTTTCTCTCTTCTATGTACATTTTTCCTTTAAATTCTCGGCCATACCAATGAAAACTTCTTTCCTGTCGAAACCACCAGAAGAAATAGAAGTGCGCGTCATGTGTTGAAATCGGGGAAGAAAGGTTATTTTAGTCTAAAATAGTGTATTTCTTATTAATCTAATGGTATGCTTCTTGTTAAAGTTCCAGTTAGTAGTCCTTAAAGCTAGAAGTACGGAGTGAAAAATTTGTCTATTTTTAACATTTGCGGTTACGATTTATATTCCGGTGATACATTCCGTTGTGCGGTATCGCCACCATCATCTATCCGTCCGCCATTGTATCTGCCAAGCCACCAACAAATCTTCGGGGACCCGTATCACCGGACTACCGGCGGAATTTGCGAACCCACCGGTAGTCCAGTGACACGCAAGTACCCTATCTAAATGTGTGACGTGAGTTGTTAGGATGCCCAGTAGGGGCGAGTTAATTTTAAATGTTCTAAGCACAAAATCAGGTGGTAGCGTAACTTTTTCAGAAGTGCATCCCTTGGTTGAATAAGATTTCACTATCTTTTGTTATTTTCGCTTTGTTTGAGCTTGTAAAGAAGCTATCAAGCCTTGTATTCCAGTGATTAACTCGAAATTAGTTTCCTTACGCTTTTGAGTGAATTTCTGTACATAGACCTAGCCTTTAAATTCGGATTTACTCTGAACACCCCTGGGAACACCAATTCCTGTTTCTCTGCGTTCCACGGTTAACAATGAATACTTGTGAGTGACTGGTTTGAGACTAGACCGCTAGATAAGTGGGGGTAAGCCTGAAAGACGACCCTGAAGATAAATCCAATAAGAGACAGCATTGAAACATTGTACCGGCAAAAGTCAAACCAAGGTGCGTTGGAATGGCCGACAAAACAGATGCCAGGACAGGAGTCATACGTCGCCAAATCCAGATCTGGTAGCAACAATAGTCCAAATTCACCGAGGAGTTCCTTGTCTGTCAGGAAAGTTGCCCCTATAAGAAGCAATAAAGAGATGTTTCGACAGCGAAAAAAATGCTTACATTTCTTCATGTACATTATGCCTATTATGGTCTGTATCCACAATAATCCGGAGACCTTAATACTTAAGCAAAACACAAAATTTTGCATTACATTTCAATTTTAGTTGTTTATTTTAGACTCCTGGGATATGATTTAAGAATTCACGAGGTCAAGACATAGTTATTCAGTATTTGCATCATATTTTCGAAATTTGCGCTTAACTCCACCCACTAGGGTTTGTACAGACTCTTCAGATACCGTGGTGGCCGACTTTGTCCAAATATCGTGGAAGTGATTGATAAATTTGATTCTTTGTTTCTTTCCAGAAAGCTTCCGCTTCATCAGAACCCAATATCTCTCGATTGAACGTAACTATGGACAATTTGGCAGATTTTCAGCATTTGGAACAATATTCACATGATTTGCTTCGTACCAGAACATCACAGGTTAAGCTTATTGACATTGTGCAAATAGGGCTAGAACAAAGGTTTTTCTTTGTGGTTTTTGGTGAAGTCGCTTCTGCAGGCATTCTTTCTGGTAAATCTCCTTGTTTATTGTACCTGTAGTGACGAAAGATTAATTCTTTCTGCCACAAGTACAAACTGCTAGCCAAGCAAGGTATTTTTTGAAAAATTGTGATTCCTGAAATGTCCAGCTGTAGCATTTCTGGCCATAGCAGAATAAAAAACCAGCCCTGGAAGCTGCTTGAAATCCTCCAGGACATAAGTTTCATCGTCCATAAAACGCATGAAAACGTCGAGCCCGTGAATTGGCTGTCAAGTTCTGATTGTCGTTGCGATCTGGAAGTTTTGTAACTTTATACAACTTCAGCCCCAAGCCACCAGGTGCCACAAAACCAGGTGCCCCTATCCCTATTTTATGAGCCAGCGTTCAAACAGAGAGTTTTGGGGTATCCTTCGATATCCTCTTTACCTTTCGGACCATAGTAGGATCTCGGTTTCCTCTCGACCTTCAAACGTTCCGAAAATGATTTGAGCACACCGTGAGCATTTGATTTGGGTAAATCCATTTTTTTTTCAAGTTCCCGTATTGACAAGTCAGGATTTGCCTTACGTCCATACAAAATACGCTCGTGAGCGTGCTTTTTATTCGTCGGCATCTTGAATACTGAACATGAAATGTAAACACCGATCATAGTATTTTTCATCAAAGACAACCAGGTAAACCTCAGCGATTTTTTTCATTCCGGCGTGTAATGTTTCAAAAGTTACAGTGAATTGAAGGTGTCCGGATTAATGTGGATACAGACCTTAGCAAAATGAGTCAGCGTTTCATCGCATTTGGCACCGTAAACGGGCAAATTTGCAATGATGACCGGTTTCAGAAGCACCTGTACTTTCTGAAGTCACACGGAGGTCAGCTGCTGTTTTGGCCGAATAATCTTAGACTGGAACAAATACCACAGTGTAATTCATATACTTAAGAAAGTCAACTCTCCGAATGCGTTGGAAATTCACTAAATCGATTAATAATGAGCTATCGTGAGGCAAAACCTTGCAAAACACATAAAGTGTTGAAAAATGAACTGCACTTGAACAAAGAGTGCTTGAAACTGTTGCAACCAGTCAAAGCAAAGGGCGGGCATAGGATATAGAGAAGAGGTTCAAAACAGTCATGATTGGAAAGGAACGAAATATACTTAGGCATAATGTTGAACTTTGTTCCTACAATCGAACTTACGAAGTATTTTTGGCGACCATTTTTGTTATTCTGTCATTTATTATTTAAAAATTAACAAAACAAATATTTAAAATTTAGCTTGCTGATCATAATTTGTATTTATCTCAATCCAAAATGGATTCTTAGAGCATTGCAGTGGTATCCTCAGACAATTACGGAAAAGTTTCTATGATTTTTCATTTTATGTTGTCTCTTGCAGTATCTTACCATTCAGCATTGTAGCATTGCAGTTATAGGATCAGAACAAGATATGAAATATGACTTATATTTGATCGAATTTGTTCATAAATCGGTAGTATGTTGTAGTAGATAATTCTGAAATTGCTCACGAACAACACTACACAACAAAGGTGTAAGGAAAAGAAAACTTGGTAGCGAAGCGTACAAATGCCGTCCATTGAAACTATTCCAGCCTATTACTTTAGTTTACTCAGCAACTTTTTTCATAAATTTGATAGCCAAAATTCGCTGCACTGCCGCATACACTAGTTAGCAATTTACAAAACGTCAGTTGTTTATTTATTTTTAATAACATAAATTCAAATCTGATATTCAGATTCTTGAAAACCCATTCAACTTTATTGTAGAAATTTATAAATTCTGCGACAAATATTAAACGAATTTTGGTAAATGTCTGAATTCTAAAAATTCTACATTCTCAGATATGTCTTCAAATCTGACATATCTGCACAAAATCCATGCATAAACGACCGTGTTTCATGGATTTTGTGTAAGCGGCTCATTACAAAAATGCAGCCATATCATGAAAATATACAATTCGATCCTGCATTGGATCTGAGATAGATAATGGAGTATTTTAAGGGTATGTGGATTACAAAAAATCTTGATAAACATCAATTTCGATAAACATAAATACAATAATATTTCATTTATTTTTTAATTTGGACAAGTGGAACTTTTGAAAAAACAATTTCAAAATATTATGAAATAATAGTGATTGCAAGACAACAGCATCCTATTTCACCACGAAACGCGCTAATAATAATTAATAATTTAATAATTAATTTAATAATTCCTACAACTTCTTAGAACATATTGAAATCGTCAAATTTGAAAAAAGTACTAATTATCTAAAAAAAAAACAGTTTTAAGGTAGTGCTGAAAGAAAACCAATTATATCTCTTTAACGTTGGGCTCTAGAAACTAAGTATCGTGAGCAACTTTTCCTAAAATTACTTGTGATACAACTTTGTCGAAGACATTAACCCGTTATCTCGTAGCTGGAAAAAGTAAGAGTTTGAAAGTGTAGTTAAGCCCTTACGAAAGGTTAGGCGTGTTTTTTTTAAAAGATGCGGAATAACATTTTGAACAACTCTTCTGAAGACACCTAGTCGATAAAATGATGACAAAAGAGTGAAAATGTTTTTGACCGTCTTTTTTCAGAATTGTGCCAATGTACAATTAGATCCAGCATTGGATCTGAGATGGAGGCAATAGAGTATTTTAAGGGTATGTGGATTATATCAAATCTTGATAAACATCAATTTCGAAAAACATTAATAAAATTATATTTCATTTATTTTTTAATTTCACATCCTATTTCACCACGAAACACGCTACAAAAAACAGACTACCTAAACTAACGAACCAACCACTGATTTCAAACATCATCATCATTGCATATTCCGATAGGCCAGCTTTCTGTCACCTTGCATAAATGTCACTTTGTGAACTACATAACAGTTTGTTTTTTAAAAAAATATTAGATTTTTTTAGTTTAAAAATCGAGAAAAAATAGATGAAATCTAAAAGATATGTTTGTTCAGGTTATGAATGCAAAAAAAAGGGTTGCAACAAATTGTTCCGTTTAACACCACTCTTTTCGGCACACCCTACAAATTGCTCTTCCACGTGTATGCTTTCCAAATTTTGGGGAACATTCTCTGTAAGTTTGAGCTCCACTATTTGGGAATTGTAATTTTCTGATGTGTGATACAGCGACATATGGTACGGCTGCCGCTGCAGGCCGAAAGCCAAATATGTGCCGCTCCCGGTTCGCTTATTCTCCTTCCCGATTTCCGGAGCAGGGACTGTTGCCAAATCCGAAACTCGCATGGCATGGTACATCGTCGATAAGGGTAGCAGCAAATGCAATTACATAGGTCGCGAGATGCCATCAACCATATGATGCGACGCTTGACAATCTACCACGTCGTTATATTTAACTCAAAACTGAAAAACAGCACTACTTGCATATCGATATAACTCGTAGCTGATTTATTTCAGAAACTGTCACCTATGGATGGAAATTAAACCGATTTTCAGTAGTGAGAATTTCTAGTTCTCAGCTCTACCGGAAATATGGTAGATACACGTGAACCGCCCAAAAAAGGTAACAGCTAGATTTGGCTTATATTAAATGGGAAACGGTTTGCCAATACCAAGAGCCCGGTTCAGCACAGTGCAGGGCCATTGCAATTCACTCAGATGTTATACACAATGACAATGCTTAGTTGAATCTAATTTGGATGTAACCATAGTGCTTGTTTGATGCAATGCAAAACTACGCCGAATAAGGCCATGCGTCCCATGTGACCTATCAAATTAATTGCGCTATTAAATTAAATTGTATTAACATTGGTTTGAAAAACAGTTTGTTAAAATTTTTGGCAGCTCTTAGGGCATTCAAATGAAATGTTTCATAGATAGAGTATGTGTCCGTTGACTCAGCCTAATATGGAACGATCGATTACATTTTCTATTATAACTGATAAAGTATTTGAGCCGGAAGCGATATTTAACTAGTTATACACTTGCTAAGATAAGTTCAATAAGCCAATTGGTAAGCCAACTCATTTTATAAAAAGTTACACAAATCATTTTATAAATGGATGTAATATCGGTCTATAAGCACCAAATAGGGTATATTTGTGGATGCAACTTCGTCCCATTTGATACACTTATTATTAAACGCAGTCGAACGGTTTTTTCTTCTAATTTTCTAATTTTAGGCATTGCCAGCTATATTCGCTTTACCTAACACCAAATTTAGCAAAACAAAATGAAATAATACAGCTTTGGAACACCTAAGTGATTTTCACATAAGATTTATCAGCCGTTTGATAATGAAAACATTAGAATTCACATTTCACAGATTTGTTTGTGTTTCGATGAGCTATTTTAAAAATATACCTATTTTAAAAATATATATAATATTTGTATAAAAATATAAAAATATATATAATTTAAAAATAGCTATTATAAAAACCGAAACTCAGATATTTTTAGTGTGAATTTTACTAATTACAACATGTGAACAGGTAGTTTATATTGTGTGACTAATTTCAATACATTTTGGCTGCTTTTCTCGGTTTATAAGTTAAATTTAGTCAAATTTAGATCATTCGAAGATCGTGTCTATAATCTGTTTAGCTTGACCAGTATTGTCATAGTGTCTTAAAAGTTGAGGAAATCCTAAATTACGAGAAAGTTAACAACTATAAATTGATTAATAATGTCTCAATTGCTTCGGAATGAATTGATCAGCATGATAGCAACATGATTTTGTTGATTACCGCCGAATTAACGACATACAGAACTGGCAAGAAAAAAGTACACACTCGTATGTTACATTTTCTTCGAAAGATTATATTTTACAACAAGGATTCCTTTGAACGAAAAGGGGGCAATAGTGCGAAGAACAATAAAACGTATATCAACAAATTTAGAAGACTTATTGTTTCGGAGTAGTTAAGAATTCTTTTATTCTCTTATTTTCGCTTGGCAAGAAAAAAGTACACAGAGAAGAAGTATAGCTAGGTTATCAAATTTAATCAAAACTGACTCGAACTCAGTACTTTGTATGACCTCTTTTGGCACTGATGACTGCTTCCAGACGACGTGGCATACTTTGCAAATACCGCTCGTCAATTGACTCCCAGGTCTCATGTAGAGCTTCAAAGAGCAGGCTTTTGTTGGTAGCATTGGTTTTGTCCATTTTTGAATCCAATATCGACCACAAATTCTCGATCGGATTCAAGTCCGGTGACTGGGGCGGCCATTCCAACACTTTGAAACGTAATCCACGGAAAAACGTTTGAGTTTTACGAGCCGTTTGTTTGGGGTCGGTGTCTTGTTGAAATAGGAAGTCATGCTCGAGCCCAACCTTCTGCAAGGAAACCTCCAGATTTTCGGAAATGATGTCGATATACTTGTTGGCCGTCATAATTCCTTCAATACGGACCAATTTTCCATCTCCTGACCAAGCAAAGCACCCCCACACTATAATATTGCCTCCACCGTGCTTTACTGTTTTCCTTAGATTTTTGTCCAGATGTACCAAACATCTCGAATTTGCTTTCGTCTGTCCAAAGAACCGGTTTCCAGACGGAAATGGGCTTATCCGCATTCTTTTACGCAAATTCCAATCGTTTGATTCTATTACGCTTACTGATGTGAGGATGGCGTACGGCAAACTTGTTCTTAAGCCCTTCTTGTTCCAATCGCAGACGAACAGTTCTTGCGGATATATTTAGGGACAAGCTTTCTCTGATCGGCTTGTTATTTTCGGGTTACTTCTCGCTTGTCGTAGTATTCGAGCATCTAGTCTGACTGTTGTCAAACGATTTCTTCCTCGGCCACCTTTATTACTCACATTTCCCCGCTGTTGATATTTTTTCCAAAGCTTATGAACCGCAGAAAAGCTGACTGTATGAGAGACCATTTTCACAATCTCTCACAATAAGTTTTCGCAACGATATTTTTATGCTTTCGATGTACTTCAAACAACAAACTCGAAACTTTGCATCTATGACGCAAACACGATTACAAACGTTTGACACTTGCAACGGTTACGTCCAGTGTGAGTGGACAAGAGGAGAGTTTATCGATATGGTGTTGTCTGTAGTGATAAAAAGTAATGTCCCTGAGCTGTGTGCTTTATTTTTGCCAGCTTAAATTGTTGAATATTTTCTAAGTATATCTATCACAGGTAAATGAAGCACGCCGTCCGCAAATTGACACATTCATTTAAATACATATGGAATATCGATAATTTTCTACAAACAAACTCATGTGCTATACTTTATCATAGTCATAACAGATAATATTAACATATGATCAATTTTCTAAAGGGTTTTACAGTGTGTACTTTTTTCTTGCCAGTACTGTATTTGGTACATAGGCCGAATGAAGGAGCTAGTCTAATATTAGTTGTATGTATGTGCCTAGTAGTATGTATGTGCCACCGGAATAATTTGCAGCGATAAATAAATTATTTTTGATGATTCGCAAAGTATTTCAGCTGTAACTAGTTATAAACTTGCTAACAATTTCATTTTTAGTTGTTTATTTCAGATTCATGGGATATGATTTAACAATTCACGAAGTCAACACATAGTTAATAGGTATTTGCAAAAAAAAACGAACTTTGCGCTCAACTCCATCCATAGAGGCTTGTACAGTCTTTTCAAATACCATGGTGGCCGACTTTTTCCGTATTTGTTGGAAGTGTTTTGATATTGTTGATTCTTTTCAGAAAGCTTCCCCTTCATAATCTCTCAATTGAACGTAACTCTGGGCAATTTGGCGGATTTGCGATTTTGGTACAATATTCGCTTGATTTGCTTCGTACCACCCCATCACTGTTTTAGCGTGATGGCATTATACTCAATCAGGGCTATTTCTTTGTGATTTTTGATGGAGGGTAGCAATCGCTTCTGCAGGCACTCATTCCGGTAAATCTCTTTATTGATTGTGCCTGCAGTGACGAAAGATTTACTGCCACTGGTGTAAACTGCTTGCCAAACAAGTTATTTTGTTCATCCTGAAATGCTCAGCTACAGTATTTCTGGCCATAGTAGAATAGAAAACCAGCCCTGGAGGCTGCTTAAAATCCTACAGGATATAAGTTTAATAGTCCATAACAACGCATGAAAACTTTGTCAAATATTCGCAGTAAAAACGTCGAGTCCGTGGTTTTGCTGTCAAGTTCTGTTTGTCGTTGCGATTTGGAACTGTTTTTACTTTTTAGGACGTCAGTTCCAAACGCTATTTTGATTTTTAGGCAAAACCTGTTGACATTCTTATTTTTCGAGATTTGGTTGTTCCTTCAATATCCTCTTCCCTTTTCGATCCATGGCACTTCTCTGTTTCTTTTCGACCGCCAAACGTTCCAAAAATGATTTGAGCACACCGTGAACAGTGGCTTTAGATAAATCCAAATTTTTTGCAAGTTTCCGTATTGACAAGTCAGGATTTGCCTCACGCCCGTACAAAGTCCGCTCACGTACGTCATTTGCGTTTGTCGCCATCTTGAGCATTAAACATGGAATGTAACCACCAATGATAGTCTTTTTCATTAAAGATTCCCCAAGTAACAAGTCAAATGTAAATTGGTTTTATTCGTGTTTTATGGTAGTTTTATCAAAGCATTATGGAGTTCATCCGGTTTTTACAGGGCATTTTCCAAGTTAAGGTGGTTTTAAATGATAATAAGTTTTTAAGAGTAATTAAAGAACACTTGAAGAAACCTCCATAAAACTACATCATTTATAAGAGTTATTCACCTTATAAGTAATTTTATAAAATACTTGATCCCCCTCTCAAGACATCGTTTCGCAACTTTCATAAAACCTGATAAAAGCTTCGAAAAAGTTATTTGACATTCTTCTTTAAGATGTATCTTGGAAATGCTGCCATAAAACGCTCTTAGAACCATTTGATTTTAAATAAGAGCAGATCCCACGTAACATTGCTAACACCATCCTGCTTCATTAAGTTTTATTAAAGTTTTATGAAAGTCACTTGAAATCAATTTGGTTTTATTATGGCACCAAGGGGCGACAATAGGTTTCATATTTTAGTCAGATTAATGAGAACCTACACAGCTTATTTACAACGATCTGAAAACCTTGTTTCTCAAATTCCTTTTACTCCTATCAAAGGTTTTAATTCGACTTTATGAACTCGTAAAATGCTGTATTGAAATGCCGTTTTAAGACTCATTGATATTATTTGCATTTTTATTATTATTATTATTGATATTAGCATTTTTAAACCATTTTGCCTCCAGTAAATGCATTAAACGGCAAATTGGCATTGAAGGAAGTCACCATAAGACCAAATAGTTTTATAATAGTCATTGCGAAAAAAATTGGCTTTATGGCAAAACTGTGATTTTTTTCCAATCACCATACTGAAATATAAGAAATAATTTAGATCTGGAAAAATAAATGCAGCAAATTTTCAATGGTATGCAAATAAACAGTAAAACGGAGACTAATTTCGGCATTCTTTTAGATAATCTCATCCAATTCCAATCATTTTTCAGGAAATGCATGATTAATTTATCGAATATATATGTTTTAATTTGATTTATGATGTTGTAAATTCGTGTAATTTCCGAGGCGCATTAATTTTCGGCTCTTATCGTGCCAATATTCACTATGAAAATTAATGCGCATATAATTTGAAGCATAATACGCTGTAAAAAACACAATTTGTTTTGGATATTTTGCTATCAAACAAAATTTCCCGCATCACTAGACCTTTTTTTTTTACTGCTAAATGAATCAGAAGAGCAGAGAATTGAACAAAGCAGAACAACAAAACCAACCTCGATTTCACAGTGAAGTTTGACAGCTGTAGCCATTTGGCCACATTCTGGTTTTCATGGCAGCCAATAGGTTTTATGAAGGTTCTCAAGTGTTCATAACATGTTTCACTAGAACATTTTCAAAATCATTATGTTCTTATAAAGGTTTTATTAACATGTTTTCATAACCGTCTATAGAGTGGGCCATTTTGTAATAATCTCGGCTTTAATGAACCATACAGGAGGTGTAGGTAGACAAAACAGTTTTCAATTTAGTTTTATCAACAAATCCGGGAGGAGTGCTATACGGCTGGAAAAAAAACTAAAATTGTTACTTGGGATACTCTTGAGAAAGAACATTATGTGAAAAATAAACAAACTGTCACAATGGACACCCATAGGTGGAAGAAGTTAAAAACTAGTGGATCGTTCAAGCGGAAATTCAATAAAAACGATAGTGCACTACGATAGTGAAATGTTATGTTAATGTTAAAGACTCCCGAGTCGTGCATTTGAGTTCCCATTTGAAGACACAATATTTATACACGTAACAAGTTAAAATCTGAGCGAAAATCGATTTTTCTTATGATTTATACGTTAAATCTAAAGTCGGAAGTAGTGCGTTGAAATTGCTAAGTGATCCACAACACAGCGCACTTCTTCCGACGTTAGTTTTAGCGTATAAATCAAGAGAAAAATCATTTTCGCTCAACTGATGTTTGAGCCGTCTACGTAACATTATTAACTGTTCTTCTTCCCTAAATCATTGGAAGCATATTCAAGTTAGAGTTTTTTTTTGGTTCAGCAAAGGCACTTTTGATTTGATCGTTCACATTTTCTTTAACTCATCTTTTTCAAGAACAGAACAAATAAAGATGAACTTATCGCGCTCTTCTAAAAATCTTGTTAGTCTTGTGCAAGAAATATTAGTTTTATTTACGCTTTATGGTAGTTTCAGCTAAAACCATTGAAAAAATAGCGAGCGTGGCTATTTTGGATTCCTTCGGAATGGTAGCCATTTACATATGTATGCAACAAAACTCTCGTTTTTCCAATGTTACGAACAATTTTTACTGTTTGAAATACATTTTGTAACTTAAAATGGTTTCTAGACACAATTTATTCAAGATCTAACAATTGATCAGCCTTGGCACCAAATTGTTCAATTTTCAAGTATTTTTTATTTTTTAAATAATTCCGTTGCACATTAAAATTTTCGAACTTTTATATTATAAAACACCAATAAACTGAACGCCTTATGAAAAATGTATCAATTGCAGGCAAAAAACTCATGCATTTATGTTAAATTTTACCATTAATTTACATACGTATCCACTTTGGAAAAGAAACATCATATGTATATCGCTATTTTTTTAATTTTTTTTATTAATAGCTTCAATTCAACTATAAACAAAACAAGTCCCTTTTCAGCAGAACGAATCCAAAAATGGAATCTTTGAAACATATTTGTGACGGAATGGAAGTGTTCTTGAAGAGACAAATCGTAAAACTGACAATACTTGTGGTAGTTTTATCATAGTTGAAGCATGTCCTGAAGGTCAAGTATGTACCGATAAAACTATCAAGATTTAAGCGAACCTTGGGAAATAGCCTTGAGAACCTCCTGTAGTATGGGCCTTTTTGAACTTATGAGGGTTTTATGGCTGTTTTATCGATGTTATGAAGAATATCTAGTTTTATGCGTGGTTTTATCAAATGAGTCTTGAAAAGTTCTTCAAGTGTACCTTAAAATTGAATTTGTTACTTGGGTCTCAGCTGTACCTCAGCGAAATTTTACACGTGCCCTATTTAAATAGTTACAGTGATCTTAAGGTGTCCGGGTTAATGTGGATACAGACCTTAATACGCTATTGCTACAGCGGATGAAAGAATGAATGAATGTACTAGCCAACTTACCTAAACAAGGTTTTATTTTATCGAAGCACCGCCAACTAAGCGTGTATTTATTTTGCCATTCATCATCACAAGGTAATTGACCATTTCCATTTTCCGTTTTCCACATTGACATCGTTATGTTGGTCTGAACACATCTTGCAGGAGGCCGGGATGGGAATAAACAGTGTTTATATGGAATCGGAACTGAACCGAAAAGAGGTAATTGGCTTTCTTTTTCTTCGGAGATTTTGTAAATCAGGAAAATAACGCCTACATGTTTCCAATACGCTGCTGCATGAATGATAGCATAAAACTAGACTGGTTCAGATCAACATGAATATTCATTTTTTTTCATCATTTTTACATCTGTTATTGAGCTTACAGCCATGAAAGAATGCACTCTCTAATAGAAATATATAATTTGTCGTTATTTTTTCTCTCTTTTTTAATACATTAGACACTAAACTCTATTACATTTTCCTTAATGCCTGGCCAGCCTAAAAAAGAAAGTATTTTTCATTGTTTTTTCCATCAATTTTCTGTCAATTGTTAATGAATTAATAATATCCTGTCACAATTAAGGTGTGATGGACATTGGTTGACATAGCCCCTGATTCCAGTTAGGCTCGACATGTTTTAAAAAGTCTAATACCCTACTAGGATCGTTTTGCCAAATTTCAGAGGGCTATAGTAACCCCTCTTCAAATATTGACATCCTTTGTTTGAATAATGCACCACAGCTGCAGAGTATAGGGTATGTGTCCCTTGATTCAGCTAAATTTCATGCAACGATCGATTACACTTTTTACTATAACTCATTTAGTATTTGAGATGGACGCGATATTCAACTAGTTATACACTTGCTTAGATACGTTTTATCACGAAAAGTTACACAACTCCGTTTTATAAAGTCAGAAACTTTCGAGGGATATGGATGTAATGTCGGTTTATAAGCTCCAAATTGGGTCTATTCATGGATGAAACTTCGACCCATTCGTTAGATTTGATATTAAATGTATTCTACGTAAAGCTTTGTCCATTAAGAATCCGGAATAATAAAATCATTTGTATCTCCGTAACGGATTGACGTACAAATAAGTTTAATACATCAAAATAAAGGTAATTCACTGTACTTTTACGAAAATATATCAATACAAATCATTTCTCTTCGTTTCTAATGAAAATTCCCACTTTATTCTTTATTCCTCCCATCAAACGCGGCACACCTCCGGGGTCAACTTCCTTGGCACATTTGTTCCACATTTTGGTCATCTGAGTCGCGTCCCGAGCCGTATTTCCACTTTTCTTAAGCTTCCGCTTCATTATTGTCCAAAATCTCTCGATGGGCCGGAGCTGCGGGCAGTTGGGTGGATTTATGTTTTTATCGATGAAATCTACGTTATTATCGCGGTACCACTGGATGACTTCCCGGCTGTTGTGGCAACTCGCCAAATCTGGCCAAAACTTCACGAAACCTTTATGAGCTTTAATGAAAGGTAGTACGCGGTTTTGAGGCATTCTTCTTTGTACAGCTTCGAGTGCATCGTCTTATTCGTCACGAACACTTTGGTCTTTGCTCCGCAGCTGTATATCCTTTGCCAAATCATCAGTTTTGTGGCAAATTCGTCCATAAAAGCAAACTTAAACTTCACAGGAACATTTTTGGCCAGGAAGCTGTCCGAAATCCATTTTGACGTAGGTTTCATCATCGATGAGCAGGCATCCTTGGTACTTCGTCAAAACCTGCTGGTACAATTTCCGAGCTCGAGTTTTGGTGGCGAAACTTTGCTTCAACGTTCTATTTGGTTGCTTGCTGGCTCGAAAAGAACGATATCCAGCTCGCAAACGAATTCTTCGAACCAGGGTTTGCTCTGACGGTTCTCAACACCTTCTGGTTCAGCTTGCGGTCATATGTTCCAACCTGACGCTTACCTTGAGACACTCGATCCACGCTCTTTCGCTCCCTGAAACGTTTGAGCACATCATACACGGTTGATATGGCAATTTTCAACGTTTTGCGATTTTTATGGCGGACCACGTTGGATTATGCAGAATTTTTTCTCTCCTCTCGGCTTCCATCTGGAATAACTTTTGACTCACTGCACGAAACACCGTGAAATTTATACCACAGAAAGTGGGCACCTGGGTTAATAAACCGCTGTAAAAGAATTCTTGCAGCGGTCACTTTTCGTGCCACTGAAACACAATAAGTGATTCCGGATTCTAACTGGAAAGAACTTTATTTGGCCTCTTGTATATCATTCCAAGACGGATTTCGCACAGTGACAAGAGGCCAAAACAGAGCTAGAGAGTCGTGGCTTCTGATAAAAGGTAGCAACCGCTCTTGCAGACATTATTTCTCGCACACTTCCTTATTGATAGTGCCGGTAGCATAGGCGTAGCCAGGATTTCAAATAGGGGGGGGCGAGTTTTTTTTTAGAGAGAGAGAGAGAGAGAGAGAGAGAGAGAGAGAGAATTACATCGTCTCCAACCAGTGGTTGCACATACTGAACAATTAACATTAACGGACACTTAACGGATAATACAACGCCCAGTGGACCAGTAGAGTAGGGTCATTTTCATGTTCCGACAGATGGAGCGGGAATGGAGCCACATTTATGTGACATTACGCCTGAATGCGGGTGGATTATCTTCTCTACTCTCACCCAAAGTATTTGACAATACCCGTCCGTTTCTTGCAACAAGATTAAACAATTCTAGGCTTGTTCTGGAATAAAAAAAAACGATTTTAAAAACTTTCGATTTTTCCCATGTTTTTAAATCAAACCACATTGAATGCCAACCATTTAACGGGTCATGTTGGATTTTTGTATAGAATCCGCGACCCTCTCACCCAAAGCAACACAGAAGAAACACCGTTTTTTACTCACCATGCTTACACCGTTTGAATAGATTATATTTTTTTAATGGTTGTTCAAATAATAAGTGATTAGCTTTTAACAAACATACATTTTGAGTTTTGGTGGTTAATAGCTTATGGTTTGTGTCCCCTTTGCTCACCTTTAGTATAATTATTTTATCTGATATTTTCTAAACAGGAACATCAAACATAACCTTTTAAAACGACGTAAGTAACAAATGTAAGCAAGCTGTGTTTTTTGTGCTGAATTGTTGCTACTTGCATTCTCAACACACGAGTAGTTAGTAAATAATTTAAGAAATTTTATTCATCAATGACGAAAAGAAATTCATATGCGTACCAACAGCTATTTTTCTTGTTTTCCTAACGGAAAACCACCATCACACTTTGTGAGTGGCTCCAATAGCATCCTTATTATTGGTTTAACTCAGATCAAATCGGATTTCCAACATTATAAAAAAATCACCTTGTTTTTCCGATGAAAAAACACCATTACATCCTTACTGTTGTAACCGGTTCGAATCAGAAATCGGTACTACTATTTAAATATTTTACTAAACGAAGCGTGAATTCAGCTTATTGTTTACCAAAACGAACCCTGCTGCCACCCAATCTTGTCATCCAAAATCCCAGTGATTTCTCGTGGAAGTGCGGCGGTGGTCTTGGCTTCCAATAAAACGTCCAAATAAACGTTAACGCATTCCAACCCTTTCCTTATTTGACCTGCATTCGGGCGAGGCCAGCGCCGGTATTGCCTTAGTTTGGGATCACCAGTTTTTTACACATTGACCATGTTTGCATCATCTGTTGATCTTCTGAGTAATAACAGCTGAACTGGCAGTTACGGAATAACAACTTCGGGCGGTCAATCATGCTCATTATTCTGTTCATGCTCATAAAAACGGATAAATTATTTGAATAGGATAAGACAACTGCAACTTCTCGCCCTGACTAGCTTGCTGTTCTGACGCTGACTCAAACTGTAAGATATGATCAACATATATTCTCAATAATACGAAACTACAGTACCCTAAAACGGGGAAAGCGGGGTAACGGGGCGGTTTGACCCATGCCATGAATAGTTCAAATAAATATTTTTCGTTGATACTTTTTCTAACTATCAACTGTGTTTCTTAATCTAGTATTATTTGGCTTCTGAAAGCTATAGCATAGGTTTGAATATTCAGTTTTTTGATTAACCAAGAACTGAACATTTTATTGAGCATAGCTTCTTCAACTTTCAGCTAGCGGGGAAAAAAATCAATCAATGCTTATCTAATAGCTAACATTACAGATTAAGAGATATTTCCCTAGTAGCACATTTGTTTCAACCCAGTAAAGGTGACTGCTCTGTGACTCAATTAAGTCACAATAGAGCTGCTGAAACCAGTTTTGACTGTTGTGTGCTGCTTGGGGTTTTTAGATACTTTAGGCTACATAGGTTGGGTTCTAGGTTAAAGGAAAAATATTGTAATAAAATTGTTACTCGTTACTTTTTAAAAACTATTATATAATTACAACTTTTTTTTTCATGGATGTCAATTTTTTACACTTTTTTGCTACAACTTGTTACAAAATCGAGGCAACTTCGCGTAATTTGGCTTTTTTATTTAGGCAAACATCTGACAAACATCCCAAGCAACACAAAATCGTCATATTTGGTTACAGTGACTTGATTGTGACTTAATTGAGTAGTATTGGAGTAACATCAACTGTATTGCAACAAGTAACCTTGCAACCTTCTAGAGATAAAAAATAAATAATAATATATTGAAACAAATAATAAAATTCTAAAAATAAAATCAAAACTTAGGGGGGGGCAATGGCCCCCCTGCCCCCCCTGGCTACGCCTATGGCCGGTAGAGACGAGACTTTTTACATTTCCGACCACAACTTCATATGGCCTGCCAAATCAAATACTTCTTCGGGAATTTGGACACCTTCTTTGTCCGGAAATGCTCGGCAACGGCGTTCCTTTGCATTGCGGTATAAAAAGCCAGACCCGGAAGCTGTTCAAAGTCTTCGAATACGTATGTTTTTCGTCGTCCATTATGAAACAAGAAAATGTTTGCAAAAAATTGGTGTAAAGCTCCTTAGTACGACTTTTTGCAGTGAAATTTTGTTTGTCATCCTTGCCTCTGCTTCACTTTTTGTACGTATGATTTTGACTTCCCAACTTTTCGAGCCACATTTCGCACAGAAAGATTGGGATTTTTCTCAATGATGGCTACCACTTTCTTGTCTATTTGTAGGGAGCATACTTTTCGATTTGTTCCAATTTCAACCTTCCGGTCTACAGCCAAGCGCTGGTCAAATACGGCCTGTTGTATGAAAAGCGTAGTAAAAATGTTGTTATTGGTAAAATTTTCTATAAAAATGTCTCAGGTTCGATTGCATGTTTTTCATATGGCTCATCTAAACAACAACAAATGGAACAAAATCTGTGTATAGTGAATTATAATGTTTTGATTATTGAATTGCTGCTAAATCAAATGTAAAAATGACGTAAGTGTTTCCAAGCAATATCATTATAGTTTGATTTGTGGAATTTTGTGTTGGGTAGAGTAAAATCATAAAGTTCTGTCCAGTTAGAATCCAGAATCACTTATTGTGTTGCAGCGGCACGGAAAGTGACCGCTGCAAGAATTCTTTTACAGCGGTTTGTTAAGCTATGCGCCCACTTTCTGTGGTGTAATCGGTGTTTCGTGCAGTGAGTCAAAAGTTATTCCAGATGGAAGCCGAGAGGAGAGAAAAAATTCTGCACACCCACGTTGATAATCCAACGTGGTCCGCAATAAAAATCGCAAAAACGTTGAAAATCGCCAAACCAACCGTATATGATGTGGTCAAACATTTCAGGGAGCAAAAGAGCGTCGTAGTGGAACATATGACCGCAAGCTGAACCAGAAGGTGTTGAGAACCGTATGAGCAAACCCTGAACTATCAGATAATGATGTCGCACAAAAATACGCTGCTGCTCGCAGTACCGTTCAGAGAATTCATTTGCGAGCAAGATATCGTTCTTATCGAGCCAGCAAGCAACCAAACAGAATGTTTAAGCAAAGTTTCGTCACCAAAACTCGAGCTCGGAAATTGTACCAGCAGGGTTTGACGAAGTACCAAGGATGCCTGCTCATCGATGATGAAACCTACGTCAAAATGGATTTCGGACAGCTTCCTGGCCAAAAATGTTCCTGTGAAGTTTAAGTTTGCTTTTATGGACGAATTTGCCACAAAACTGATGATTTGGCAAAGGATATACAGCTGCGGAGCAAAGACCAAAGTGTTCGTGACGAATAAGACGATGCACTCGAAGCTGTACAAGGAAGAATGCCTCAAAACCGCGTACTACCTTTCATTAAAGCTCATAAAGGTTCCGTGAAGTTTTGGCCAGATTTGGCGAGTTGCCACAACAGCCGGGAAGTCATCCAGTGGTACCGCAATAATAACGTAGATTTCATCGATAAAAACATAAATCCACCCAACTGCCCGCAGCTCCGGCCCATTGAGAGATTTTGGACAATAATGAAGCGGAAGCTTAAGAAAAGTGGAAATACGGCTCGCGACGTGACTCAGATGACCAAAATTTGGAACAAATGTGCCAAGGAAGTTGACTCCGGAGATGTACAGCGTTTGATGGGAGGAATAAAGAAGAAAATGCGAATTTTCATTAGAAACAAAGAGAAACTATTTGTATTGATATATTTTCCTTAAAGAACAGTAAATTACCTTTGTTTTGATGTATCAAACTTATATGTACGTCAATCCGTTACCGAGATACAGATGATTTTATTGCTGTTATAAAATCAGCATCAAGTAGCAAATAGTGACCATGGCAAGATTAAATCAAAATGTATAAATGTTAGTTTTGTAAAATTTCAATAGATTTATGAAACTTTTTCAGGATACCTCAAATAAGATTTTGGTGAATTGCTGCTATCGCTGAAAACGAACGAAAACGTGCTTTAGCGCGAATCACAGAACTCTACACCTTAACATTTTACAACATTTCTTGCATTTCAGGATCAACCAAATCAAGATCATTTATTATAGATACGAATACTTGTAGTATTTTTCATTTACATAATTATATACACCATTATATAAATATTTCATGGAAATGGGAGGGACCGTCAGGGCACCCGATTGAAGCACTCTGGATGGGGAGAGTGGGAATGTCAACTCCCCATTGCTAACAGTTTGTGAATAGAGGGCGGGCTCTTCGCCCCGCCCATTGGGGCATCCTTATGTTAGATAGCTTGCTCTTTTGACCAATTGTTCAGTCTTGTTGTTGGAAGGAGATTCTTTTTATCCCTGTGGATACGTATAAATGATGTTGCCTATCGATCCATCCGACCCGTTTTTGGCCCTTCATACAATGGCATGATTAGAATATTCAGTGGTTATTAAAGCTTGATCAAGTCTAACAGAGAGGAGAGCCCATTGCTGTCGGACCTAGTTTCCGTGCTACAATGGGTTGTAGTACTTATCATACATCATACATCATACAATCGAAACATTGATTCAGCTACACAGAAATCTTCCTCAATATTTGCCAATAAAAAATTTAAATAGCAATTTTGCTGGTTTTTTACATGCCTAATTTGGTTGAGCCCTAGACCTGCAGCTTTGTCGAGAATTAACTGCAATGTTTCACTTTCCCCAACGACTGGTAATAAGATGCATTCATTTTCAGTGTCCAGAATGAAATCAGCACTATGTTTATTAAAATTCCGTATATGTCTCCGTATATATCTCCGTATACTTTCACTTCTGGGGAAAGTCCAGAAATAATGTGAAAAAAAATTCAAATAGGTACTTCTTTACAAGCGTTGTTTGGGGGAAAATACGCTGTGGCAAATACATGTGTTTCACCTGCCATGTGTACTTTCACCCATACATGTTCAAATTCCTTAACGGAACGCATTGAGCTGTAGGATGCATTGTCGAATGTTCCTTCAATATCAAGAAAATCTACCAAAGCTATTTCTTTGGCTTGAAGCGATTTCTCGAATTTATTAACTAGCGATTGTAGCGCTGATTTTTGCTCAAGGGAGACTCTATTAAGCTTGTTGACTTGTCGTCCACATTTTTTTCAATTGTCTTTAATAGAACAGAGAAAAGACTGATAAGTCTAAAGGCTGTAGGCGTCGTTTTATCTCTTTTTCCCGCTTTTGGAATAAAGACAACTCGAACCTTTCTCCAAGCTTTCATCTCTCCTAGCTGATTTTAAAGGTTGAAAAGAACCTAATGAAAGCAACTTAAATCGTGAAGATTTCACAAGCTTTAAGATAAGCATCTTTTAACCATAAGCGTCCTACCTCATCCAAGTCCTGTGCTTCAGCACAGATGTACAGATGTTGACCCCGGGAAGTGAGTTCTCATCATTATTTCCAAGGTTCCATTTTTTGCATAGTTCTTAGTTTATAGTTCTGCATAGTTTGTTCTGAGAATGCTTCTTTAAAACAGATTAATATAAATTAGCGGGCGATTAAGAGCAAAATTATAAATATTTTCCAAAATCTCTGGAGCATTTACCATTTGCGCAATAACATCGTTTATAAAGGCTACCGTTGTGAACTCCCTTCGTTTTTTAAGTCCCTCTAAATAAATCAACAGTCAACGTGATTCGTTCGAATTCTACCAGTCTAAGCTCCAACACACATTTCATTCAACAACTTATCAGGGGTAGGTTTCCCGTTGTGACAAAATCTCTGCAGAAAAAAAAACGCCAATCTTATCCATCCTATTTTAATCCCGATGCTACATCAACAAAGTCAAAAGTCGCATCTTGGTTTTCTTCTTGGTGTTTTCAGACCAACATTTCCATTCACAAAGTTGAACAGGAAAGTGGAAATTGGCAATACCCTTGAGAAAACTGTGCTAGCGATAATTCGGCGGAAACAACATCATTCCGTGGAAACTTTCCCGGATCCATCATTCGATAGCTGGTTTCTTAAAATGAACGGTTCTTCAAAAAAATCATGTGCTTTTCGATGCTTCTCGACAAACAAAGCTGATGAAATGGTGACAGTTGGAATTTCTTCGCATTCTCCTGGGTAATCGAGCCCACACGCAGACACCATTCCACACGAACCAACAAGACTGCTGAAAGCAGCACACAAACCTCAATTTGGTCACACCATGCAAGCTTGCACGGTACATATGCGTACTTCCGAATGCCTCAATTAGTATGCATCTTGCAGATTGCAGCAGTGTTAATTTTTCTCAATAGTTTGCTGAATTTGATTTGGGGTTCTCACGAAGAGGAAAGGGATGACGACAGCTGGAGCTTGCGCTGGCATTCCCATCCCAAGAAGACATCAGTTTGTGAAATTTCGTAGGCATAAGATGGAGGCCAATAATCCTGGCTTTTGCTTGACCTTATAATACTTATATGACTATGATCAATTACAGAAATCCACCAAAGGTGTCATATTCCAACCACAATGCATCAACCGCCTTTCAATCAACTGAGCAAGCTTTGTATTGTTGACAATCGCTCAGATCTACCAAAAAAGTCAGTTCAATTGGCTGTAGAAAAAAAACTGAATTTATACCGTATTGCTTGCATTAAAAAAAAAACAAAGTTCACCGATTTTTCATGACATTTTACTGCCACCTGGTGGTGGGTTCACCGGTGAATCCTCAATAAATATAAGCAAATACAGAGTATCAATAAATTGCCCTTACAGCATGGACTCAAAAGTTGCATCATTGAAAAAAAAAAAAAATTGAGTCATAAGTCACAAAAGTAGTGTTTTTGTTTCATTTGTTCTAGAAATGTATTATTCTTATATCTCAGCTATTTAAATATGATAAATACTTTTTCAGGTACCGTTATAAACTTGAAAAATTTGCAAAAGGGATGTCAAAAAATTGTCCGTAGACTGACGTTCATGTTTCAAATAAGTCGATTAAACAAATGTGCGACGATCTGTCAAAAACAACAGCACTCGTTGCATTACAAAGAAGCATTTTCTAGTGTTCTTAACTGCAGACAAAGTAAAATTGACATATTTTAGTATTTTTCTCTGATATTTCACAATTCCAGCGTTAATTTCCAGGAAAATTACCGCTTCTCACCGAACAAATCCGGTGAAAATTCGTAAACTAGTTATTTGCCGGAGGAATGACGGTATGTGCTTCAGAACTACCAGAGAACACAATCTGTAGAGACGACTCCCGGAAGAGGCCGTAAACCAAAGCTTACAACTCGTCACCATCGCATACTTCTGTGGAAAATTAAACAAAATCCTAAGTTGAGTGCTGACAGTCTGTCGCAGTACTCGAACATCAAAGTTAACTCTCAAACAGTACGGAATTTTCTCCATGATAAAGGTTGCCGAGGTTGCGTGGCACTGTCAGAAGCCGTTCATCTCCTAAAATTATGAAAAAGCGGCTGGAATACGCCCAAAGGTACGCGGTCGAGCCAGAAGAGTACTGGAAGGACGTTATATTCACAGGCGAGAGCGGTTTTAATATGTTTGGGTCTGATGGACTAATTAAAGTGTGACGCAACCCCTTTGAATTGAATGTTAAAAATCTGGGGCTGATACTAAAGCACGGTGGTGGAAATGTTATGGTTTGGTTTGCCAAACAGCACCGGATCATGGATCGATTCGTGTATCTTTTTACTTTTTTTACTGTGGTATTTTTTAATGAAGGTGGCAACTTCTGAAAGGCACTTCGTACTGTAGATCTCACCATTCACTGCCAGCCCCGATAGAAAGAAGAGGGGACGTGACATATCCTTTTCACTGATTGTGAGTCACAGCAACACCTTTTTTGGGAACTTCGTGTGCGCTATGTACTTCACATCGCTGCTAATTTCTTTTGTCGGGGAGGTGAAGTAGCCTTTGCCTTAACAGTAGTTGCCGTCCAACGTGAGGTACGTCTCGTCGTTCATAACGACCATAACGTTCCGCTTCGGCGGGAAGATCTCTTTGACCAGAATCTTCAGCCGTTTTTTCTGGGTTTCTGCTTGGTTCTCCGACACGGTTGGCTTGGACTGACGCTTCCGCATGTTGATATCCATTTTGCACAAATACTTCTTGACTGTTTGGCTGGTTCCCAACCCAATACATGGAAAGAAGTGACCTCCTTGCCTTCCGTCTTACGGTTGGACGGCTGGAACCAGGCTTCCGCTCGATGGACTCTTCCTTCTCCAAAAGTGCCAGAGTCTTGTAGATGTTTCCAGCCGACACGAAGAGGGCCGACTTTTTTAGGCCCGGATGGAGCAGGCGGTACGAACAAATCATAGATCGAAGTTGTTTCACTGCTCTTGCCATAGCTGCCGTAAACAAACTGATGGAGCTGTCAAATTCACTGCGTACAGGCAACTAGTATACATTGACTTGTGACTGGTGGACTGACCACCGGTAATCGCAAGAAAAATCGGAACATTTAGTCGCTTTTTTTTTAAGGCACGCTTTATACGTCCAGAGCAGTAGTCGTTTGATTTTCCGTTCATTTCCCGGTTCATCTTCGATGCTTCATTTTTCACAGCTTGATGTGAGATGGTTTTGATGCATTCATCTGAAACTAAATTTTCCCTTTCCAGAAGTTTTTGGCGAAGATCGCTTGAAGCTAGTTGGATGACTTTGTCCACTACGGCAATGTCGACTGTCCAACTCGGTTTGGCCAAAACCACGAATCCATCCGTTCTAGGCGCTTCGAACTTTGGAAGATGGAAGATGTTTGAATCTGAAATGGGGTAAATTTTATGACGCTGGGTTAAATGCTGGGGCCGTTTGTACCAATAGATTTCTGTTCTGTGGATCTTGAACGTCAGCATCCCTTTCCTATCAAGAAAACGTAAGCAAAGATTTTATTTATCAACTGTCAAATCGGCTTGCAAATTCGATGAATTTAATCATTGTCGTTGTCTCATTGTCTTTTTTTCTTGCATGAATCTCTTGGCGAATTTGATCGCCAACCAATTGTTCTCTAACGATCTTCAGCGAACTCAATCATTGATGTCAATTCTGTTCGTAGATCAGAGCAATACGACAGACTTCAACACAGCTTGTAGTAGTCTATGAGTTGTATGACATAAGTTTTTGTTTCATTCGTTAATAAAACTTCAACCTGAAAAGTTGGTGTTTCTGAAGTTCTCACATAACCATCAGGATATGGGCCCAGAAGACCACGAAGAAGCGAAACTCTGAAGATTGATTTGAAGATTAATTTTTGAAATGAGCGAACTGAAGACATTCGTACAGAAGCTGGGAGACGCTAACTACCCTACCCAGTTTTCAAGCCACCCGGAATGCTACGTAAGCCTAGTTACCGCACAGGAAAGTCGTCACGAGGAGGATCTCACACTGAAATTCGTGAAGAACTATTGGATGAGTGGAGACGCCGTGAGAAACGCGAGGTGGCAGAGAAGGTGCTGTCAACTGGAAGTGAGACTGCGAGAGCATCTCCTGGAAATCTCAAGGTAACGTGCTACTACTGCCAGAAAAAAGGAGACTATCGTCGTGACTATAAGAAACTGTCAAGGACAGCAAGTTGGTTGACCAGAAGAAACCCAAGCAGAAGGAAAAGTTGGTGACCAACGCCGAAGTGTGTCTAGCTGCTCAAAGCAATCGAACGAAGGGTGGACTGTGGCTCCTGAACTCTGGGGCCAACGCGGACATGACCAATAACGAGGCACTGTTGGAATCCCTGTACACCTCCCACAACGAGAGCATTACGGTAGAGGACGGGAAGAAAGCGAAGGCCAACGGGAAATGCCCGCACCTTGGACTTAACCCTACTCATCAAATCCTGTGCAACACTTGCACCATCTTTCTGACTCACTTTCATTCACTCTTTCTTTAAATCCTTGTCGTTTTTGAATACCTTCCCTGTTTTCCGGAGCTTGCCCTTCATAATCGCCCAGAATTTTTTTGGGGAAGTTCGTACCACTCTATCATCGGTTTCGCGTAATGACACGATCAGGCAAAAACAAATTGTTACCTTCGTGGGACCGGAGGAAGGGCAGCAGGCGCTTCTGGAAGCATTCATCTTAATATATTTGGCCGTTGATTGCCGGTAGTTAGGTACGGCTTGCTGATTTTGCCGCACCCTCAGATCGCCTGCCGAACCAAGTACTTCTTGGCAAATTGGTCGACCTTCTTCTTCCTGAACTTCTCCGGAATATCCTGGCGGAACTTACCAACGAAAAACTCCAGACCGGGGATCTGCTTGACGACCGGTTTAGTGTACGTCTCGTCGTCCATTACGATGCATTTCGGCTGCACCAACCACTCGCGGTACAGCTTCATGGCGTGGGATTTGGCCACCGTATTCTGTTTATCGGTTCGGTTAGGTGCCTTCCTTACCTTGAAGACATGAAATTCGGCCCACTTCATTGTCTGCTGGACGAACCAGACGGTAGAATTGACCTGCCACGTCCCTAATCGAATGGTTCGGATTGCGCCTGATGTGATCCCTCACCTTCCTTGCGTTCACGGGTCGGTCGTCTCAAACCGATTTATATGATTTTGTAAACAAAGAGGGGAAGTAAGATTCAAACGTAAATTTCTTAAAACTCTCAGAACCTCATGAACAGTAGCATCACCATCATGTTAGGCAAATGTTATTCCTTGGGTTCGTGGCCCTAGTTTGCATGAAAGTGCTGAGGGTTTCAAGAATTTAACGTTTGAATCTTACTTCCCCTCTTTGTTTACAAAATCTGATACGTCTGTTTGAAAAAGTACTCGAGATTTCTCGAGTAATTCATGATTAGGGCCTAGAAGCCAATTGTAAACAATGACTTTAATCGTTGATCCCTCTCGAATCATAGGAGTCCTACGATATCCAACTACACCAAACGGTAGAACAAATGTTCCTCTACAAGAGACAGTATTCAATTTGCAAGAATGTTTTGATATTTGTGAGAAATCAGCGTTTAAAGTCATCTTTTACAATAGGCTTTTGGGCCCTAATCATGAAAATCTTTCATGTTGCGTTCGAAGTCCGAATCGTACGAAAGGAGTACGTTAGTCTGGTCGATTACCAATTTGGCCGGAAACTCAAGATACTGCGTGCGAAAGGTGGAGTAGAGTACTCAAGTTGAAGAAGTATCTGGCAGACAATGGAATTATACTTTAGTAAACAACACTGTATAGCCCACAGCAAAACGGCATAGCGGAGAGGAGGAATTGATCATTGGGTGACATGATGCGCTGTTTACTAGGTGAAACTGACATCGAAAAACAAGTTTTGGGGAGAAGCCATAGCAACTGCAAACTAATAGTAAAATATACCATCAACGGCCGTGGACAAAACGCCAAATGAACTGTAGCATGGACGGAAGCCTGTGTTGTGCGTGTTCGGATTCCCGGCGTGGGTATACATTCCAAGCCAGAAGAGAAAGAAGCTGGATAAAAAACCAGAAAACTTCATACTGGTAAGCTACGCTGAAGGACGTAAAGCCTTTCTTCTCCTTCCTTTAGCATTTCAAGCTTATTGCTTTCACAATTCGTTTATTGCTTGCTCTCAACTTAGTGTTCTAAAGGCACTTCCACATTTATTTATTTAGAGCTTTCGATGACAGGTACCATTTTTGCATTAAATTGGATGTGTGGCAAGTACAATCATACCCTATGCCTAGAGACTCGAGACATTTTCCTTTAGGAAAAATGCCTAGATCAGACCGGGAATCGAACCCCGCAACCTCCAGCATGGTGTTGCTTTGTAGCCGCACCTTAACCGACTGAGCTAAGGGAGGACCTAGGACGTAAAGCCTACCATCTTCTGAATCCAGAAAACTGCAGCGGTACCATCAGCAAAGAGTCATGTTTGACGAGCTTGATGTCGAATGAAGCTAGAGGAACGAGGATAAAACGATGGCTGAAAATGAATCCGATGAGGTACATATTCAGCTGAGTGGATCAGAAATGGGTGTGAATTCGATCCGTACTTGAACCGGAATACAAAAAACTATATGGAAACATGTAGTAGTATGTGTTGGTGAACGTAGATGGCCTGATCAAAGCCATCAAGAAAGAGAAGATGTTCGAGCAGACCTCCAGATGACTCCAGAGGGCCTTCGCTATGTCATCAATGGGCGACGTACATTGGTATCTCAGCCATCCTAGATGTGAAGAAGAAAGGAGAGGTGACGTTCGTGTACTGTCCTACATGAGAAGACATGACTGCCAATTTGCTCACCAAACCGTTAGGAGGCAGACGATGTACGGATTGGAGGACCGTGTTGAGGAGGAGTGTTCGTAGATCACAGTAACACGGCAGGTATCAACACAGCTTGTAGTAGTCTATGAGTTCTATGACAAAAGATTTTGTTTCATTCGTTAATAAACCTTTAACCTGAGGAGTTGATCTTTCTGAAGATCTCACCTAACCATAAATTTCAGGCCATTTTATTTTGTCTTCATTTTCGACGAATTTAATCATCGACGTCATTCAGACATTTCATTTTAAATTTCACAGTGACACAAAATGGCGTCGATCCCATCATTTTACCGAAAAAGAACTTTTTTAAAAGGGTGTCCCACATCAAATTGCATCACAGAAAAAAATGCTGTGGGAAATTACCCATTGTCTATTTTCTCTTGAAAATTTGGGTAAAAGTAGTTTAGAGTGTTTTTTTTTTTGCTGTATTTTCAATCGCTGTCAGTTTTTAGAAAATTGTAAAAAATGGCGTCACCCGAAAAGCAACCTCGTGAATTGATTCTGCGCAAGCACCTGGAAAATACTCAACTCTCTCATCGGTACATCGGAAAACAACTCGAAATCATGCAGTCAACGGTGAGTCGTGTGATTAAACGTTACTACAAAACTCTGAGCATCGAACGGAAGGAGAAATGCGGCTGGAACGGAATGGCTGTTCTATTAGTGATCAGGATCACAAGCGTGTTGTGAAAGCGTTTAAGCGGAATCCAAATGCTTCGGTCAGGGATGTGGCCAAAAAATTGAATCTGTCCAAGTCTTTCGTTCTTCGTGCAGAAGGCTCCAAATCGTGACGAACGACAAAATACGATGAGAAAGTCACGGGCCCGGAAACTGTACACCCAGATGCTGACGAAGCCTCATTGTCTCATCATGGATGATGAGACTTGCGTCAAGGTGGACTTCCGTCAGCTTCCGGGGCTACTGTTCTTCACCGCGTGGATCAAGTTTGATGTTCCGCAGGAAGTAAGGAAGCAGAAACTTTCAAAGTTCGCCAAGAAATACATGATTTGGCAAGCGATCTGCTCATGTGGCAAACGGAGTGCGCCTTACGTGACTACCGGGACTGTAAACGGGGAGATCTACCTCAAGGAATGTCGAGAAAAGAGTCTGCTTCCTCTTTTGAAGCAACACAAGGGCCCTGCGATCTTCTGACCGGATCTAGCTTCGGGCCACTATTCAAATGTTGTCCTGGAGTGGTAAGAAGCCAACGGGGTCACTTTCGTACCAAAGGACATGAAACCCCCCGCCCCCCAAATGCACCGGAACTAAGGCCCATCAAAAAATACTGGGCTATTATGAAGCATCCCAAGAAGGTCAAATCTGAGGAAGACATAAAAAAAATGTGAGTTTCCGTATAGAAGAAGCAAGATGTTGTACAGAACCTAATGAGTAAAGATAAACGTAAGGTGCGAGCGTACGGTTATGGTATTGAAGTTGAGTGACATTAATATGCCAAAAGTTTACTAATGAGTTAGATTTTATTGTCTGAAAGTTTGAAAAGCATCGGTCCACTAGGTTATTTTCTACAGCTTTTTTTTTCTGTGATGCAATTTGATGTGGGACACCCTTTAGCTTATTTCACTACTTACCTGCAATGTTTTGAATTAAAAATCGATGCTTAATCAAATTCTTTCCAATTCCTCGCCAAAGTGAATTGATATTTCGAAAGAACAATAAATTCCTCTCGTCGCCACGATGTGGTTTCAGGCTAAGTTAGGCAATGTGCACAACAACAACCGGCTAACTCAAAATGTAGAATATTTATTAATAAAAGACAATTTTTCATGGGTTTTCAGGTACATTCTGACATCTAATCATCAATCGTGGTTACCAAACTTAATGTTATTGTACATCTAGAACAATATAAAGACGCTACATTTTATGAATTTATGAAAACTTTGCTGAGGAAAGTATAGTCCTATTAAAATCAGTTACTAAGATATTCTTGCTAATCTGTGGAAAGAAAACTACCAATTTCCATATTTTCTTGTATAGCATAGTAATATTACTCAGTAATACGCAATTAATCCAACATTAAGATACTCAGTTGTCAAATACTTAAACTCTGAGATATTCAAAGATTTCGATTGTTTTTTGTTTTCGATTTGCTATCACGGTCAATAGCAGCTGATGTTTCGCTTGGTTAGTCTATTACTTTCATTTTTATATAATTTTAATTTATTGGTATTTTTAAATGTATTGTTAATTCCTTTATTAATTATTTTGCTGATAGAGGATTGGGGAGCAATGCCGCAGTAACAATTCCTATTAACAACAATTAACAATATAAAGAGTTTTTTCAAGTGTGCATTTTTTACTGTATGCAATGCATGACAAGGTAGGGGAAAGGAATGAAGTTGGTAAGGCGCCATACTAGCTGCAATTTTTGACTTAAAGAGATAAAAACAAAGAAAAACATTGTTTAACAATGTTGTCAATAATTATCTAAGCAGTGTTGATACTTCTTTTGGGACTCCGTTCATTCAACATTTCTCTCATTATATTGTTCTGTAGCATTTTAACACACACAACGTTAGGAAAGAGACACTCAACTATATATGAACATGCTACGTATTCAATGCAAGTTTCATTAATATTTTGAAAACATAAAAATTGTTTAGTTTTGAAAACCTAAGTTCCAAAGTCTTGCATTACTTACCGATCCAGCGAGACTGCTATCAAACTGTAGACAGAAGCCGCCACCGAGACTCCCTGTATGTAAGGTACTGTTTTACACATCAGCCACCCGAGCATCCATGCTGAAAATGTACAAAAAAAAATATTTTGAATATTAGTATTTCGCCATGAAACTACAGCAAACGGATTCTGAGACTGAGATTTTCGTAACATCCTTATAATCCGTTGTGTCAATTAATTTCCACCCATGTTCCAAGATTTCATCACTATACTTTGTAGGAGAGGAAAATAATACCGTTGAAAAGGGCTACCAGGAAACGGAAGAATAAATGACTGTTACGTGAGTCTTCCGACTGACAAAACATGCAACCCTTTCCCGTGTCGTTCCCGCGAGTGTAAAGTACTAATAGGTTACCAACCGGCATCCTTCAAGCAGTTACGCTATCTCGTGCGATGTATCGCAACGGCAACGAGGCCATTAATTCTCGGCGGATTAGTTTTCCTTGCTGCTGGTGCTGCTGCTGCTGCTGCTGCTGCTGTATCACATACTCAGACTCAGCCTGGCGAAAGGGTGAAGCTCCCGCAAACAGCAACAGTGGAGATCGTTTGTCGCGAGGATGTGCAGATAACTATCACGTGGCGGATGTGGGCTATTACACGTCCCATACATCGCACCCAAGTCTTGGAGATCGACCTGTGCCTGTCGAGTGCCAACCGACAGAGTGCATACTTTTGCGTTGGCGGCCAGAACCAGGATAATAGCAAGATGATGATGATGATGATGACGATAACCGTTATTCCAATTATGCTCCCTGCACTTGATTCATCGCTCTCACGGGTAAATTGCTTAATTAATAGTGGTACAATACATTTCCGGACGGCAATTATACCATTGGTGAAATATGTGGGTTTTAGGGGGGATGAAATTATTCCCCTGACATCGCACTCGATTCGAAATCAGATCCTGGTCATCTACCCGAAATTTGAACTCATTTGAATGCAGCATCACGTATTCCTCAGCATCAGTTCATGTGATAATCTCGAAGATTTGAACCACCCTAGTGTGGATATTAAGCTGCAATCATTTTTGTGACCTACTGACCTTATTAGATTCACTAAGTTTTTTTCTCGGTATCCTCATTCTCTGTATTGCTAGACTATGTTTGCCAAAAATTAAATCTCATCCCTTAGTAAATCACTTGCGGATTAATTCGTTGTTAATTGCATTTTAAATGTTCCATGTTTATTTATCTCCAGGGACAAAGGCTTGATCGCGACAAAATCTGGACACCCCTAAATATGTATATCTCTGGAAATACTTCATCAACGCGTGAAATATTTCGCAGACTGGTGAACGTATGTCTGTTCATTGTGTAAAATCTTTTTTTCTTGTGATATTACAAGCTTTTAGGTCGAAGATGGCGTCGAGAGAAGAGCAAGTGCGAAAAGCAATTGTGTACGGTCGCAATGAAAATCTGTCGGATCTGTCAGTAAGAAAACTTGCAAAAAAGCTGGTCTTCCTGCAAGCACTGTCCATAACGTTCTTAAATCTTTCGATACACGATACAGGAAGGCTGGGAGTGGATCAAAAACGGATCTCATGAACCACCAGAAGGACTCGAAGGTGAAGCAAATATTGCAGAACAGACCAGATATTTCGGTACGTACTGTGGCTAGAAAAATAAAAATGTCCCCAGCTTTCGTGCATACTTCCAAGCACCAGAAAGGTATGAAGTCGTTCAAGGTGAAAACTGTACCGAACCGTAATGATAAACAGATTGTCACGGCTAAAACTTGGGCTCGCATATTGTATCGCGAATATTTGACGAAGTTTTCCTGCGTGATAATGGACGATGAAACTTATGTGCTGGAAGACTTTAAGCAGCTTCCCGGAATGTCTTATTATCCTGCCATGCAACAAAACGGCGTAGAGGAGCATTTCAGGACGAAGAAAAAGGCCAAGTTTCCCAAAAAATATTTGGTTTGGCAGGCAATATGCAGCTGTGGTCGAGCAAGCCAAAGCTTCATCACTACCGGAACGGTAAACAAGGAAATATACCGTGAAGAATGCCTAAATAAGCAATTCTAGGGGGTTTTTTTTCATTAGGGCGAATCTACAATTGAGAGATTCTCTCGGGGCTCACTCTCTTTCATTCATTCAGCGCCATTATAAAACTTTCGAGAGATTCTTTAGTACAGAATTGTTACCATTCCCTGCCTATTTTGGCCTGATTTGGCATCTTGTCACTACGCCAAAGGTGTTTTGGAATGGTATAAAGCAAATGGAGTCCATGTTGTACCGAAAGAAGCGAATCCACCTAACTGCCCGGAGTTGCGACTTATCGAGCGATATTGGGCTCTCGTGAAGAGAGAACTCTCTCAATATAAACAACAAGCTACAATTACAGAAATTTTTTGAAAATCTTGGACGAAAGCAGCTAAATCGGTTGCAGAGAAGTCTGCACAGACCCTAATGGCTGGAGTAAACTCAAAAGTTCGTAGTTTCTTCATGCAGCTTAATTAAGTAACTGTAATAAGTTTTAAGATGACTAATAATGCGCAATTAAATAAATAAAAAATGCACCTTGGATTGAACAAACAGTAAATTTGGCCTGTTGAGGTGGCGGATTCGTCCGTGCCTTGACCTACCCCGCAGTGGGATGTTAGGCAATGGTAGCGTCCTTGTTTCGAGTACTACTTTACCCATGCCCTTTCGCTTAATTTTTCAATACTTCTATTCAATTTTCAACCTACCGTACACTGACGGAATTTTCAACACTTTCTCTTCATATCTTTCATTCTAGCAAACATTACTGTCCACTCTTGGTGCCTCATTGTGATGAGCGGACATCTCCTTCTATATCAGTAAATTTGTGTTATTCCAAATTTAATCTGTCCAGATTTTGTAGCGAAGAAGCCTTATTCGGATAATTTACAGAAAATATTGATCTACTGAAGACATCCATTTGAAAACCAGTACGCTTGATGTTAGTATTCAAGCAGTCACTTTAAAGTATCAAAATTCAAAAATCTGTTGATCCTTTTTACAATTTTTTTATCAAAGTTCGGTTCACCGCACGAATTTACTCGTTTCGTAGAATGAAAATTGACATACGTTTGCCTTGGTGGAATTCTAGACCTCAGTTCACGATTAAAAGTAAAGCCATAGCCAAACTTACCAAAGCATGGGGACGCACAGAAATGCGATGTCCACTTGGGACACTGACTTCCATTCAGGATTCATTGACCCTTCCAGTTCAGGTTTGCATATTATTATTTAGTTCGGCCGTTCGGAAAGAGAGGCCGCAATGCCAGTTGAAGTTTCTCCATTACTCCGTCCCACATCGCGATCTCAGAGCCAATGGTCACAACTCAGTGGGTATCTGAGGACATTGCTTTGCTTACGAAGAGGCAAGAGTGGTGGGTTCATGCTACGTGTCTTGGTGTGTTTTGTGAGTGTAAAATTCGCGTAATTAAATTATCATGCGGACAAAAAGTTATTTGTATATTCTTCGAGGATTCGTGGCTGCAAAGGGCAATGGCGAAACACCATTCTCACTTAGAGACTGCTCTTGACCGCAGTCTGCGATTTCCACGGATTCTAGGGGAACACGTGGCCGGAAAAAGGGGCAATCGACAACCAAGCCCTCCCCTGAACAGGCAAGCCATCTTGGAAACCGCGTCATCGAGCCTCAAGATCCATTGTTCAGAGAACGCTTGAATGTAGATACCACGTTCTCGCACTATCCTACGTTTCCGGCTGGGAGGAATCCATTCTGCAACTCCGTGTTCACATCAGCGATCGTATACTAAGATAAGATTACCGAAAATATGGTTTCAATTTTACCGAAAATTAGGTTTTGGTAGCAAAACCTAAAGTATTGGTATAATTTACCGAAAGAAAATGTTTGATTTTACTTATTTTGTAAGTAAAGTGGATTTACAAACTTTATCGATATTTTTTACCTAAATTTTGTTTAAAATGCTATCATAAGGCTGCAAGCAATTTCGGTAAAAAGAACCGTAAAAAACATAAGTAATTATGTTTTTCTCTTCTTTCCAACAATACCGAATTTTCGGTAATCCATGTTTACCGATAATTTCAGTATGTGCACTTTTGTGCGGTTTTCGGTATTTTTACCGACTTCTCCGTATTCTTGTCTTTGCGTGTATGGTTAATGCGAAACAGCTTCGGTACCACCATAGAGGTCACTCTAAGACTGGATGGTCCCAGATAAATAATATTTAATTCTTGGCTCATTTGACCGGTCCCACTCGGTTCCAAGCGATTACATTTGGAACATAATATTTCAACGCCCTAGTAGTTTCTGACATTTCGGTGAGTAAAACATTTCGTAAGTGTGTTAGTATTGGTCGATATGGAAAAAAAATCGATTTTCTCGCACTGAAAAATATTACCAACCAAGATAGATTAAATCTTATCCAGTGTTCGGAAAAACAAAATAATGACTTAATTAGTTGCTTTGATATTGGGCATGTAATTATGCTGGTTGAACATCCCATAAGGATCGCGCATGCGTTACAATATATCGCAACGAAACTCAGTTGACGGATACTTGTTTCCAAATCCTCGTGTGTCGCACACTTCCTAGATCAAGCTCCGCAAGTCTAACCTTTGCAATTATTGTTATTTCAAGTTCGGGGAACACTACTATTCGATCAGTCCAATTGAACGCAACTGGGCTATCGCCAAGCACAACATCAAAAAAGTGATAAGGAGTGTAAGACCATGGAAGAGTTCAAAAAGAATTGGGCAGTGGCTTTCAGAAATTTCGATAAGCTTTTGTCTTAAACTTCATGACTCATGTGGCGACCCGATCTGGTCTTCATTTATGCCATCACGGATCGCCACAATGGCCCCTAATTTTACACGCCTCTGGGTGATTGTGTCGCGATCAATTTCATCCGAAAAATCCAGCTAGCCTAGACCGCTAGGCCAAGCACTTCATAGTCACGCACTGCACTCGAGTCAAATCCACAATCAGAAAATTCTGGAAATGAAGTTGGTTTCATAAAGTTTTTTGTTAATCGAGAGCAAGATTTGAATTAAATGATATAGTTGTTTTTAATTTTCTGATGCTTTTTTATTTCATGCAATGACAACAAATGTTTTCGACACAGTCTTTATTGACACACTTTCGACGTTTTGGTATAAAGCGTGCATTAAAAATAAGCGACTAAATGTTCCGATTTTTCATGCGATTACCCTGTCACCTGGTGGCCGGTATACCAGTCAGTAGTCAATACATATATACTAGTTGCCTATATACTGTGAACAATTGCCAGCTCCATCAGTTTTTTTTATGGCAGCTATGATGAGAGCAGTGAAACAACTTCGATCTATGGTTTGTTCATACCGCTTGCTCCATCCGGGGCTACAAAATTTGGCCATCGAGGCCCACTTCGTGTCAGTTGGATACGATCGCGGAAACATCTGCAAGATTCTGGCACTTCTGGAGAAGGGAGAGTCCATCAAGCGGAAGCCTTGTTCCAGCCGTCCGACCGTTTTAAGCAACCGGAGGATTCAACAGAAGCTCAAACGGAAACGGAAGGAAAGGAGGCCACTTCTTACCGTGCGTTGGGCCGAGAGGTCGGTGCGACCGGTCAAACGGTCAAGAAGTATTTGGTCAAAATGAATATCCACATGCGGAAACGTCACTGCACGCAATCCGTTTCGTAGAACCAAGCGGAAACTCAGAAACAACGGCTGAAGATTCTGGTCAAAGTGATCTTCCCGGCGACGTGGAATGTGATGGTCGTTATGTCCGACGAGACGTACCTCACGTTGGACGGCAACTACTGGCAAGGCAAAGGCTACTTCACCAAATAATCAGCAATGTGAAGTACATAGCGCACACTAATAGCGAATTCGTTTTTGATCCAGTTCCAAACTGGATCGGGTATCCGAATTGGGTTGGCTTGTTGTGTGTCAAAAATCGGTGTCTATGTATTTTTCTGTAACTCTTATCAGATTGAGGTTTACACTGACAATAAGTTCGGGTATCGCAGGTTGGAACTAGTTGTAACCCAGGTTCAAAAACGAATTCGATATAAGTTCCCTGAGAAGGTGTAGCTGTGGCTCACAATCAGTGCAAAAGGGGATGTCACGCCCCGTCTTATTTTTGTCGGGGCTGGCAGTGAACGGCGCGATCTACAGTACACAGATAAAAAGAAACATTGAATTTTCTGCGTTATCTAATGCACACAAAGGGAATGCTAGATTTGGCAGAAAATAATGGGTTATTTCATGTAAATTTAAGTTCCATAACGCCTAAATCTAGCCTGTTGTATAAGAGATTGCAAACATTCCTGTATGGCGCATGAAAGATTGCAAACAATTTCGTTGTTTACGCTTCCTTTGGCTTGGAATTAAACGAGGGGAAATTTTACGCGCTGATTAAAATTAATACTTTTTTTTCTGTGTACGAAGTGCCTCCCAGACGATGTCGCCTTCTTTAAACAGTACTGCAAGGATGACGACCTGACGTTTTGGCCGAATCTAGCGTCGGCCCACTACGGTTGGGCATTCCGGTGGTTCCGAATCATGCCAACCCTCCCAACGTGCCCCTGCTACACCCAATTGAGTAGATCTGGGCCGATTTGAAGAGGAGAGCATATACAAATAATTTCGTGACCAAAACGACGGATGATTTGATCAAAAAGGCGACCAACAAACTGAAGAATATGCCTACAAGCTTCTTTTTTTTCACCTATGGCCAAAGTATAAGCAGGGGCAGTAGGTGGCAGGAAGTACACGTATTTTTATGAAGTTTTTAATTTTTTAATGAATAAATTGCAATTTGGTTTGCTAAAATATCCATTTCCGTTAATTTTTACCTTCCATCCGAAAATAGTCGCTTATTTTTAATGTGCGCATTATGTTACTATTTATAGCGGAGGCTTACAAAATCAGAACATGAAGAAAAAAAGAAAGGATTTTGATACACGGAACTCTTAAATCAAAATCACAATAAAAGGCCTAGAAGTGTTGTTTTTAAATCAGAAGTTCTTCAATTGAAACGTTGACAATAATTTCGATCACCCATCGTTTAAAACGGAAACATTTTGCTCTAATATATTCGCTTATATTATACTTTTCTTATTCTTGCTTGATTTCCATAGTTGATTACAGATAATTTTTTTAACTGTCCCACAGTTAATTTTTTTAACTGTCCTCATCCCAGTACCTTCTCCATTCAATTTACTTCAACGCTTTGCATTTTAATGGACTACCATTTCACGAACTCTACAGTGCACCAAGTTCGAAATAAGATGAAATGAGTTTTGCAGTGGAGCAAACAAAATCTATGTGTAAGTCAAGATTACAACGGAAATTTCGTCCATTGAACTTGAGAATATCGATGTTGAAATTTTGAGCCTATGAATTATTTAAAATAGATTAGAAAATGTTTCCAACAAATATAGCAATGTTTAAATCAAATTCAAAGCATGTTCATTTTTCGCGAAGCCGAATTTTATCGTATGCTTGTGGTGAGAACGAGACAAAATTTCAACGCTCGCAGCATTGAGTCAATCGTAACAATTGGTAGGCTAATTGTTCAATTTCAATAACAAGAGTAAATCCTTTGGTTTGCAATCTGTTAGCATGCAAACCAAACTATCCAGCATTTTATGAACGATCAAATTTATTCCAAACGTCAAAGAATACGTTCCCTACCATGGAATAAGACCAGAATACGGCGGCCACTCCTTAAATGGAGAATATTTCAGAAATGGTTTACCCCATTTCAAATTCACATGATAAATAAAATAAATTCAGATCCAGGAATTATAAATCTACGTTTATATTAATCATAATATTTTTGTTAGATAAACTTAACATGATTTAATTTTAAACATCGATGCCACTTGACTTGTAGCATGGAATGAAATAGGGCAAATTTATGTTGGTGGCCAGAATAAACATTGTTCAATTTTACCTGAAATATGTTTGTTTAAATGGTTCTTTTTTCTTCATGTACGATTCAATCGAATGTTTTTATGGGGTAATGTTGATTGTTCATTCCAGAAAAATAGAGTTATATATACAGTAAAAACAGTTGATTGAGATGTTGATCATTCTTACTGTTAAATTCTCGAACTTTCTGTGGTACAGCTGCCATCAGATTCGGTACAGTAATTTTAGATACGCTAACGGTGGTGGTTCTACATCTTTCTTGAAATCGTCGATCTGATTTGCTTTCTTTTTGGTTTCAAAGAGTTTCCGCTTAACAAGAGCCCTGTACTTTCCTATCAGTGAAGTTCTGGGCAGATAAAAGGTTTGTCTATTTTTTGCACGTATTTGACCTTTTTGACTTATACCATTGCATTTTGCAAAAATACAAGAAGCCAAATCAGGCCCAAAAAGAGCTGGAGAGTCGTAGCTATCAATAAACGTTAGCAACTGCTTTGCAAAATTCTTTCACGTACACATCCTTGTTGCTAGTGCCGATTTAGGATTTTCGACCATAACATATAGCTTGCCAAACCGTAGGTTCTTGGCGAATTTAGACACCTTATTTGTCCCAAAATACTCGGCAACGGCGTTTCTTTGCATTACGGTATAAAATGCCAAATCCAGAAGCATGCAATGTTGAAAATCCTCGAGCACATATGTTTCGTCGTTCATTATGTGATTTTTTGCTGTATGGCTCCTTAGCACGACTTTTTACAGTGCAAATTATGCTTATCACAGTTGGGCACCTTTTTCACTTTTTACGCCTTCATTCGATGCCTCCGCTTTACTTTTAGAAATTTCAACTTTGCGAGCCACATTTCTCACAGAAAGGATGGGATTTTTCTCAATAATGGCTACCACCTTCTTTAACATTTGGTGGAAGCATATTTTTCGGCTTGGTCCGCTTCCAAACTTTCGATCCACAGTCAAGCGCTGGTCAAACAATTTGCAAACACTAAACACGCAACTTTTTGTCAGTTTCAGTTTCTTGGCAATATCGCGTACCGACAACGCCGGATTTTGGTGCCGTTTATACAAAATGCGTTTCCGCACTATTTGATATGACGCCATTTTACCGAATTCAACAAGAATGTAAGCACGTTGCACCACGAAATATAGTGGAGAGTTTCAGCGGTCATATAATTGCAACATTCTAGCGATCCGTGAAATAATTCAAAAACTACACTGAGAGAAAAGTGTCCGGAAGTATTCGTGGACAAAATTTTATGGACAAAACTAAAGTGATATTAATAATTATAATAATTGATATTATATAAATATTTGTAAAGAAAAAAAAATAAATAAATTATTTTAAATAGTAGGGTATATGTTACATGAGTCGACTTATTATGCAACTTTTTGATTGTAACTCATTAAGTAATCGAGTTGGAGGCTACATCAACTAGTTATAAATTTGCTTCGAAAAGTTGAAAAAAATACTTGCCTTTTACATACGAAAACTATCCATGGATATGGGTGTAATGAGTACTATATTGTGTCTTTTTATCTATTAACACCATATTGGGTCTTTTAGTGGATGCAACCTTGTCTCCTCATTATGGTTTCTGGTTCAAAACAATCATCGTAAAGTTTATTTCTATTATTTCCTCAGGCATTTCCTTTCAAGCTTCATAGGCATAGCTCAAAAGTAAAATTGCGCAGAACAAATTTAAACTAAGCTACTTTAAAAGACTTAAGCAATTTTGACATGTGATCCATCCGCCAAACTGTATAAAAAACATTTTAACTCCTACTGTATACGTTTTATTGCGTATGTGTTGGCTTAGATACGCCATTTGAAAAGTATATTTCCATTTAAAATTTTACCAATACCAATAAACTAGGCGATAGCTGAGAACATAAGAAATAATGTGTTCATGAAATTTGGTAAATGGTTCTTTTGTAAAATAATTGTCCATATTTATAAGTGACAATTTTTTTATAACGTGTGGCTACATTCTGTACATCTAAAATGTGATACTAGGCTTGTCAGCTCAATTTAGCCAAAGGTAGTTAATTTTAAAATTGTGACTAGAACGTACTCATCATGATCAGTGCAGCCCTGGTGACTTAGAAGCTGAGATCGGAAATCTAAATCAAGTGTAAAAATATAAATTGACAAAATTTGTTAAAACGATGACACAACAACAAATGATTTGTTTTAACAGCTACCGAGCAGTGGTAGGTTGTTGTAAGACAGTGCTACCATCTATAAATTAGAACATTTATTCGGCAATTGTACTAATTTATAGATGGTAATTGTACTAATTTATAGATGCGCTTGACTGTGGATCGGAAGGTTGAAAGTGGAACAAATCGAAAAGTATGCTCCCGACAAATGGACAAGAAGATGGTAGCCATTATTGAGAAAATCCCAATCTTTCTGTGCGAAATGTGGCTCGCAAAGTTGGGAAGTCAAAATCATACGTACAAAAAGTGAAGCAGAGGCAAGGAATGAAGGCGTACAAAGTGAAAGGGTGCCCAACCGTGATGACAAACAAAATTTCACTGCAAAAAGTCGTACTAAGGAGCTTTACACCAATTTTTTGCAAACATTTTCTTGTATCATAATGGACGACGAAAAACATACGTTTTCGAAGACTTTAAACAGCTTCTGTGTCTGGCTTTTTATACCGCAATGCAAAGGAACGCCGTTGCCGAGCATTTCTGGACAAAGAAGGTGTCCAAATTCCCGAAGAAGTATTTGATTTGGCAAGCCATATGTAGTTGTGGTTGAAAATCTAAAAGTCTCGTCTCTACCGGCACTATCAATAAGGATGTGCGCGAGAAAGAATGTCTGCAAAAGCGGTTGCTACCTTTTATCAGAAGCCACGACTCTCCAGCTCTGTTTTGGCCTCTTGTCACTGTGCAAAATCCGTCTTGGAAAGATATACAAGAGGCCAAATGAAGTTCTTTCCAGTTAGAATCCGGAATCACTTATTGTGTTGCAGCGGCACGGAAAGCTACCGCTGCAAGAATTCTTTTACAGCGGTTTATTAATCCAGTAGCCCACTTTCTGTGGTATAAATTTCACGGTGTTTCGTGCAGTGAGTCAAAAGTTATTCCAGATGGAAGCCGAGAGGAGAGAAAAATTCTGCATAATCCAACGTGGTCCGCAATAAAAATCGCAAAAACGTTGAAAACCGCCATATCAACCGTGTATGATGTGCTCAAACGTTTCAGGGAGTGAAAGAGCGTGGATCGAGTGCCTCAAGGTAAGCGTCGTAGTGGAACATATGACCGCAAACTGAACCAGAAGGTGTTGAGAACCGTCAGAGCAAACCCTGGACTATCAGATAATGAAATCCCACAAAAATACGCGAGCAGGATATCGTTATTATCGGGCCAGCAAGCAACCAAACAGAACGTTGAAGCAAAGTTTCGTCACCAAAACTCGAGCTCGGAAATTGTACCAGCAGGTTTTGACGAAGTACCAAGGATGCCTGCTCATCGACGATGAAACCTACGTCAAAATGGATTTCGGACACGGCTGGGAAGTCATCCAGTGGTACCGCGATAATAACGTAGATTTCATCGATAAAAACATAAATCCACCCAACTGTCCGCAGTTCCGGGAGATTTTGGGCAGTAATGAAGCGGAAGCTTAGAAGACTCAGATGACCAAAATGTGGAACAAATATACCAAGGAAGTTGACTCCGGAGGTGTGCAGCGTTTGATGAGAGGAATAAAGAAGAAAGTGCGAATTTTCATTAGAAACGAAGAGAAATGATTTGTATTGATATTTTTTCCTTAAAGAACAGTGTATTACCTTTGTTTTGATGTATTAAACATATTTGTACGTCAATCCGTTACGGAGATACAGATGATTTTATTATTCAGGATTCTAAATGGACATAGCTTTATGTGCCACAAACAGCCAATCCACCAAACTATCCAGATTTTCACACAAGAGAGAGGAACTGGGCTCTGGTTAAGCGGAAACTCTTCGAAACTAAGAAGTAATCAATTAATACCGATGATTTCAAGGCGTATCGTATCTGAGGATCTGAGGCGAGCGTATCTGAGGATACCGTACGGAACCTGATGGCGGGTGTACCACAGACAGTTCGAGAATTTTACAGAAAGAAGGATTAACATCTCAATCAACTGTTTTTAATGTAGATATAACTCTTTTATTCTGAAATAAACAATCGGTTTTGTTGAATTATGTGTTAATTATTGTTGCTGCTATTATTTTGGTGCCCGAAATTCAACGTCGACAGGCTTTATGACTGTTAAATATCGATTGTGATACAACATCATGCAAATTAGAGCTTGAAGATTGTGATAAGTCTTTTGATCGTTTCAAATGCATAACCAAGAATGGAGAAGATGGAGAATAAGGCAGCCTCCAATTCCGGATCACGAGTTCATGTCTTGGATCGAGCAAAGTCATTTCAATTCAAGTCAATTTAGGTACTGTTTTTAAAAAAACACACACATATGAAGAAATACAAATACCACAAATAATAAATTAACTACACTAACGACTGCCAAGTTTAAAAAAAAAGAGTATTCAATGCCTTAAATGCATAACTATGATAATTGAGGAAAAACATGATAGCTTCAAAAAGCGCCCGTTCAAAATTTACTCAATACATTTTGGCGTCATTAGCAACGTTTGATAAAGTTTTTGAATACAAATTTTATGATCCAGAACAAAACAAAAAACGGTCACATGAATAGGAATGAGTAGATTTTTTTGTTAACTGAAAATTAATTTCACTATAGATTGTTATTTGTTTAAGAGATAAGTCATCGCATTATAATGGTTGATACATAATTTGTAAAACTGTTTCACTGGTAAAGGGCCGCAAAAGTAAGTTGAAGCTTTTTAATGGTTATACCAATTGTAATTTGATGTTGATGCGTAATAAATACAAACATTTAAAAAGGTATTACATATATTTAAACATTTTTATTCACGTGTTGTTAAGCGGAAGATATTGATAAGATTCTTCAATTTTGAATAACAAAGGCAGAAAAGCAGTTTTGATTAGAAATAACACTACGATTGATAAGCTTGAAGCTCAACAATGAATCTGAAGAAACGCTTTTACAAACTAAAATTGTTACTTGTGTGAGTAATCCCAATTTTTAACGAAACCAGGTATGTTTTTTTAAGTATTCAGCGCTGGATGATTTATTCATTCCGTGATGGTTTTCTGGAGTGCCCCTGTAAGAATTACAAGAGTATCGAACTTCGATCAGGTGTGACAAAATGTGTTGCTTATCATATTGCTCTCTTCTTTGTCAACTAATATTACTTTCAATAAGTAATTTGTGTCGAAAATTGATGCCAATGATTGTGGCAGTAGCAGTTAGCAAAAGCCCTGTTGCTATAATTTCCCCAATCCATTAAGTTATTAACATAACATTTTGGAATTCTGCTACGCCAAAGGCGCCAAATTAGCCATTTTCACCCTATGTAAAAAATATTGTATGAGCTATCCGAAGTGGCATGCATTAAATAACCAGAAATCAATACACTTGGAAAGTTTCATAAATATTGAGTATTCAGAAATTACCATAACCTATCGCAAGTCGCAAATGCAAGCCACAGCTACGCAAGATCCCACACGGATCTTGAAAAACTTCACTGCCGCGTCAAGGTCAACTCCTGTGTATGCATAATCCAATTCATTTTATAACCACCCTCAGAAATGTTCCCCTTCCGGCCGCACAACTTCTTCTTTTTATCTTCTTCTTCTGCCTCTACTACTACTTCTTCTTCCACGCTTGGATACAATAGAAGGGCCACTTCCTCCACCTCAACAAGTGCCTCTGACGAATGACTGATGAATGAGCAGAGGGTATGCTCGCTAAGAGTGCAAAGAAACAAATGCGCCTACCCTTAACGAGATTGCATAGCCCGCCTCTTACCATTGAAACATGTGCGGGGCAGCGGAGCGTTATAACATTGCTTACGGTTCTTGCTTACATAACCAAAGGCGAAATAGAAATGCTCGCTCCCGCCAAGTGTTAGCAAATAAATCAGCTTTCCCGTGAAATGGGTGGTTGGGTTGTTGTCGTGTTGAAGTGCAGATGTTCATTCAACGTATGGAAACAGTTGAAATTCAAGCGAATTTCAATACTTGTCGGGACATCTTGACGGAACTGTTTCTCCAGCGGTTATCACATTGAATGACGGCATGCTTCAAAACCCCGCAAACGGAAATATACATAATGAATGCGAGAACTGCTCTCTTGGAAGTCGTCGGCGTTGCACATATGAACATCTACAGCATATTAGGACTGGCAACCAACGACGTCATCATTGTTAATGGACAGAATACGAAGGCTGCACCTGCACGTAGCGTGTCGAATCATGTTGACATGGCTGGTTCTAAGGGTGTGCTACATAAGATTTTTTTTCTCAGTTCGATGGGCAACGAAACGAAATACGTATGTTCGTGAAACGAAACTTGATTTTTTTCTTCTTTGCAAATGACTTAGGGTAAAAGTAGAATTTTGTGGAACAGACAAGAAAATTCGTGTTTAAAGTAGCCATGAGAGCACTAATAAAATATTTTTCCTCGGCCGAGGACTAGTCCAATTCTCGAATTTTGACTCATCAAAACTTTATGCTCCAAAGCAGTCGTCATGCACACTAAAAAATATATGAAAACTAAAAGAAACGCAATTTGGAAAAATAACGCAATTTGAGTCGATGTAATGGTTTGCTGCAGTATATTTATGTTCTATTGAGGGTATTCCAAATATCCGTTACGAATACTAATACGAGTCAATCAAAATAACATAATATTACATGCCTTCATAAATTATATTGGTTGCTTCCCATTGTCCTTTAAAATATATTGGTTGCTCCCCATTGTCCTGTAAAATACCATTCATGTAAAATAAAGGAGTCACTCCTCTCTTGTTCATATCATATACGCTTCAGTTATATCCCGACTCTAGGCAGTCATTTACGTGTGAACTTTCTGTTTTTTTTTAAATTTTTTATTTATTTCAAATTTTACATTATTTTACATTCATATATTAACCTAGGTGATCCTGCTAAGTAATTAATATTTTAACCCTATTTTATATCCTTTTATTTATATTTTTTTGTATTTATATTTTTTTTTTGTTTCTGTATTATCGAGATTTTCAGCCTTGGGCTGGTTCATCTCCCGTCGTAGTTACTGAAACACCTCTTTGGGTGTTTTTCGCAACTTTTCCGGGGGTGAGATTTGAACTCGTGACTTTGGCGTGAGAGGTATGGATGTTAACCACTACGCCGGGGTCGCCCCCCGTGTTAATATTATTTTTACCTTGTCTATTCAGTATTTTTAACGAGATGCCTGCGTGTAAGAATAATTATTGATTTCTTAAAACTAGTTCTTATCTATAGAGAGAATTGATCATTGCAATTGAAGACTGCAATGATTTTTGTCTAAAATTATGAATTATTTTGTTGGACATTTCTCCCCACCCCCCCCAATCATTTTCAAACTTTGTTCTGAATCCTTTGAAGTGCTTTTTTCTAGTAGCACAACAACTAGACCATATTGGAACAGCATAAAGCATGGCCGGTCTAAAGATTTGTTTGAATATTAGAAGTTTGTTCTTCAAACAAAGTTTGGATTTTCTGTTTATAAGAGGATATAAACATTTTATAAATTTATTACATTTGGCTTGAATGCCTTCAATGTGATCTTTAAAAGTTAATTTTTGATCAAGTATCAGTCCAAAATGTTTTACTTGATTTGACCAAGAAATTGGAACTCCGTTCATAGTGACCATATGACTATTACTTGGTTTCAAAAATGCAGCTCTAGGCTTGTGTGGGTATATTATAAGTTGAGTTTTGGAAGCATTAGGAGAAATCTTCCATTTTTGAAAATAATCTGTAAAAATGTCCAAGCTTTTTTGTAGCCTCCTGGATATAACACGAAGGCTTTTTCCTTTAGCGGAAATGCCTGTGTCATCAGCAAAGCAAGATTTTTGACAGCCCTGGGGTAAATCAGGGAGATCTGAAGTGAAAATGTTATAAAGTATTGGCCCAAGAATGCTACCTTGAGGAACACCAGCTCTGACAGGCAATTGATCAGATTTAGAATTCTGATAATTTACTTGCAAAGTTCTATCAGTTAAGTAGTTTTGAACTGATTTCATGATATGAACTTTCTGTTGCTTCCCGCGGCAGTAAACTGAAGTTTACATTTTTAAATCGGCTATTATTTGCACACTAGCAAGCCGCTGGTGATTGCCAAATGTATAATAATTGCTCAGATGTAATATAGTAATTGCGCATCAAGGCAGGAATTATGATCTTTAATCTTACATTGTTGCCGCAGAGCAAAAGAGGAAAATTGATTTTGATTTTGATGATTACAATAGAACCTACATGAACCCCTGATTATAAAGCTGGGGTAAAAATATACAACCATGGAAATTCATTTTTCTATCAAGCATTCGTTTCAAGTATAATTTTAGATCTATCGAACATTTACATCGTCTTGAAATATTACATTAACTTGAAATGTGTCATAATAGATTACGGTCCAAATTTAATTTGATTGGTGTAATTTCCATTGCAACAGATTATTACACAGATAAAAAAAAACATTGAATTTTTTGCGTTATCTAATGCACATAAAGGGACTGCTAGATTTGGCAGAAAATAATGGGTAAATTTCAGCCAGATAACGCCTGAATCTAGCCTGTTGTATGAAAGATTGCAAACATTGTTGTATGGCGCATGTAAGATTGCAAACAATTTAGTTGTGTACGCCTCCTTTGGCTAGGAATTAAACGAGGGGAAATTTTACGCGCCTGTTAAAATTCATTATTTTTTTTCCTGTATATATCATTAACGCCACTCCATTATGTGCATTCTTTTAGTCATAAATTTACACAATTTTTCCTCAGAGCATCTCCAGGAGTGTTGTAGTTCTAGATTCATTTTATATGCCAGTTATAAATTTTTCTCTTGGGAAAATATATAACAAACATACCCTCTCTTCAGCAGCAGTTCCAAATGTTGTTCTAAACCTAAAGACTTGAATGTGTGTGTATAATTGATTCTCAAAACTTCTGTGGGCATATTCTCAGAATTCCTTAGGAGTTCTCCTCATATTTCCGCTGTAATTCCTCTCAGAACTTCTTTGGAATTTCCCTCAGAATAACTTTCCCCTTCGAATTTCGAATTCCCCCTGTAATTCATTCGCAGTTTTTCTAAGAATTCTTCTGGAGTTCTCCTCAGTGTTCTTCTGCAATTCTCATCAGAATTCCTGTGGAATTAATCTTGGAAATACACTGAAATTCTCAAAATTCCACTCAAACTGTCTTCAGAAGTCCTGCGGAATTCTCCAGAAATCCACTGGAATTCTTCTCAGAATTTCTCAGGAATTCTTACTAGAATTTCTCTAGTATTCTCTTCAGGATTCTTCTTAAATTCTCATCAGAATTTCTCTGGAATTTCTCTCAAAATTCCGCTGGAATTTCTCCAGTATTCCTCTAGAATTTTCCCTCATAATTCCTTTGGGATTCCTCTCAGAACATCTCTGGAATTCCCCTTAATATTCGTCTAAATCATTTTCTGTTCTATATCTAATTTAAATATTCCACAAGATGGAGAAATTCTCGAAAACATTAAAAAAAAAATAGGGAAATGATGGTAATAACAAAGAAATAGGGATATGATGGTCAGCGAGTTCAGACTTGAAGTAGAACGTATACAAGATTCAAACAGATGCACGACCGGACGTTGATTCAAAGTTTGACGTTTGACTTGATTCCATAGACACTACCACAATGACAAAAAAAAAAAATAACTTGGATGAAACGCGTTTCAAATTTGAACAAAAATAGAACAACGTAGTATTCCAGTTTTAAATTTTAACATGAAACTGTTCGAAATTATCCAACTAGAACGCCTTGCTGAAGTTGCCTTTGTTATAAATCCAGTTCTATTTTGTAACGACCATACACTCCTGGAGATGCCCTTAGTGTGTGAGTCATATCAAATCATTAAAGCGTCGTACAACGAACGCTTCTTATACCACGTCAGCCAACTCCAAAAGACTCCAACTTAACCAAAAGACGAGTGGTATAATTTCTAAACTAGGAAACGCAAAGTTCATGGTTTTGATCCAGTTTTATGACATTTTCAAAAATATTTTTTAAGTTTCCTAAATCTACATGCTTTTTTGCTGACTTAACTTATACCAAAATGTACCTTTTAAATTCATCGAGATGAAGGCAAAAGATTTTGTATAAGCAAGCGTAAACAACGTAATTGTTTGCAATCTTTCATACGCCATACATCATTATTGGCAATCTTCCGTACAATAGACCTGATTCCAGTGATATCTGGCTTAAATTTACATGAAAGATCCCATATATGGCAAATCTACACAGAAAAAAATCTGAATTTTCATTATGATGTAAATATCCGAGCAAGTAAAATTGTATTTCATTCCACACGAAGCAGCAACTTGCATGAAATAGTTCTAACAAAGACGAGCTTTTGCATAAAAAAAAAAAATTAACTATATTTATACTTTATACTGGATTCACCACCAGGGCCCTGTAGCATAATGGGAATTTTACTAATAATATTAGTCTTGTGGCTTGTAACTTTCTGTTGCATAATAAACCTACAAGAAAAAATCTACAAGTCAAATATTACAAGTTGTTGATTCTAATATTATTAGTTAAATTTACAAGTGCCTGTTGCATAATTAAATTACAAGAACAAACTATTAGCTTTGGTTTGTACTTTTGTTTACAAATCTGAATCGTACCATACTTTTATCTACACGTTCTTTTAAATTCTTGTGCAAGCTGCAAACATGTACCGATTCAACGTTTTGAACGACACAAACGATGAAGAAAGTGGATTGCCAAATATCCGAAGATATCGGAGGGTGAAATATTACGCACCACGAATCAATTTCACCTTCCAATATGAAGCTGATTTTTATGAAGCTTTTCGGATGACTCCAGCGACAGCAGAGGATGTACTTCGAATTATTGGTCCTGACATCCAACTTTCTAATCGTGGAGGAGCACTAAAGCCTCACCAACAATTGTGCACCACATTACATTGGCTCGGCCAAGGAAGTCAATACCACGCTACCGGGCTAAGTCACGGGATCCATAAAACAACTGTGGGAAGGACAATCCATCGCGTTGTGTCCGCAATCAACAGAAGATTGTTCCAGCGTAAAGTTTGTTGGCCTTCCAACATTTCAGGAGTGGTAGAGCAATTTTATAGAAAGGCAAACTTCCCAAGCGTGATTGGAGTGATAGACGGATCTTTGATTCCAATTGACGCACCCACAACGAATGAAGAAGCCTTCGTGGACAGGAAAGGCTCCCATTCCATCAACTGTATGGTTGTTTGTGGTCCAAACCTCGAGTTTTTCTATGTAAGCGCTAATTGGCCAGGAAGTGTCCACGATGCAAGAGTTCTGCGTAGGAGTAGTTTGTTTCGGCGTATGGAGGAAGAAAACATTTTCCCTAATGGAGTTATATTAGGAGATTCAGCTTATCCTTTGAAGGTATGGTTAATGAGGCCACTTAACAATGATCCAACAAGCGAGGGTGAGCGTAGATACAACAGCAGATTAAAATCCACAAGACAAACTGTTGAGCGGGGACTGGCAGTTATCAAGGAAAAAATTTCCATGCTTGAACCACCTAAGAGTCAATCCTTATTTTGCTTGCCAAATAGTAAAATGTTGTGCAACATTATGCAGCATATCCCGGAAAAATGAGGAGAACGACCTTGATTTCGATAACCTGCCGTTACAAAATGAGGATGAGAATAATTATTATGAGTTTAATGATGATCACATAGAAGTTGATACTCGTAGACGTCAGTTGCAAATTATCCAATCAATGTTGTGAAAGCGATATAAGTTATATCTTGTTTTCAAAATCTTTTAATAAAAAATTGTTTTGAAAATTGTTGTCCCATATCAACCTTCACAAATCTACTAGGAATCTAGGAACTTAGCAATCTAGGAAAAATTATCTTACAATGTCTTACAAAAAACTCGTTCTGTAAAGTCATGAATGTTGAAACGTCACAAACTAGGTTCAGGAAGCAACCAATAAGTAGTCCCCCGAAGGAATAAAGTCTCCGAAACATCTCTAAATGTGGCCACTACAAATTTTCGGAATTTTTTACAATGAACTCGTGTAAAATCACGAATTGGTGCATTTATTTTACATTTGTAAAAACATCTTAAATAATGGCATTATCACCAAATTCTTCATCACTTAGATTATCGCTCGGCAAACTCTTCCTGCATTGGTTGTTCTGAATCTCCATCAGCATTTTCAACGTTTCCCAGGTTTTCTGTAAATTTAGATCTTGGAAGGCCGTGTTTGAGTTCAAAATCAAAGATTTTTAAGTTCATTGGCTCTCCTTGCGCATTTTCTCGATTTCCAATGATTTCAGCTCACGTTCTTTCTCTATTGTTCTATTGTTAATTGCAGCTTAAGACAGATTAGATCGGCATGCTCTGACGTTTCTTTATTAGACATAGATTTATCTGAAATAAGAATATATAGTAAAAATAATTAGGGTTATTAATTAGGCTACTACAGAATAATAAAGATTTTACCAATTTTCCTCTTCTTCGGTGCCGATTGTTTGCCTGAATCTCCGGTGGCCGTTTCGGAGGATTTGTTTGGATTTACGGCTTTGGATGTGCACGGCTGATTTTTGGCCTCATGAAATGCTTCCTCCGCCAATTCATCCATGCTTTCCGGAACTCCAAGGCCTTCGAGAACTGGTGATTCTTTGCCAAGAATATCGTACACTAGAACATCGACGTCATTGGTCCTAGCATTCGATCCACCACCAGTTCCCGTTTTCCGGGCATTGTCTCGTTTTTCCTAAATTTTTAAAATAATTATTTCCCTTCCAATCATTAACGAATAATCACAAATACATACCATCGACATTTTGCGGACATTTGGCCACCAAACGTCACGAACATACAACGGTTCTTTTCCGCTTGGCAGAGCTCCAATTGACTTGGCATATTCACCAATGACTATCCATGCCTTATTTCTCATCTCCTTCGTTAGTGTGGTTGAAAATGGCCCAAACAACACATCTTTTTGTTCGCGAATTGAGTCGAGAACGCAAAGCTTCAACTTTCTCTGATCCTCACGTTTGTTTGCTTTTTTCGCAGACATTTTACGGACAATTTTCCCTGTTTCCTTGGACGACGTTCGAGTTGGACGTGGACTCGCTAGTGAACTTTGACAGATGAATGAATCGAAGTGACTTGTAATTTCAGTGTTGCCAATAATACAAGTGCTAATATTATTAGCCAAAAAATGAATTATTATGCAACGCAAAATATTAGCACTTGTAGATTTGAAACTTGTAACTTGTAGCTTGTAGCTAATATTATTAGGCTGATTATGCTACAGGGCCCAGGTGAAACACCAAAAAAAAACCTTTTGTTTTTCAGGAAAGCTAAACCCCTATATCGCTATATATTTTCTCTCTCAAAAATTTTTTTGTTTTTCCCCTTTTATATAAAAAATGTCTCCCAAAAAGGTGTCACCTTTTTTCAGTCTTGGTTTATTTCCGCTGGGTAATTTTATTAGCGCAATTGATTATACCCGTTTTAAGTGTATTCTTTTGACAGCTTATCGCTGAAGATTAATTAGCGATTCCGTTTGTTTATGTTTATCAGCTACCATCGAAGCCATACGGGAGCAAGTTTTAAAATTACATTTGCAAAAGCTTATACCGTGTCAGATATTCAATAGCCTTAAGGCAGTTCGGAGTGAGTAAGCGTTTTGTTTTTCGTACCTTGCAACGGTTCAAGGAAACTGGAAATGTCCATATTCAACACAAAGGAGGTGCCAGACGAACTTCCAGAACGAAGAAAAAGATCAAATGTGTGAGGGAGCGAATAAGACGTAATCCGGCCGTATCTGGCCGTAAATTGAGCAAAAAATTTCAAATGTCCCCTGCTTCAATGAACAGGCTCATCAGACATGATCTGGAATGCAAGCCGTACAAGAAACAACGGGTTCACGGGTTGACGGAGCGTCAAAAGCAAGCCAGACTCCAAAGAAGCAGAAATCATTCGGTTCGGCACGGTGACTGCGAGATTTTATTTTCGGATGAAAAGCTCTTACTCTTTCAGGACAGTCATAATCAACAAAATGATCGTGTTTATGACAAAAGTCTTGCCAATATTCCAAGAGATAAACTAGCTGTAGAACGCTATCAGAATGTATCGAAAATCGCGGTAAGGGGCATCGTTTCACGAAAAGGAAAACTTCCTCTTCTTTTCATAGAACCTAACGTAAAAATCAACACTGAATAGTACATCGAGCAGGTTTTGAAGAACCATCTGCTTCCTCATGCTTCAATGCCGTATGGAAAAACATCGTATTGTTTCCAACAGTCAGAAAAAAAAAACATAAATTCTTTATTGACACAACACCAACAGAAAAAAAAAAAAAAATATTCTCCCCCTCTCCCCACCAACCCCACCCACCAAAAAAACTGTAAGGGAATTTTTTTTTTTTTTTTTTTCTCCTCCCCTCCCTCCCCCCCCCTCCCCCCCCCCCTCTTTTTTTTACTCAAAAACAAAAAAAAAAAGCAAAAAATTCAAATTCATCTTGCCATATCACAGCGAATGAAAAGTTCATTCATTTCACTGAATATTTAGGCAATGAATTTTGAAAACGAATCCAAAGCCTCTCTCTAATGGTTCTTGGCTTCTTTGCCGTTGGATCGTTGGATTCAACAGGCCATTTGCGTTTACCAGCTCGTCGTGTCAAAGTCAGAAATGACGGGTGAGATTCCCTACGTCGAACCTGACTTAAACGTAGTTGCAGTTGCTAGCTGCCTTCGGGATCGATGTTGCAGAAATATTTTGCTCCATCCCTCAAGAAAAAACGTGGACGTTATATCGATGGCGTTTCTTGCTGTTTTGTCCATAAGTCGAGACCATTGTAAGGTGATGATGGAGCAGATGAGTAATATAGGATTAATAATCAATCTAACACGGATTCTAAGAAACTGTGCAGCACATTCGAAACTGGTGAAATCAATAGCAAAGAACATTTGCACATAGCGTTAGGGGAGTCACCGAGATAAACCTATCCACTTCCACTTTACATTTCGCCAAAAATGTAGAGTGACGTAAATCCGCTTTTCTCTGCGCACATGGCCACGCTGAAACTGGTGAAAAAAATCAGTGTGCTTAAATGACTGTGAGTTTTTTTTTAAATTCGTATTCACTGATTGCAAAATAAACTGATTATTCTGTTTAGAGAATGGATAAGAGAGAGAGCTAAAACTGACAACTTGGATGAACAACAAGAACTCACGCATACTGAATGAAAAGAATAACAACAAAGCAAATCAATAATAAGAATTTCGACGTTACGTCAACTCGTAGTGACGTACATCAGAATAAAAGGAAATGAATACCATTTACATTTTTGCACTGAGATGTATTTCAAAGTGATATTCAAAATATAAATTCAACAATTTTCAACTCTGCCAACAGTACTCAGCTCCAGCTCACAAGGCAAAGAAGACACCCGATTTCATCACAAGCGAAGAATGGCCTGCATCTTCACTGGATCTCAACCCACTTGACTACTTTGTTTGGGGTTATATGCTTCAACATATAGGCCCTACGAAAAGGCCTACTTTAGATCGATTTATGAAACTTTTGGTTGATATTTGGGACCGAAATCCTCAGGAAATCGTGCGTGCCAGCTGCGATAGGTTTACAAAGCGTTTGCGCAAAGTTATCAAGGAAAAAGGCGTGATATTTGAATTTAATTAACTTGGTTTATTTCTATAACATGCATCTTTCAAATGAAAATCTAAATTCTATGATTTGGTTGATCTAAAAAAATTTAAAAATATTGAAAAAAATAAAAAAAAATAATGCCATTTTGTTTTAGTGACACCTATTGTAAGACACCCTGTAATAGCGTTGAGAAGCATAGTCTGGAAAGAAGAGGTTCACGCGAGTGAAGTATGAAGCAAATGCAATAATAACATAGCACTTCTCGGATGGCGTCAACTTACAGGATTGCGAAATTCGACAGGTTTGCGAACCGTGTCTACAAGATAAATTGCCAAGTAATTTTTTCCCGAAAGCATCAGAACATAGAACATGCCGCGTCGTAGAGCTTGGTACACACGGATGTGTGCGGGCCGGAAAACGCAAATAATTCCCGGAGGTTGTCGGTACATTTTTACGTTGACCGACGATTTTAGCTGTTACTGCGGGGTATTCTTACTCCGGTAAAAGTCTGATGTAGCGGGGTTTTTTAGCCCATGTTAAAACTCGTTTTGGGAGACCACCTTGCACCATGCGTTAAGATAGAGGTGAGAAATTTAACAACAACGAATTGAAAGAGTTCTACGATCTCTATGGCATCCAGTCGGAGGAATCCTCACCGTATTCTCCCCAGCAGAACGGCGTCGTGAAACGCAGGAACCGGAAACAGCAGAAGTGGCGTCGTGTATGCTGCTGAACGCCGGGCTTGCGAAGAAATATTGGGGAGAGGTGGTCTTGACGGCAAATTTATTGCAAAACCAACTGCCGTCCCGTTCCGTGGATCGTACACAGTACGAAAAAAGGTTCGGTGTGAATCCGAATCTGCAGCATCTCCGCGTATTTGGATCAACAGCCTACGTACTACCTACGTTCCTGCGGTGAAACGTGTAAAGTTCGATGCGAAAGGTCAAAAGCTAGTTTTCGTAGGGTACTGCGAAGATCGAAAAGCCTGCGGGTTCCTGGATCCAGAAAATGACAACATAACTATCAGTCAGGATTGTCGGTTTATCGACCCGAAAAACGGATCGTCAACGAACGACCAAAACGGTTCCAGCGAATGAAGCGTAGCAGATTTGGATTGGCCTGGACTGACAAGCATGAAGGACACGTTTCAGGAGGAGCAGGAGGAATCTGAGGAGGAACTTCACAGCTGCGAAAAAGACACCGAAGCAGACGATGATCAGACCGCTGGCGCTGGTGGAAGCAGTGCCACCGGGGAGGCTACGGTCCGCTAGTCACGTTGTGAATATTGCGATGACTGTAGATACAGACCCAACGAGTTCCGATGAAGCAGTAGCCAAATTCGAACATGATTTGTGGACCGAAGCTATACGAGAAGAAGTCCAGTCCCTTATCAAGAATGGGATGTGGAAACTAGTAGGCCGGGCGTAAACCAACCGGCTGTAATCACCCGTTTCAAGGCGCGGCTAGACGCGCAGGGTGTTACAAAACGGTACGGCGCTGAATACAGTGCACTGTTCTCCCCGGTGGTGAAATAACTCAAATAACTGTTAAGGGTCTTGTTGTAGCTAGCAGATCACAAACAAATGGTAGTGCACCATCTGGACGTTAAGTGCACGTGCCTGCATAGAAAACTAACAAAGAAAATCTACTAGCAGTAACCGCCGGGGTTCGTCAAGCGAGGTAACGATAAGAAAGTGTGTAAGATCGAGCGGAGTTTGTACGGTTTAAAACAGAGTGAACGTGTTTGGAATGAAAAGATTCATGGATTGCTTGTCGAGTACGGGTTCACGCAGTCAAACACAGACCTCTGAGAGTTTGTATATACCTGATCATCTAAGTCGATGGCATGGTCGTCGCCAACACTGCTACCAGGGAGATCACAAGACTGGAGATGGATATCAAGAAGAACATTAAGCTTACTTCATTCGGAGAGATCAGCCATATTCTGGAGATCCGAGTTACCAGAAACAAGGAAGGATTCTAGATCAGCAGACGTATATAAGAATGGTTGCAGCATCGTAAGGATTGGAGTATGCCAAAGACTCATAACATCTGGTTGACGTGTAATATTACAAAAACTGCGAAGGAAGCAGTAAGCTGCCGAATAACAACCACTACCGTACCCTTGTAAAGGCGTTGCTGTACATAAAACTCAACACTCACCCGGATATATCAGCAAGCGTGACGATCCTGAGTAGACAGACAAGTCAACCAACCGAAGTAGATTGGAACGAACTCAAAAAAGTAGTTCGATATTTGATCAAGACGAGCAAGTATAAGCTGGAGCTGACAGGTAATATAATGGCTCCAGTTGTACTACACGGTTATTGTTACTCAGATTGGAGCGGGGATACCGCAGACAGGAAATCGACTACAAGATATCTGTTCCAGTTGGGAGACGCTACAGTGAGTTGAGCAAGCCGCCAACAAACCAGCGTGGCTCTCTCAAGCATGGAAGCGGAATACGCAGCATTGTCGGAGGCGTGTAAGGATTTAGTTTGGCTATGGCGATTGTTGGAAGATTTTCAAGAACATCAAGTGGAGCCGACTATAATCCACGAAGACAACAGGAGTTGTATTGAATTCGTTCAACTTGACCATTTGTCACGTTGATCGAAGCATATGGATACTCGCATGCATTTTGCGAAGGATCCGCCAGAGGAAGGTGTTGTTGTACTTTAGTATTGCAGCTCAGAAGAGATGAAGGCTGACCTGTTAACCAACCATTGGGAAACGTAAAATTGCAGAAGTGTTTCGACTAATGTAGGACTGTAGGACTGATAAATGCAAACTAACGTAGGTGATGGATAAAGAACATATCAAGGAGGAGAATTGGAAGAACCACAGTAGTATCGACGATATCTTCTTTATGGCAACACTGCATCAGAGAGAAACAGTACACGGTCAGTGACGTTAAACGACGTCGACGAGATGCACAGAGTGAAGGAGGTAAGAGTCGTCTGTTCGTTCCGTCTGGATTATCCGCAGCATAGCCTGGGATCGCATTGTCCAACAATTGTTTCCTTATATTTTCAATGTTCATACTGAGGCAAGATTTTGGACTGCGTGTGGTCATATTTTAGTGACAGTGTTTTCTAATGTTTGTAACTAATACACCATTGGTATTATATGGAAACGGTTATGATGACATCGATCAACATCTATTAGTTTGTATGTGTTTTGTTCCTACATCTTGAGGAGTCTCATCGTCACTTGGAGTCATCGCTCACCACAACCGGCCGAACATAAATGAAGCCTTGACCATATAGCACAAGTGCTTTTGTCCAATCAAAAAAGAAATTGGCACCCATTTTAACTTCGGATAAACCGCGAGTTAATGGTCCAAATCCTTTTAAATGTAATATTTTGTCATTCATGTTACTAAAAAACAATACAATATCAACTACAAACAACTACAAGATTTACATAACTTTATTCCACTTTCATTTTTTGCCAAATACAAACGCCGGAACTGTCCTCTATATTCCACCCATAAGATTTTTTACAGACGCTTGAAGCGACGTATTTCTTTGCATTCAACCATGATTCCAACCAAACGGATTTCGTGGGTAAAAACTGCAATTATGGCAACATAAATTCACAATTCATTGCAAAGTCTATCAATTCCAAACTTGAACAAAGAAACTAGGCCGTCCAGTTGACTAGAATCCGTCTTGCTTGCAGTCAGCTCGATACATGGTAGGTCGGAGCTAATCAGGTCAAACACCCCTTGATGCATCATGGCAGCCAGTCACACTTTAGTGCACCGGTAACAACCTTCACCCCTTTTGCATGTAAGCATCAGTAGTAGCAAAAGCAGCACAAGAATCCAAGTAGAGCAACGATCGCCACCCGACCGAACGTGAAAATTTTCGAAAATAATCGGAAAAACTCCCCTCTTCTCACACGACTGGTTCGAAAATGGAAACCACGACGAGAGCGGATCCAGGAGCTTTCACACTCTCGGAAAACGTTCTAACCGTGCTTCGTGTGTGATGAAGCAGATTATTCTAACCTCTCTCGCTCTTAGTGGGCCACACGTACGTCTACGTTTCGGTCTTCGTCCCCCGACTCGCTCGCCGTGGGAAAATTGTAGCCGTCGTCGTCGTCGTCGTTGTTTTTCCTTTTAGCCGACCGACTAACCGACTGGTGCTTAATTTATGGGTTCAAACTTTGCGCGCTCTCTACGAGTCACAGTCCGTAGTCGTCGTCGTCGTCACCACCAGACATAACACGCGTTGCTCCCTCTCGCTCTTCCTTTTTTCGCTCGGCCCTAGAGCTAGGATATTCTTGGACTGGGAAACACATAGCTGTAGCACTGGTGGGCGAATCGGATATTTGTTGCGTTTCTTTATGGAAGTTGGAATAAAATTCATAAATGTATCGTGTTTGAATCTTTGATTGAAAAAAGCCTGATATTTTGCAATTATCTCTTATCTTAAAAGAAAAAATGATACATTTTAACAGACGCGCAAAAATTTCCCCTCGTTGAATTGCATGCCAAACAACTAAATTGTTTACAATCTTCCTACACACCAGACCTGATTCGTGCGATATCTGGTTTTAATTTAAATGAAACATCCTATGAATTCATGCCAAATCAAGCATAAGATAAAACTACATGTTTCCTTCCAACTGTGTATACTCTTTTAATATTCTGTTGCGCATCTTTGCTGTGGAGCATCAAGCCTGTCCACGTTAAATTTCGGACACTTTTCTTACAGTGTAACGTTTTACTTATATGACAGCTGAAACTCTCCACTTCATTCCGTGGTACAACATGTTTACATTCTTGTTACATTCAGTAAAATGGCGTCGAATCAAGTGGAAGAGCGCAAACGCATTTTGTACGAACGGCAGCAAAATCCTAACTTATCGGTACGCGATCATGCCAAGCAATTCTCTTGCGCTGAACTGGCCGACTTGTCGTGCAGCAAGAGCTCAGTAGGGATTCTTGGTCAAAACCCGAAGCTAAGAGTCAGTTTCATTGTGGCAATATCACACAGAAAAAAATAATGAATTTTAACAGACGCGTAAAATTTCCCCTCGTTTAATTCCAAGCCAAAGGAGGCGTAAACAACGAAATTGTTTGCAATCTTTCATACAACAGACTAGACTCAGGCGTTATCTGGCTTAAATTTACATGAAATATCCCATTATTATCTGCCAAATCTAGCATTCCCTTTATGTGCATTAGATAACGCAGAAAATTCAATGTTTCTTTCTATCTGTGCACATCAAGTCGTTTGTCCACCTGCTACCAGGGTCATACAATTTCAATTTCTATTGAAAATCGTCATGGGACGATGAACTTAAAATTCATCCCTTTCAATTGAAACACATTATCCTCTTTTGACAGCCACTTCTTAGTAAGTTTCAGCAAAACAATCTTCAAACAAACAATTTCGACTAAGCTTTTCATTCATCGGTGTTTATTTTAGCCTTCGATGTCAAACTAGTATGAAGCAGGACAATTGAAATTCATGCAATACGTGCATGAATCTCATTTCTAAGGTATTCATTATTTTTATGACTAGAATCAGTGCCATCAGATAAATTAATTGTAGCATCGAAAACAATAATCAACCATTTTGTAAAATGATAAATAAAATTGCTGATATTTATGTCGCTTTCATGCGATCCCTGTTGTGTTCACAGCTCCAGCGCAAATGCAACAAATGTAATTTCAATATGTCTCCGCAGTATCAAACAGAAACGCGCTTGCCAGCTCGGGGAGCTTTTTGTCGAGCAAAGTTACAACAATGCGTGCATCGTCAAATGACAATACTTCTAGCAACAATGGCACGCATGTTTTGTTCACCAACCACTGCTCTGGTTGGGGGATGAAATCAAATCAATTTAAACGAAGTTGATTCACGGTCGTTCACCACGTCGTTTGAAACAAGCTTGAATTTCAATTGAAACGCTTTTGACGGTGGCTACACGGTAAATCTTAAGTATGCAATTATGTCTTCAAAGTAGGCATTTTGCTTGAAGACTGGAATTATGCATAAAATGCCTAAAAAGGTTTTATGCAAAAATGCTTAAAAATGTTATACGTCAAAAAGTGAATAAATTTTAGGCATTTTGCAGCATGTGAAAGAGATTAGAAACTATGCATTTTCAGAATGTGCTTCTGTATAGAAACTAGTCACTTTATGAAATGAAAATGAGATAAACTCAGCGCCGATATCTCAAAAGATTGGATCTGCTTTTTTGCAATTAACGACATTCCCTATCGATTAATCGGAAAAATCCACACATCCAAATAAAATACACCATAAGGTAGGAAAATGTTTTACTTGCAGAGAAAATTTTCATTCCCGAGAAAGCGACGGTTTTACTAATTGTTTACAGCAGATCTACACTCTTGACATGTTGGCACTGAACTGGTCTAAGAAGGCGGCTCAATAGATCCAGATTTGAGTTTATGTCAAACTCAAAAATACATTTTATATTAATTATCAATCTGAATGATCTAATTGCTTGCAGTAACTCAATTTTATTTTTATTTTAACTTTTTATTTCCGGCAAAGTCAATCAACTAGGACAACTCGATATTTTCACATTTTTGATAGCGTTGTTTTTATGCATTTTTTCTTGCACACTGGAACAAGAAAAGGACTTAAAATTATTCATTTTTTGGGATTAAAAAGTAGGCACTTTTTGACGTATGGTGGATGTTCATTGAAATGCATAGAATGTAGTCAAAAAATGACTACTTCAGAATTACCGTGTAGATCGCAAATGAATTTAAGATTACTCACGTTTGACAGGAAGTGAATTGGGAGTGAATCGGTGAAAGTAAGATTCATTCACTGCACGAAAGCTAATTTAAGTGAAATGAAATGAATACAAAAGCGATTCATTTTCATTTTAATGCGTCGACGAAGTAGGACCCTGGTTGTAGCGCGCTTTGGGATCATCCTTGCTTTAGATCCATCCTAATAACATGGAAGGACATTACGGGAAATAAAGGCTGTTTTATCTTTTTTTTTGTGGTTATGGTACGATAGTATATTATTACATATAAATTGGTTTCAGGTTATCGAAATTTGGGATGTACTGTCTCTTGCATGATGTATTTCAGGTCTTCCAGGTCATCAGGTATTGAAAAATAATTTAAAATTTAAAATTCATTTTTTTTTCTCATGGCTGTCATACATTGCCCAATTTTTCGGGTTTATAATAGATGCGCAAGTTTGTCTACAATTGCAACAAAACAGCAGTCAGCACAAATGTAATTTTCAGTTCATATTATAATATCCCTTCACTATATATATTATCTTATATGACATTGTTTATTCATTACCATTTCTATTCATTTTTATGATCATCATTACCACTTTTATCATTACTTGTGTTTTCGTGATTTATATATTATCATAAAAGTAATTTTATAATTTTTACCTAATCGGTTATATAAACTTTTAATTATTATGTCTTATATGTCCAACTATCATTTTGATCCTTTCTTCTCCTCATGATTTAGAAGTATCTAGTGCCTTGAATACAAGAAGCTGAAACGGAATCTGTGGTAGGCTTTTGCACTTATTACTGAATGTATTTTCATTTCCGGTTTGCAAATGGACATTTTACCGAATCTGAGCTGATCTAATTCATGCAGCGCTGTGTGCCATTTAGCTAGTGTCTGAGTTTACGGTTCAATCTTTGTCATTACTTTATCATCATTATACTTTATTTTACTTTATAGATGATTCAAACATTACTTATTGTTTGTTTTTGTCCGTTTGGTTTTAACTCCCTTTTAATTGAATCTTCCCTGTTTTCCTAACTCAGGAGCAATAACTAATAGGCCAGTAAGAATAAAAGCGGATTGCTGTTATAAAATCAGCATCACGCAGCAAATAGTGACCATGGCAACAGTAAATTAAAATGTGTAAATGTTAGTTTTGTTAAATTTCAATAAAATTAACAAACATTTTAAGGATACCTTAAATTAAGAAAAAACGTGCTTAAGCATGAAACCACAGATCTCAACATTTTAACACTTACAAGATTTCTTGCATTTCAGGATCAACCGAGTGAAGATCATACATAATATATACGAAAGCTTGTAGTATTTTTCATTTACATAATTATATACACTACTCTGGCAGCACACTAGTTACAATACAGTTGATGTTATACTCCAATGATACTCATTTAAGTCACAATTAAGTAACTGTAACCAAATATGACGGTTTTGTGTTGCTTGGGTATTATATAAATATTTCATGGGAATGGGAGGGACTATCAGGGCACCCGATTGAAGCACTCTAGATGGGAAGAGTGGGAATGCCAACTCCCCATAGCTAACAGTTTGTGAATAGAGGGCGGGCTCTTCTTCCTCGCTCTTATGACCAATTGTTCAATCTTGTTGTTGGAAGATGATTCTTTATATCCCTGTGGAAACGTAAATGTGATGTTTCCTTTCAATCCACCCAACCCGTTTTTGGCCCTTCATACAATGGCATGATTAGGATATTCAGTGGTTATTAAAGCTCGGTCAAGTCTAACAGAGAGGAAAGCCCATTGCTGTCGGACTTAGTTTTCGTGTTGCCATGGGTGGTAGTATATATTATACATTATTATGCGAGCTTGCCAAGAAACTAAAACTACCAATAAGTACCGTGTTTTGTGTTTGCAAATCATTTGACCAGTGCTTGACTGTGGATCAAAAGGTTGGAAGTGGAACAAATCGAAAAGTATGCTCCCTGCAAATGGACAAGAAGATGGTAGCCATTATTGAGCAAAATTCCAATCTTTCTGTGCGAAATGTGGCTCGAAAAGTTGGGAAGTCAAAATCATACATACAAAAAGTGAAGCAGAGGCAAGGAATGAAGGCGTAAAAAGTGAAAAAGGTGCTCAACCGTGATGACAAGCAAAATTTCACTGCAAAAAGTCGTGCTTTACACAAATTTGATGCAAACATTTTCTTGTATCATAATGGACGACGCAACATACGTACTCGAAGACTTTAAACAGCTTCTGGGTCTGGCTTTTTATACCAAGGAACGCCGTTGACGGGTCTGGCAATGCCAAGGAACGCCGTTGAAGAGCATTTCCGGACAAAGAAGGTGTTCAAATTCCCGAAGAAGTATTTGATTTGGTAGGCCATATGTACACCCATAAAAAATCGCAGAAGAATCTACCATTTCGAGGGTCAAATTAAGCGCAAACACCAACTATTTTCGCCTGACTATAAATGAGTTTGATTTTACCATGCCTACGATTAAATCAACCATGGTGGGGTTGATATCAACATGAGTTCTGTAAAATATACAACAAATGATGAAAGCTGTACCATAAACGTAGTAAATTTAACTGAAATTTCATGGTACTCTGAAAATAATCCACACGCTCAAATTATTTTTTTTAACTCGACGAATTCATTTGCCGATGTAATATAATAATTCAGGAACATTTACATGGCTTCCAAGTGCTTTACTTGTATATCTTAATGTCATTCACATTAATTTTCTGAACATCCCAACGCATCAAATATTTAGAAGAATTCCACTAGACATTCCCGTGAAATTACAGCATATTTTAACTATGTGTAGCGTCACATCGTTCGAACGTGTTTGACATTTCCGTATTGTGTACTAATCTGCAAAATCCTAGCTTTCAAGATGGCACGCCAACAACACGATGCCGAGAATGTGAAATCCTATTTTAGTGAAGAATTAGGTTTGTCTACCGATTTAAATAATGTTTTCAATCGTAAGTGCTGTGTAGTGTTTTTTTTTTGGTTCCTTATGGTTCTAATAATATGTTTTTGATTTCAGAATACGGAATACAGTTTGCGGACCTGTCGTCGGTGTCTGCATTTCTTAGGCAGCTCGAAATCAGATCGGATTTCAGTACGGAGCAGCAAGTATTTATTCCAACCACGGAGATTCCATCCTCTATCCATGAAAACTTCGTAAATCCGGGTGAGGGTTGCAGCAATCAATTACTACGTTGCAGCAATCAATTACTACGTTGTAGTAACAAACAGGTAATTTAAAGATGAATGAATGCAAGAATATTTTCAAATAAACTTGTCAATTTCAGGAAAATCTCATTTATTCCGGTGATGCAGCAGTTGAAAACCGATAGTTAACGACTTTCCAGCAGCATTTGAACCAGCACCTCTGATTACTGCATCTAGACAGACCTCCGGATTCTTAAAATCGACACAATCCCATACATTGTCGGGCAACTATGGCAATGTGGCGAGTTTCATGAACATATACTAGCATATGAAGCACAGGTTTGCACCCAATTGTTCAAAATTAACAAACTATCCGCCATCAAGCCCTCCACTGATGATACATAATTTTGAAAACAAGATGTACTTCAGAAAAAAATATGATTACACAAACGAAGACAGTGATATGTAAAACGATTATGTATTCATGAAATAACATTAGTTATTGTAAATATAAATAACACTATGTATGCAAAATCACTGGCACTATAGTACTAGTGAGCAGCATTAGGGCATTTGAAATAAAAATTAAGGAAATAAAGAAATAAAATACCTACATATTTACCAGCGTTTATTTACATACAATTTCAACACAAGAACATTTGAATATCTAGTCGTAATAGCATTGATGTCAGTGAATCTCATTCATCGATTTAGCATGACATACACGTTATATATATATATGGTACGCTTTTCGAAATGTACCAAAAACATACATTATACATTAATGTGTTACACATATGTATGACAAATGGATCAAAAATAGTGAAGAACAACATGTGTAACAAGTGAATTTATGGTTATAAAATATTTCAGTGTAGTTTTGAAAATATGCATAGTCGGGTAAAATGATAGTTTTTACTACAAGATATTTTTCTGTGTAGTTGTGGATGAAAATCGAAAAGTTTCGTCTCTACCGGCACTATCAATAAGGATGTGTACTAGAAAGAATGCCGGCAAAATCGGTGGCTACCGTTTATCAGACGACTCTCCAGCTCTATTTTGGTCTGATTTGGCCTCTTGTCACTATGTAAAATCCGTCCTGGAATGGTACAAGTTAAATGAGGTCTAATACTTGCCAAAAACAGCCAATCCACCATACTGTCCAGAACATCGCCCAATAGAGAAGTACTGGGCTTTAGTTAAGCGGAAGCTCTTCGGAAGTAAGAAGAAAGCAAATGGTACCGATGATTTCAAGAGAAGATGGAGAATCGTCATGGCGGACGTATCTGAGGATACCGTACGGAACCTGATGGCGGCTTATTATTGTGATATAAACAATCGGTTTTGTTGAATTATATGTAATTTTTTTTGGTGTTGGTGTCCGAAATTTAATGTGAACAGGTTTTTAATCCACACAGAAAATAATAATGAATTTTAACAAGCGCGTAAAATTTCCCCTTGTTTAATTTCAAGCCAAAGGAGGCATAAACAACGAAATTGTTTGCAATCTTTCATGCGCCTTACAACAATGTTCGCAATCTTTCATACAACAGACTAGATTCAGGCGATATCTGGCTTAACTTTACATGAAATATCCCATTATTTTCTGATAAATCTAGCATTCCCTTTATGTGCATTAGATAACGCAAAAAATCCAATGTTTCTTTTTATCTGTGTATTAATATCACTTCCTCGTTCAATTCGATCACACAAATATCGAGGCAGCAAACCATTAACTACTTTGAAAATGAACATCATAGTCAAATATACAATTCTTTTCTTCGCCGATAACCATTGCAAAGCGTCTAACATATAAGTCGAGGAAGTCAATCTGAACATCTTAAAATCAAACGCATTATTTAATTCTGCAAACGTTGTAGCCTCTATATTTGTGTTTGATTGGCCCAATATAAAATCGGAATGGCAAAAGTCCAAAAGAGGAGAGATGACTAATTTGCTTAGCTGTGTTTTACTGCAAGTAGTTAAATTTTGTCACTATTGCACTGTTTAAAACACAGGTTCTCTTTATCAGAAAAAAAAAACTCGACCAAAACCGAGGTGGTATCGACAATCAATGTGCAACTAGCGATTTGAAATTGGTTTACTGTTGTAGAGCCCCTAGTTCCAAAGTTCACCTTGCAGTCTGCACCTTGCCATGCACTCTTGCACTTTTCAGTACCTTTTAGTTCAAGTATCTTTGTTTTTGTTTTGATTTGCTATGTTATTTGGACAGAATATTTGAGAGTGTATTGGTGTGAGTTACGGTCTTAGGGGCGAATCATTAAGCTTGGGACCGGTGTGCTAGTACTTCCTGAGCCAAAAAAAATATTCGTTTTTTTCATGGCTATCCACTCGCCGGTGGTTATACCGAGTTATACCGAGGAAAAAAAAAACAAACTGAATTTCAAATCAATGAACTGCGAAAAACTTCGAAAACTTTGGAGCGCAGAAGAAACAAACCTTTTGCTTGTGCAATGGTCAATGGACATAGTGGTAACTTTTACACATAGAATATAGAATACGTTTTTTAAAGAATGCTCAGTAATACAATTCATTATTGTAATAGCATGAATTTTATGTGTTAATTATCATTAAACATATTTGGGGGATTTTCATCCGTATAGGAATTTCCTTTTGAGATTAACAACAGAGCTCATAATTTATATTATTAAAAAAATAAATTATATGTGTATCCCTTATACCACTTTCATGTGGCCTACACATAAAAAGTATTTGTATAAAACTATTACAAACATCTGTATACCTCACACTAAATTTGATATAGATTTTTTTCTCAGTGAAAGTATTTTTTATTGACTTTTGAGAGTAGATTTGGACCGAAATATGTAAATAAAAAAAAAAGAGTAGGCCACCGGTACCATAGTTGATAACTTTTCTCTGCTTTTCCTTACCTTACAACTCATTTTACTCCTCTTTCCTGCAATAAAGTCACCCATAAAGCTGACAACAACTGTACAAAGAATAAGACCTGTACTTGAAAAAAAAATGCACCAGACAAAAGTGTTCGTGTTTCATTTTAAGTCGGACTTTCTTGAAACTTTCAGGGAATGAACTAATACATATGGATTATGTTTCGGCTCAATTACTTTATTCAATTTCTTTTCCATCGCTGAAAGCCCGCACCTTTCCCTTAAGACCCCTCATTACATTTTGTGCAATGGTGAAGCCGACCTTTTTGGTCACTTTCATCCATTCTTTCTTCAACTCCAGCAACTCCACCTTGGACGATTTTAGAACTTTGGCCTTGATTATGGCCCAAAAACTTTCCACCGGACGAATCTCTGGTGAATTTGGGGGGTTGGCGGTTTTTTATACAAAAACAACGTTATTGTCTCTGTTAATGTGTTCATAATTTGTGAAAGTGATTGATGTTATTTCAGCATTTGGTTTCCAATAATTTCTATTTTTGTATGAAAATAAGCGATGAATTCACAAGGCGCCGTCAAGTCTAGCTACGACCATGGCTGTACTACATAAGCCGAAACCAGGAAGTGTAGCTAGTGGCTTATGTACCGTCGTCAATTCGCATGTCCACCACCTTCGGCTGACTTCTCTCAACACCCGCAGTCGTGTGATTTTGCTTGACTGCAATCACGTTGTTCACTGATGGTTTTGAAATCGTAACTTTTTTCCTCCCTATTTCCTACTCATACTCTCGCCTCAGTGGAACACAAACGTGCGTTCACACCCCGACCGACCTGTGCCGCCACACGGTAGGATCGGATAAGGATAATATGGTCGTTGCGGGCATTCGACCGTTGAATGTGAGAGCTGCGGCGGATGGTGGGTATGGGGGTGGTTTTCAGAGAGGTTTCGTTACCAACAAAAAAGACCTGTTTTGAACGGGAAATGCTAAGATGAAAGGAAAAACATTCCTCTAGAACCTCCTATGTACATTGGTTGGCTCTAAATTTTCATTCGCGAAGCCTCATATCATGATGCCTGTGTTTTATGCTCTGACCTTGTGTTTGTTAATTATATACCTTTTCCCCGCATCCCGATCCCAGCAGGCCGCATGTTACGAAAACTGAAGGTTGCCATTTCACTCTGTTTGTTTTGATTTGGTTTTATATCCGCGGGCCCTTCACTACCACTAGCACCATCATCATCGACCGTCGTCGTTCGGGGCTCGAGTTTTGTGGGAAGGTAGGCTTTTAATGGTCTTGCGTGGGAAAATTCTGGGCCAATTGATTTTCGGAGTGTCTGTTCGATTCAATGTCAAATTATGTCAGTTTACTTCTAGATAGAAGAAGCTTGCATTTACAGCGTTCCCCGCTGCCAGCTAGGAAAAGATCACCAGAAGAGTGTAAGTGCTCGGTTTGGAAATTAGCGTCACTCAACGTTAGCGGGCTATAATCACGGCTGAAAATAGCTGCATATGCTCAGAATTTTTGAGGAAATCGAGGAATTGAAAGCAGGCTAAACGGTGGCGGTTTTTAACCACTGCTGAAAATAGCTTTATGGGAAACTTGGCAAAACGGAGGCATTCAAAGATGGCGCCTGGATGCTGATTAAGTAGCTCAATGTTATACATATTTTTATTGTAAGTAAGAATAATTCATAAAACTTTAATATTTTATCAAGATTTTCTTTATTTTTTAGCAGTGATTAGATATACAGCAGCTACAACGGGCGATGATGGGTTTATAAACAATATAGTCAAAATTTCCACGCTGATGACGTGTCCGGGTAGCTCAATGGTTATTCTGCTTACTGAGAAGAAGGTCTAGAGCTCAGTTTCAGACCCCCGTCCCCTTCCTTGCCACGTGCTTGTTTCTTACCCCACTAGATTTAAAATAAAAAACAATCTACTGCGCTTTTCATTGATCGCACCACTTACTACAGTGAATCCCTGATCTGAAAATAACCTGCCTTACTACCACAAACCTGTCCTTCCCTTGCCAAAAGTGGAGACGCAGAGGTAAACACGGTCTTTAACAACTGATACCGATCTATTAATAGAATAGCGCGAATTTTTGAATCTATGAATAGAATTTGTGAACTTGTAAATTGGAGATGTGAACTACTCCCAAACTCTAAGTCAGGTATAAGATAAAAAACATAAAGTCAAATATTTATCTTCTACTCTGGCGTTTAGACGTATAAAATAAAGGTGAGACAAAAATTAGCTATGCGTTAGCCGTGTGAATACAAAGACTGTTTTCTCTATTCATATGATGAGCTAATTTATATGGCAGGTGAAAGCAAAGACCAAACTGATGTTAACATAAATATAATCAACTTCTGCAAATCCTTAAGAACTTGTTTGTAAGTACCTTATCAAACATCGAAGAAATACGTTCGGGCTCACCCAACCATACTTTCGATTCCTGCTTAAAAAATCTCGTTGACATTCAGTAATAACCTTGAATTTATTATGTCTCACAACATAAGCCCCTGCAGTTGGCAGTCAGCAGTAAAAAGTGCTAAAAAGACATTCCCAACATTCTAGCATGTGAACACACAAACACCCCTCCCCCCTCCCACCAACACACTCACATATATTCTGCGGCTGGTTCTTCCGCAATCCCGGAATTCCTGTCAATGATGTTTCCAACCCTTATAGCTCGACGGGGAAAGGAACACAGCAATCAGGCTTTCAGTGAGAAAAAAGAAAAACATTTATGATGCCCGCCACACCACACATGTAAAAGCGCATGTACAAGGTTTACATGGGAATGGGATGCGGGAGAAGTGAAAAGAAAAAGATTTTAGGTGTACATATTTACAAATGTGCAAACGCCAACCAAACAGTCAAACAGAACTGACTAGCGCAGGAAGAACCAGGATTATACCACTCGGGAGTAATCAAAATGCGAGAAAATAGGATTTGCCTGGTCGTGAATAATAAACAGCCCCTTTCCCCGGGAGTGCATATCTGTTAGAATCTGACCAAGAAGTATTTCCATAATCCTGACAATTACAGCCAAACTTCGCCCATTTCTGGATGACCTTCGGACGCCTTCAGAATAACCACCGCATCCTTCTAAATATATAGGCATTCCTTCGAAAGCCTGATACGAACCGAGCGGACTCTGCGTCCAGCGAGGGAAAAATAACCCACTCACCCAGAATAAAACGCCGAGCATATAAATACTATATGTATTGTATAGTGAGTTGATGTATGTTTGATGGCCGTAAAAAGGACCTTGTGCCGTCCATTCTTCCTGTCAGAACCCGAAATTCCAAGAAACGTGAAAAAAGGCACAATCTCTATCTGGAAAAACGAAAAACTTAACGGAGTGCGCTTTTCAGCTTCGGACGCAGCCGAGCCCACCAAAATACAAAACAACCGACGACGTTCCGAGGGAAAGAAGCAACAGCAGCTAAAGTAGCAGCAGGTTGTTGGTGTGAGTTTGAATGTCCTTCTTTTATATTTCGGAGCAGTGTTGCTAGATGGATTGGTTTTATAAATTACGTATTAAGATTTTATCGTTTTACGTCAAAAGGAAATGCTTGAGAAACATGTGAAACTAAAAGATGGGCCATAGATTATGCTACTCTCAGCAAATGGATTATTCTATACAATCATTCAGGCTGAATGAGCCTCTGCTTCGTAGCTGTAATTAAATGTTTTATGTCTCGTTGAACTGTTCATCAGCATTCGACGATTGAAATTCGTCCCAGGAGGTATGCTTTCATTAGTGAATATGCTTCAGCTGAGAAAATATCAGAGAAACCGGGTCACCAGCTGAAGCAGCTTATGCCTTTCCCGTATTCCAGGTCCTCTTCGATTAACGAAATTTTCCAACTGGCTTCAACATCTCGGCAAGCTATAGAGAAAAGATTAAGTTATTAGAATTAAATGTTTAAATTGTTCGTGACGGTCGCCATTTTTTCTATTTTCATTTGGCATGCAACCCTTGTGATAATGTATGTAGGTTTCGTTTAACCCTTATGTGTTCGAAAAAAAAAACCATAAAGGGATGGACAGGGTACCCGGGTACGCACCAAATTAAAATGATTAAAGGGTGTTTCGATCAAAATTTGGTCGACTTAAACTTGACGCATTTCCTTTCATCGTGCATTAAAAAATTTTGCACACCCCTCATTTTGAAGATGTGTGCGTGTAGCATCATGCCTCTATTTTGATTGTTAGATTAGCACTTCAGTTATCAAAATGTCGTCGAAGGAAGAGAAGCAACGCATCAAAAATTTTCACGTGCATGGCGAAAATCCAAACTACCCTCACGCCAAGTTGGCGAAATTGTAGAATGTGGCTAAATAAACTGTTACCAACGCACTATGGTTCAGATCACGAATTTACGCCTAAACTTGAAACTTTACAGCAAAGTGATGTTCTACAACATGGTTTGTTTCACTAAGGCCCATTTTTTATGTTGATTAAAATTAGAGTGGTCCCCATTTTCACGGAAATACAAAAACTAACTTTTTTATTTGCAGAAATAGACGTCGCAACACAACTTTACGGTGTGAATTGAAATAAAAAAGTCAGGGCAGAAATTTTTTTTATGGTACACCCTAAGTTGATGAGGGAAAATTGCTCTAAATCGGTCAATTTTCAGGCTACAAAAAAAATTACATATGAAAATTCCAAGAATTTTTTTACGCTACAACTTTGTCCAAGAATGAAGTTTTGCCCCATTTTCAATTACTAAACTATCTAACCAGCAGTTAAAAAAATTGAATATATTAGCAAATTGATTAGTATTCTGTTAGGAAGGGCTGGATGCAATATTTTATGCACAGTTTGTTCTTATAAGGCATGCAGCCTCTCTTAGCTCAATTGGTAAAGGCGCTGCCATAAGGCAAGGTCGTGCTGAAAAGGGCTGAGTTCGATTCCTAGACAGAAAATGATCTTTTAGAGTTAGGAATTTTCTCTTTGTTTTTTGAGAATCATTGTGCTAATTACATAGTGTATAAATGCAAAAATAGAAGATGCAAAGAAAACTCTCACTTAAAAATAGTTGAAGTGCTCAAAAAAACCACGCTGAGAAGCAGACTCTTATTACTCTTATACTCATATAAAAAATGATACAAATTTCTTTATATGGATACCACCAAATTTTCATGGATGAGATCGAGGATGGCGAGCTCCGGGAATACAATGACTCTAATATATTCGCGGTTTCGATGGTTCCTCTACGGTTGTTCACGGAGACAAACGGCACCAAGCAAGTTATATGGAATAACGAGCATCCCTCTTCGGTCTGCCTGTGCCGCCCGATCAAATTGATATTTGAAAAGGAAAGTGCGCAGCTTACCAACGATATCGTTGCGAAGCTCAATGCAGAAATTGAGGATCTGGTACCGACAAAAATTGGTAACGTTTCGATTACAACAAAAATGTGCTTCACCATGGTGGATACCAAAGTTGTAAACGATTTGACGAAGACACACTCACAAAAATGCTATATTTGCCAGCGAGCCGGAAAACAACTCAACATACCGTACGATACGGTAGACTCCGATGATCCTGAGAAGTACATATTTGGTATATCCCCCCTCCATGCGTATATCCGCACGATGGAAATGCTGCTCAAAATTTCCTATCGTTTGGCCATGAAGAAACCTGCATGGAAGGTACCGAAAACAAACCAAGAAGTTAAAGATCGCGAAAATGCTGTCCGATTAGCGCTGAAGGAGCAGTTGGGGCACAGGCAGTTGGGAAGTTAACCGGATCAGCGAACGTCGTCCTGCAGGAGGAAACTCAAACATAGGGAACGTCGCCAGGAGTTTTTTTTCAGAACAGAGAAGCTGTTGCTGAAATAACGGGACTGAATAAGAGCCTGCTGGAGCGGTTTTATGCGATATTAACGAATATCAACAGCAAAGAAGATATAAACGTAGTCGCTTATGAGGAGTATGCCGAGGAAACACGGAAGCTGTATAATTCGTTATATGGATGGTTTGCTCTTTCTCCGACTGTGCATAAACTGCTAGTGCATGGGGCCGCAGTAATTCAACATGCACTACTCCCAGTCGGAATGTTTTCCAAAAAAGCAACCGAATCTAGGAATAAAAGCATTAGGAGGTTCCGGTCCGATCACGCAAGAAAGTTCAACAGAGAAGTGAACTTGGAGGATGTTTTCAAGCGGCTTCTCTTGACATCCGATCCAGTCATTTTGTTGACAAATAAACGAATGCAAAAGCAGTCAGAAGTTAGCCTTCCGAAAAACGCCATGGCTTTATTGATGTAAATAAATAATAAATAAATAAATAGAAATTAAGTATTATCTAAAAAATTTCAAAGATGTTTCTATTCTACTAATCATTGAAAAAATAAACCCTTCCAGAGTATATTCTTAGAATGATTAGGATACCGTTTTAAAAGTTCATCGTTTTTTTAACTGTGCATAACTTTTTCAGCTAAAAATTAAATTAAATTTAAATTAGTTAAATAAGTTATTTTGTAGCTTAAACATTGACCGATTTAGAGCAACTTTACCCTCGTCAACTTAGGGTGTACCATTGAAAAAAGTTTTTCTTTCCGCCTTTTTTATTTCAATTTCCATCGTAGAATTGTGTTGTAACGAGTTGTAGAACTTTTGAAGGCGCGTATTTTGATATTTTAACTTTGCCGCTAGCTTTAACCAATCAATGGTTATTTTTCTTCTAAAACCATCCCAGACTCAAATGTAATTTTCTCAAGATACAGAAATAACATATCTTTAGTTTTCACATATGTTAAACAATATAAGTAGCCCTGTCAAATGACGTCTTTAATTTTTTTTTGCCCCGATCATAGAAATCAACATTTGAAAAGGGCGTATTTTTTTTAGAAAAACTTCAATAACTATTGATTGGTTGAAACTAGCGGCAAAATTTGTATACCAAAGTACGCGTCTTTGAAAGTTCTAAAACTCGCCGCAACACAACTTTACGGTGAGATTTGAAATAAAAAAGTTAGGGCGAAAAAAAAACATTTTTTTATAGTACACCCTAAGTTGATGAGGAAAAATTGCTCTAAATCGGTCAATTTTCAGGCTACAAAAAAATTTATATATTAAAATTTCAAGAAATTTTTTGCGCCACAACTTTGCCCAAGAATGTCTATTTCTGCAAATAAAAAAGTAAGTTTTTGTATTTCCGTGAAAATGGGGACCACTCAAATTTTAATTAACATGAAAAAATGGACCTTAGTGATACAAACCATGTTGTAGAACATCACTTTGCTGTATAGTTTCAAGTTTAGGCGCTGGGAGCATGTTTCCTCGTAAATTCGTGATCTGGTCCATAGTGCAACGTATTAAAAGTGTTTGGTGAACGTTTTTCGACAACCAGGAAAGCTGGAACGGGGTGAAATCGAAAGCCGGAGGCCACAGCGACGACAAAAAGAGTTGCCCGCTGCTTCGAGCGGAACCCCAACCTCTCCGTCCGAGATGTCGCAATGAAGCTGGGAGTGGCACCTTAAACCGTGGATAGAACTTAAAAACGAGCTGGACTGTCGACTTACAAGAAACTGGTGACTCCATATCGCGACGATAAACAAAACACGTCGGCCATCTGTACCTGTGGCTTGAACATTAACGTTTACATTGCGACCGGAACCGTCAACCAGGAAATTTATCTGAGCGAGTGCCTACAAAAACGTCTACTGCCTTTCCTGAAGCGACACAATTGTTACGTTCTATTTTTGGCGCATTTGGCATCTTGCCATTACGGAAAAACGGCCATGGAGTGGTATGCTGCCAACAACGTTCAAGTGGTGCCCAAGGACAAGAACCCTCCCAACACGCCAGAGCTGGGAAACAGTTCAAGGCAAACTGGCGTTCTGCGGCGAATAAAGTGGACAAGGAGACTGCACCAAATCTTATGGCAGGTGTTAAACGAAAGACCCAACAATTCGCTTTCGGTAAAAAGGAAGTTTAAAAGAATATTTTTCACCTGTATTCTGTATTAACTGAACTTGAAAAAAAAAAGAATGTGACTTATTAATAAAAACTTTGATCGATTCACACACATTACTGTTTGACCAAATTTTTATCGGAACACCGATAAAATAAATGGCCCACAATAGAATAAAAATAGTTACTAGGAATTATTCCAAAGATGTTGACATCCATTCCCGGAAATTCAATAGATGTTCCGATATTGTGTCTCCGTACCGGAACACAGCCCTAGAAACCCGGATTTAAAGGAACCAAATGAATTCATATTGCTGAATTTGTCCCTAAAGCGAATGAGTTTTTGAATCTAACGGTGCCAAAAGAATTAAAATCGGTCAATAATTGCTAGAGTTATAATCATTTGAATTTGGTGGTTACCCGTGTACCCTGTCGATCACTTAAGGGGTAGAAAAATCGAAGTCCCGCCCTTCGGTCCCCCTTGCTACTGTGCGAAATGTTTTTATGCAAAAAGTGCCTTCCAACTTTTATTAAGATGTCACTGAATTTCAGCTTCCTGTTTTAAAATAAACTATGAAATTTCGTAATGTAAAACATGAAAAGGTACCCACATAAGGGTTAATTTTCCATACCGTGTTTGTACAGCTGGGTGCCAACTTGTCTCACACCGGACAGCAGGTTATTAAACACCTCGTCATTGCGCCTTCCCAGCTGGCTGTCAACTGATATGCAACGGTTAGTCAGAGCAATTCCAATCAAACAAATTCCTAAATTCCTTAAAAATTCGAATTGGTTTTCCTGAAAACAACAGATTTTTGATAGAGAGTAAGGTTTTTAGCAGATAATTGAAAACCAATTATCTGCTTAAAGTTTTGTTTTAGGTGACGCTAAGCATGTCGATTAATTAATTGTCTAGACAACAAGCTGGCTCACACCGGACAGCTGTTTGTTTCGCTCCTCGTCGCGTTGCGCCTTACCGGTTGGTTACAAAACCACCATTTGCTCCTATTGTCACTGGCTCCGATTGCTATTTTCCTTGTCACTAACTACTCGGCCATAATCCTCACACACAAAAATGAATTAATGGAGCTACAACTACTTTGGAGCGAACTTTGGCGTTAATGTAAGGAAAATACTGTGCATTAAGTCCACTAAGTATGCAAAACTTAAAACTAAGACATCGAAAGTAGGCTGTGCTTTTGAGTGAAGAAGACGCTTTTTTTCCCGTCATAGTTAAACTTGGGAAAATTGAAAAATAATTGTGTTTTCGATCGAAATTCAAATTAAAAAGGTACCAAAGTGCTCCCCAACGGGTTTTGCTCACTGGTGTTGAACAAATCTACACTCAGTAGCAAAAAAAAGCCGAGCAAAATTTTGCTTCCATAAACCGTCATATTCAACCTTCTGTAACTTTTTCAATTATCAATATTTTTGGCTGAATTTTTGACAGAACTATAACTAATGTATTTACCTTATGTGACCAACATTTCATGTTGATAAGATTTTGAAATTTGAAGTTTTAATAACATACGTCAAAAAAGTTGTTTTTGGACATACCAATTTCAAAAATACGTACTTTTGTGAAAAATTTAGGTAGCATAATAAAAATTTAAGCACAGCCTAAAAAAGTATGGGAAATAATGTGGACAAAATTTGAACTGTTTTCATCAAGCAGTTTAGACCACATCTGGCGTCAAAGTTGACGCACCAACATGAGTATTTCTCTTCTTCACACGGTATTGACCATGCTGAAATATCGGTGCAAAAAAAAAAGCCGAGGCGAATTCATCTTGTTAATACATATGATTTGTTACGCGTGATATTTACGAAATAACAAGTGTAAGCCATGAGGAACTTCAAAATATGGCATACAATATGTATTGGTTTGTGAAAACTACGTTTACAGTATTATACAGTATTATTAGTAGAATTCGCCTCGGCTTTTTTTTTGCACCGATATTTCAGCAAGGTCAATACCGTGTGAAGAAGAGAAATACTCATGTTGGTGCGTCAACTTTGACGCCAGCTGTGGTCCAAACTGCTTGATGGAAACAGTTCAAATTTTGTCCACATTATTTCCCATACTTTTTTAGGCTGTGCTGAAATTTTTATTATGCTACCTAAATTTTTCACAAAAGTACGTATTTTTGAAAGTGGTATGTCCAAAAACAACTTTTTTGAAATATGTTATCAAAACTTCAATTTTATAATACTAATCAACATGTTTTTGAATCAGGGATAATGGTGGGACAACTGCTGACTTAATCTGTTACTCAAATAAGATCAAGCTCAATTGTATAAACTAATGATTTTTCCCATACTAGAAAGTCCGAGAGAATTTAAAAATGTAGCCTTTTTATCATTATTATTTTCAAACTAAGGAAACCGGATGATTTTTGTAAATCTGCTAAACTCGGGAATAAAGTTGTTGAGAATTTGATAAATTTATATTTTTGCCCATACTGGAAAACTGGAAAAGGGAGTTTCCATTTTAGAAAAGAAGCAATAACTAAAACCAGGCGCCTACTGATGTGAAGGAGGTTTGAAATTTGCTTGCATCAAACCACAAGACTTTTAATCAAATTGTTGACATGTTATGTGATGCCACAAATCCGCCACATCAGTGGGCGCTTTAACTAAGAGTATTGTAATCAGTTAACTATCACGGAGGGATGACCAGAATTGAAGTTTTTATCGAAAACTTCAATCATCAATCGTGATTTCTTCGGCACACCAATCTTCGGATTTGGATTGCAAACGTTAACACCGATATTATAGAAAAGACAAAGCACTATTAATTGATTTCAATACAGAAAAACAAAACAAATAATACACATAATTCTTCTACTTCACGAAAAATTACGTAATTCAATTTAAATGCACAACAATACATTAATACCCAAAATACATTTTAATTCGCAAAAAATACGCAAATACAACTATCAATACGTCAACCTGAATCGAAAATACACTAGTGATTTTCCCCTTGGGTCCAGCAGGACTTGATCGAGATCTGGGACATCGAGGAGAGCTGGTTTGCAAAGCAACAAATAATTTATTTCTACCAAATTTTGAAGATATTATCTAATATCCTGTTTTATTTTGTTTTGTTTTTCGTTATGCTTGTCTCTTTTCAGTCACATTTGAGCGGCCCATTGCTTTTGGCGGATAGTGCTACATACTTTCAGCGTATCGTTAACCAAAACAAACCCTGCTGCTAACCTTTCCCCAACTATCCAACATCCCAGTGATTTCTCGTGGAAATGCAGAGGATTTCTCGACTTCCTCCAAAGCGAGTATTATGTCAACACATTCCTTCCCATTCCCTACTTGACCAGCATTCGGGCACGGCCGGCGCCGGTATTGCTTTATAATGGGTCACCAGTTTTTACACATTGAAGATGTATGTTAGTCCCAAACATCATCTGTTGGTTCTTTGTGTAAATACAGCTGATCTGGCAATAATGGAATTGCATCCGTGGGCGGTCAATCATGCTCATGCTCATGTTCCAATTTAAAACTAAGACATCATAGGCGCCAACTTCATGAACAGAAAGGGGAAACAAATTATTAGATTCGGGCTCATTAAAATGGAATCAAAAACATTACAACAGCTCAAATATTTGTTCATGCGATTTTCCAAAACCTAAAGCCCTGCATACATATCAAACGTGGTTTTTATATGGCTATTTCTGGAAATAAGTTCATTAACGACTTCAACCACATCCAAGTCATCGTCCGAGTAACACTAAATGAATCACAATCCACAAAAGTCGATTTCCAGGTCAGGGACGGCTCAAAGATGTCCATCATAAGAAGCGGCTGACCTACCGGCTTTTTAGTGCGCCCAGGATTCTAAATACCAAATAATGCCCAAGGAAGAGATTCGGTCCGGAATAATCGGCATAGAGCTAGGCTACGAATAAAGGGTGTCCACAGTTAAATTGCATCACTTTAAACTCGTCCTCAAAACCAAGTCTCTCAAACGATTGTCATGAAATATTCAGGGAATAAAAAACAATGTATAATCTTGGTTTAGGGATTTTTATTTCACTGTATTTCTTTACCATAACCAAAAGCCTGAACTTTATTCTTAATACCACGCATAAGATTTTGTACAACGCTTGAACCGACATTTTTTCCGCTTTCAACCATGACTTCAACATTTCCTGTTCTGTAGTGACCACTTTAGAATGCTTACGAAGTTCGTGCTATAAGCCCAATATTTTTCAATTGGCCGCAACTCTGGAGAGTTTGGGGGATTAAGATCCTTCGGCACGAAATTTACATCATTCGTCTTGTACCACTCCAGAACATCCTTGGAGTAGTAGTAGTTGTTGTTGTTGTTGTTTACAAGAGGTTAGGTCCGGCCAAAAAATTGTAGGAACGTTCTGTGTTTTGAGAAACGGAAGCAGTCGTTTTTTCAGGCATTCATACATTTATACTTGACCGAAATACAACCGCTGCCCAAGCCATGACATCAAGATCATCATTGGGGATTTCAAAGCTCAGGTTGGCCCGGAGGAGGAATATATACCGTTGAATGGAAATATCAGCGCACACCAGCTGGCCAACGACGCCCTTCGACTTATCGACTTCACCGTTTCCAAAAACATGGCCGTACGCAGTATCTTCTCCCAACACAGCCCCCCATATCGGTACACCTGGAGATCATCAAACCAAACGGAATCACAAGTCGACCTCGTTTCGAAAGATGGTCGGCACTTCTCAGACCATATCGACGTCAGAACCTATCGAGGTGCCAACATCGATTCGGACCAGTGATGGTTAAGATGCTCTCAAAACTCTCCGCAGTGCACAATTTTCGGTAACGACGCCCACCACGGTACATTCTTGCGCGACTGAAGCAACCTGACGTCGTCGCAGGCTATGCGCAATCGTTCGAGACTGCGCTGCCAGAAGAGGATGAGCTCGACGAAGCCCTTCTCGAGGACTGTTGAAACACCGTGATAACAGCTATCAGCAGCGTAGTGGAGAACGTCTTAGGTTACGTGGAACGAAGCCGACAGAAGGAGTGGTTCGACGAAGAATATCAGCAGGTGTTGGGAGAGAAGAACGCAGCGCAGGTACTTATGCTGCGTCAAGTTACCCATCAGAGTGCAGAACAGTACGGACAGAAGCGAAGGCAGTAAACCCAATTCTTTCGGGAGAAAAAGCAACACCCGGAGGAGGGACGTGAAATGCGAAAGTTCTCCAGATACCCGAACTTATCAAAATGGGCCCGAACAAGTTGGCCAATTGCCTGCATGGGCTGATAGTCAGATTTTAGGATACCGAACAGCTGCCGGAGGAGTGGAACGATGGGGTTATATGCCCTATCTACAAGAAGAGTGACAAACTGGACTGTGAAAATTATCGTGCGATAACTGTCCTTATTGCCGCCTATAAAGTGCTATCCCCAATAAATAGCAATAGATTCAGGAGAAGTTATCAGGCCGGTTTCATAGGAGAACGGTATACAATGGACCAAATCTTCACTTTGTGGCAGATGCTTCAAAAGTGCCGTGAATATAGATTACCTACGCATCATCTATTCATCGACTTCAAAGCCGCATATGATACAGTAAACCGAAAAGAGTTATGGAAGATCATGGACGAGAACGACTTTCCGGGAAAGATGACCAGACTAATCAAGGATACGATGGATGGAACCCAGTGATGCGTGAGGATATAGGGTTTATTCATACTTATGCTGTAGCTTAATGCATTTTCTGAACATACTGGTGGCGATGTGAACCTAGCATTAGCAACAACACTTTAATAAAGTGACACAGATTTATCTTTTCATCTTTAGTTGGCGACACTTTGTTTTGAGTGTCACTTTTTATCGCGTGGGTAAAAATTAATGAAATTTTGGGTAATGCTAGTTTAGAGTGTTATGTTTTATGCAAAAATTTATTGCGATCTGTCAAGTAGTTTTCAAGATGCATTCGAAATCAGAAGAGCTACGCCAGCAAATCTTGGGCGCGGTGATCGATAATCCTGGTCAGTCGCAAAGATGGATCGGCAAAAGGCTTGGAATCCACCACATTTCACCATGTCCCGCGTTGTGAAGATGTTCCAGGAGACAAAGACCATCGAGCGGCGCGCTAGAAGCGGCCGAAAACCGAAAACGGAATACCCAGAGAAAGCGCGGAAGATAAGGCAGTACTTTAAGAATAACCCGAACCTTTCCACCCGAGACGTGGCCAAAAAGGTCAATTCGTTGAAGTGGTTCGTTCAGCAGACCATGAAGCAGGCTAGGCTACGTTTTTTAAGGTCAGGAAGGCACCAAACCGGACTGACAAGCAAAACACGGTGGCCAAATTGCGTGCGCGGAAGCTGTACCGTGAGTGGCTGGTCAAGCCAGGCTGTCTAGTCATGGTCGACGAGACATATATCAAGGCGGACACCAAACAAATCCCCGGCCTCGATTTTTTTGTTGGTAAGTCTCGCATGAAGGTTTCGGAAAAGTTCCGGAAGAGAAAGATGGACAAATTCGCGAAGAAGTACCTGTTGTGGCAGGCGATCTGCGAGTGCGGACTATACAGCAAGCCGATCGTTACAACCGGCACCATAAACGGGCAGATTTATCGAGAGGAATGCCTGCAGAAGCGCTTGCTGCCCTTCCTCCGCTCTCACCGTGGTCCCACGCTGTTCTGGCCGGATCTCGCTTCGTGCCATTACGCCAAGCCTGTACGAAGCGAATGGCGTCAATGTGGTCTCGATGGAGGCAAACCCGCCAAATACACCAGAACTTGAAAAGTTTTGGGCGATAATGAAGAAGAAGTTGAAGAAAAGCGGTAAAACATTCAAAACCGATGAAGCTTTGAAGAAAAACTGGGAGAAATTGTGTAAGAAAGATGGACAAAACCTCGCCCAAGATCAAATGAGCAGTGTTAAGATAAATGTACGAGCATTCAGCTTGGGGGAGGAAATTCAATAAATAAATTATGCCAAAACATAGCTTATGTATAGTTATTTAATCCCCTGAAAATTTGAGAACTATCCGATTTAAAATGATTTTTGGGGTTCATTTTTGTGTGTCTCATTTTTTCCGAGTCCAGTCTTTATATCGTACTAACCTAATCTAATATGTACAACTAACCTACTACTAGGTAGGGTGAAAAGCAACCTCCTTGGGAATGAAAAAAAATTACTGGGCCATCATGAAGCAGGCATTTCGGAAATCTCCTAAGGCAGTGAAATCGGAGGAAGATATGAAGAAACAATGGATCTCGGCACAAAATAAACAATTGATCCAAACGTTTTACAAGATCTTAGGAGTAGTTTTAAATGGAAAGTTCATACATTTGAGTATGATAATGTTTTTTTTTATTCTCTGCAAGTTTGCATACGATCGGTTGAATGAGTAAGTTTGGCCGAATCTTTGCTTCTGATGCAATTTGATTCCGTACACCCTTTAACAATGCCATGGAAGAATTTCACGCCAACTCGCCTTCGTGTTTGGCAGCACCCTCCCAGAATCCAATGGAACTTTGTGGGTGTTTAGACTATGTCTTTTCAAGCAACTTTGCATGCTTTGTTTTTTCAAAATTTATCTAGACTGCCACTTGAAAAGGGCTTAAGTTTTTTAATCGATTTTTTTTTTAAATCAACGTAACTCAAAAAGGACAAGGCTAACAAAAAAGTGATGTATGGATGACTTTTAGAAAATTGTTAGGATCGATTGTTACACGCTAAAAAGAAATTTTAAAATTTAAAGCCAATTTGCAAAAAATGGCTATCTTAGAATTGGACGAAGTTTTTGTTTTAATAAAGGCAATAAAATTGTCTAAAAGTTCGCGATACATTGCAAGATGGGAACTTTAAAGATGCCAGAGAAGAAGTTTTTCTTACAACAACTTTTTCATGTCCTATTTTTACCGCGTATCACGCAAACTCGTCTAGTTATGGTATTCAACAACCCTATAGAATCCAATAAAATTGAGCAGTCATAGAGAATTGAATGTATTGAACATCTTTGCAAAACACAATAGACTAACATCTAAAAAGGGTCAAAAACATTCAATTTCCCTTTACATCAGTAAAACAGAACCAAAAGTGTAAGTTTAAGTAAAAGTCATTCATAACTGCTTGGAGACTGTTCATAAACCACGTAGACCGAAATTTGACATTTTTAAACCCCCCCCCCCCCCCCTTCGTAGACTTTAGTAGACTTTTGCCCCCCCCCCCCCCCGCGCTTAGAGTCTACGTAGACTTAATCGAAAAAAAAATTAATATGTGTGGAAATTTTCTACAACGTGTTCGGAACAAGATATAACTCAAACAATCAGGTAATTCCGTTATTCGTTCTTATTTTATTTCATAATAATTGCAAAAATGAAAAAAAATCAATTATGCAAATGCTTAAGATCTCAAACCATAGTTGCTTGAACCAGTTATTAGAGCTCGTCAGTGGATGTTCTGGTGGGATAGTTTTTTGGATGTTAAGTCCAATGATTTCGACGAAACGTGATTCTATCAAAAGAACTTCCGTAGCTTCGTTCACGTCGACCTCACAAAGAATTTCTTCCTAGCGTTGCTGCAGAATCTTGGGTGGCCTTATTTTCTTAGACAAAATATCTGCCTTGTGGATGTTTTTGCGGTGACGATCTGCATTCACTTTTATCGCAAAAAAACAGTCCACAATTAGAGCAAATGCGGTTATTTTTGCTTTTACCTCAGATGCCAAGTCAAATTTATTATCTTTGAAAGTTTTCCAAAACAAGTTGACGTCTTCTCAGGCCTCTTCATGTATTTTCTGCTTTTTCCCACTCAGCGCTATAGCATTGCTTGAACACGTATTTTTCCATTACTTCAGCGTTTGACAGGTAATCACAACCGGATATAACTAAGCCCCTCTTCTAAATGTATGTCAAATGGGAGCATGTCAACTATCAAACGTCATCTCATTCACGTATAAATGAAAATACGTAATGGTTGACATCATACGCTATCTATTGAGTTGGTGCCTTGTATTCGCTCACTCGATATTGTTTAAAAAAAAAAGAGAAACACTACCAACATGCTCTACCCAGCCAGCCACTTTAAATCAGTTTTGACTCACTTTCGTCAAAAAAGAAGTCACTTAAATTTGAGTAAATGTAACTCGGATTGACAAGTCGACAAATCAAAAACATGGACTCAAACCAGATGGATGTTTTTGATTTGTAGACTTGTCTATTCCTGTTACATTTACTCAGATTTCATTCCATCACGGAATCGCAGTAGTTTTTAAGTCGTGTGGTTTGGAAAATGATAGTCTATCCTTAAATATGGTGGCTAAATAAGGACTCTTTTCTGAGTCATCTTTCGGGCAACGCGCTGGTGTAAAAAACACAACACACGTGAGAAAACCTCGCTTGGTTGCTCTTTCTGCAAATTGTGCACGCGTATAGAAAGGTTAGAAATAAACAATGAGTGTACAACTCACTGAGTTGTCTGAACATGGAATATCTTGAATAATGTGGGTTATTTTGATACGTACGTATAGCTATGAAAATAATTGTTTATTCCATCCGGTACTTAGGCTACTAAATAATAGAATTGTATGTAGAAGAGCTGTGACATAATAAATTATTTGTATAGTTCCCATCAAAGATACCCGCATTATCGAACATAACCCGATTTTCAGTAATTCTGTTTACATGCGAGTGAACGACACGAGGAATGAAAAACGCTTCAAGAGTGTCGACCCGGGCGAATTGAACTCAATATTAAGTACTTCTGCCACTGTGTGTAGTTGTCAACTATATTTTTTCGTAGCAAGTTTTGAATTGGAAGCACAAACCAACAGGCTATGTATTGGAAGCTAACAAACCAGCACAGATTTCATGACTCAGATTGGTTAACAATTGCCTTAAAACTTACTTTTGCTAATCAAGTAGACAACGTACTTGTTTCTTCATTCAAGCCGTGCATGGTAAAAAAATCCGTGCCCAGATCCGTGAACTGCAGTCATGAATTCGAGAACAAGAAAAAATACACCGTGAACTGAATCACGTAATCATGAACTAAATAACGTTTAAAGGGAAAAATCCTGAAAACTTGAAATAGTTCGCGGTCCGTTTTCATTTTCGGGAAAGCTTTTTTTTGTGTGAAAGCTCGAGCATACTTGGCTCAATAATGGATTCCCGGATAAAAATAACCATACAATTAAAATACAATAAAATAAAATAACATTAAAATCTATTTCCGACCATAAATCTTATTGTTCATGAATCAGATAAATGAATAATGCATATTGTCATAAAATAAATTTACAGTTCACCTCCATATGCTAGGATTTTCAACAACTGTGAAACAATACAATTAATAGTAATTGACTCAAATTTGTTAAAAAAAAAAATGGTTTTTTCTATAGTTAAGATACATAAAAACTCCCCTTTTCTATTGTCGATGTCTCAGTTTACATAAGATTCTATTGTGGTAACAATAACTCCTATTGTCATCTTATCGTTGTGAACAGTGCTATTAATTATACATACTATATATTCTATTGTACTGTTACAATGCATGTAATTGTAAACCAATGAGAAATTTTTTTTTCGGATTCCGAAAATGCGCAAGGTGGCACGAGGATAATTCGCAAGATCTTAACATTTGTTTTAATCCTTGAAGCATAACGTCGAAGTGTATGAATATCCGTTTTGAAGAGAAAAAAAACAACAAAAGTCTACGTAGACTTTTGGTATACCCCCCTCCCCCATCGTAGACAAACGTAGACTTTTTTGAAATCCCCCCCCCCCCTCTCTGGTTTATGAACAGCCCCTTGTTCGGATATGCCTATTTTTAGGGCCGATTCAAATATGGCTTCGTTTATTTTGGGTGGCGGGGGGTCGGAGCTGCGGAAGAATTGTCAAGATTTGTTAAAGTACGTGTAAAAGATATCGGAAAAATTGTGATAGAGGGCGGCTGATAAATCTAAAAAAAATAGCGGACGTCACATTAGAATTGTCTTTAAGTGGATATGCATCAAGTCTAATTTAATTAGAAAATTCTAATTTGATAAGACATGATGCATATCCATAAAAAAAATCATCAAATTTTAAAATATATGTTTTTAGCGTGGAAGAATCGATTTTACAGTTTTTAAATTTTTTAATAAAAGTTAAGACAATTTGCTAACAGTCACACATACATCTTATTTTGTAGGTCTTGTTCTTTTTGAGTTTTACATTTTATAATATTTGTCTTTAGCGTGAAAGAATATATTTTACATTTTTTTCATTTTTTTTCATAAAAGTTAAAACGATTTTCTGAAAGACACCCATACATCACTCTTTCGTAATTCTTGTCCTGTTTGAGTAATGTTGACATGAAAAAAATTGTTTTTAGAAAAACTTTTGTCCTTGAAAGCGCCCATCTTGCACTGTATGGAAAACTTTTAGACAATCATATTGCCTTTATTAAGAAAAATTTCGTCCAATTCTAAGATAGCCATTTTTTTGCAAATTGACTTAAAATTTTAAAATATTTTTTTTAAGCGTGTAAAAATCGATTTTCTAAATGACACCCATACATCTCTTTTTTGTAAGTCTTGTCTTTTTTGAGTTATGTTGATTCAAAAAAAAAACGACCAAAAAACTTAAGCCCGTTTCAAATGGCAATCTAAATAAATTTAAAAAAAAACAAAGTATGCAAAGTTGTTTGAAAAGACATAGTCTACACATTCACAAAGTTTCATTGGATTTCAAGAGGGTGCTGCCAAACACTGGATGAGCTGGCGTAGAATTCGTCCATGGCTGTAAACTTCTATACAGCTTTGTTCCTCCTGATATTGTTCATCACTCGTACGAACGGATTAGTAGTGTCATGCCGCTTCCTGAACCCAAACTGCTCCGGTAGGAGAATGTTATGCTCCTCAACAAAGTTGAGCAATGGGTTGAGAATCAGCTTTTCGAACAGTTTGCTCAGCAATTAACCGAGGAGATGATGGATCTTTCCGGGTTTGCGGATTGGTATAATTTTAGCTACCTTCCAGATTCTTGGAAAGCAGTGCAACTCCAAGGATCTACATTATGATTGTTATTTTGGTATTCTCCCATAGTAACGATTTATGATGATGTTGGACAGTAATTTTTCTAAGAACAAAGATGTGAAGATAAAGTATGCTTTGCTCTAACGGAACTATCAATACTTTCTCTTCACATCTTTGTTCTAATAAAAATTACTGTCCACTCTTGGAGCCTCATGGTGATGAGAAATTATTTGCTTCCTGAACAACATCATCCAGGGATCTGTTGACGATAGTATTCAAAATAGAGTAGACTGTTGTGAACCCGGGAGCCTCCAGGTTTTTGCTGTTTTTCAGCGCGTAATCTTATCCTCCTGAGGTACGACACAAGGCGAGGCATGTAGATAGTGGGTACCTTGCGCAACCTGATCTTCGAGCGGACGTTGGATGCTCGAGCCAAGCAAACGCGTCGAAGCAATATGATCGCCTATCGCATTTGCTTTCTCTAATGGGGTAATAAGACGCGAATCGATAATCTTCAGAGACGGAACGGGTTTGGAATGGGAAGCCAAAGTCTACCTTCCAGAATAGTCTAGAACGATCATCCAAATTTTGGGCAACACGCCTATAACTCGAAATGGCAGACTCCGCTATTTTAAATAGTCTACAATTGTTGCAGAATATTTTTTGATAATTGAATTGAAACGAGGGATTTTCAACCAATTAATGTTAACCTCTTGAAAATCTATCGAGGGCAAATTGAGTGATTAGCGTTTAATTTGTTTCAATATTTCGTGTCGGTCGCTATTTTCAAACTTTAATTTGAGACCCTATTCTTGCCATAAGAAGTAGTCTACGTCAAAATTGGTATATCAGTATGCCTAAAAACTAGATGTATTATAAAAGAAAGTAGTTAGGTTCCTATCTTAATTCCCACTAAAATTTCAAATTATCCGAACACTATGAGATGGTAGCCAAGAGGACTCAAATCCTGGGAGAAGCAGCTGCTGAATCAGTATCTTGAATAAAGGCGGAAAACGCTGAGAGCTGGCAAAGTGCACGCTGTAATTCTTCAAGAAAAAAAAAGAAGTAGCATCTCCATAGTCATAGTCATAGTTAGACCTAAATATAAAGCAAATAAATAACCGTGGGATGGGTTGTTGACAGTTTCCAGTAACATCTCCCAGCGTATGTTTTTCATGGCTGACCTCAAACGGATAGAGAGTTCTTCTCGAATTCCTGGGCAAATAGTAAACCCCAACCCTTGCCATCGTAGACTCACAGTAGTACGTAGTTTTGCAATAACCTCGAGCTATAATGATTCCAATCATCAGCATAACACGCCATTTATCGAACCGAACGAGCGACTTGGCAACACTCGTTACTGTGCGTATCCGTCGAGATTCTTGGTCCCGAAAAATTCCACTCGATCGCAGCATGGTAGAGGGGCATTCCCATGATTTTGTTGTGCGTATGTGTGCGAACTGCCGCAGGGTGGCAGATGGTGGGTGGTAGGCCTGGCAGGACCAGGGATTGTTTTGGCTGCTCGTCTTTCCCGGAGTTTTCGTTCGTTATGTGTTATACACACAGTTATCTACCTACCAGCGACTCGGGCGGGTGACCTATTTATTTCATTTCTCGCTTTTCCGAATTGGTTTCCCTTCACTTGCCCATTTTCATTCGTACACATGACGAGTAATTCGCTACGCAAGACGGAGTTTTCCATTTGCTCGTAGCAAAGACAGTATAAGGTTTCAGAATGGTGGGGTATTTGTCTATGTTTCTCGTCGTATGGGAAAATGATGAAGGCATAAAGCAAGGAAATCACAGGCTTCACTATCCGGGAAGACAAAAGGAAAAACAAGCCTATACCATGCTGGACGACAAAAATGGGGGGATGAAAAAATTGCACAAAGTGCTGGAAAATTGTTGACACAAGTGGAATGATAGGAGATTAAATCCATCGGATTATTGTTTCTATCCACCTCCTGCTGCTTAAACGCCTCGCGAGAATTCTTGTAATATGCTGGGATAGACAGTTTAGGTCTTTTGTTGGCAAAGGGCACCGGATTCTGTCCGGGATGGCCCTGGAAAGCTAATGAAGTAATAATGAAGCATAATAAACGATGTCAAAAGAAGACGGGTATTGTTATGGGCTTTGAGAGCACTAATAACCACCGAGGGAATGCGTTGTTATGGCGGTGCTTCATTAAGCTTATTTGTTTGCTGCGACAAACAAAACAACGCAATGTGCTCCGGTCGCAAAGTGAAATTAACCAGGTCAGGCAGGCTGATATCCACTTCTCGAGGATGTTATTAACCTTTTGGGGCAAAACAGGGGAATGAAGGATGGTTTTTCGAGGTGTCATTTTAATAGCGAAGCGTTAACATCACTCACGCACACCAATACTACGAAAAAAAAGGGTTATATTTTTCCGAAAAAAGGTTTGTATTATTTTCATAAATTCTTCGTCTTTTTGAAGAAAAACAAATCTCTTTTTGAAACAGTACTTGAACCACCCATATATCATGTTGTAAATCTTTAAAATTTCAATTTGATTAGTTTAATCATAGGTGTGAGTTTCATGCCACTTGAGCCTTGATTGTTTTTTCTAACACTGCTAAAAAGTTGAACCATTTTGATTCAGTTTTGCCAGTATGATGAAAAATTTGCCAATTTCTTGTACGATCGAACATTATTTGGATCAGTAGTATGATTACGTACTAGTAAAAATTGAAACGTAATCAACCAATCACCAAATATTGCTCCTTTTAGTTACTATTTATTTATTTATTTATTTGGTTAACATCTATTACACCGATATAACAATTTCACGCCACAATACTCGATTCGCGGCTGCATCTCCTCGGCTGCGCCCCGAACTCGCCAGTTCGTTGAGTACCTCGTCGCCTCTCTAGCCCGCTGCGCTCCACGCGTTCTTGTATCAGCCTGATTTGAAACGAACGTCATCTCTGCAGTATTGGTTGTTATCTGGCATTCTCGCAGCATGCCCTGCCCAGCGTATCCTTCCAGCTTTTGCTACCCTTAGAATACTTGGTTCGCCATAGAGTTGAGCGAGCTCGTGATTCATTCTTCGCCGCCACACACCGTTCTCCTGCACCCCGCCAAAGAAGATACACCAAGTGCTTGCAAGTCCTCTCCGTGCATGGTCCAAGGCTCATGTCCGTAGGGAACCACTTGTCTTATAACGTTTTGTACTTGGTACATTTGGTGCGGGGGGGAAATCTTTTTTGACCGTAGTTTCTTCTGGAGCCCATAATACTTACGCACGATTTGTACTTATGATGCGCCTTCGTGTTTCACGACTAACGTTGTTGTCTGCCGTTAGCAAGGATCTAAGGTAGACGAATTCATCCACCACCTAGAAAGTATACCCGTCTATCGTAACACTGCTACCTGGGCGAGCCCTGTTGCGCTCGCTGCCGCCTATTAGCATGTACTTTGTTTTTGCAACATGCACCAATAGTTTGACTTTTCTTGTTATTCATTTCAGGTGGGTGTACAGTTCTGTCACCGTTCCAAATGTTCCACCGATGATATCCATATCATCCGCGGAGCAAACAAATTGGCTGGATCTCGTGACAATCTTACCCCTGCTCGTCGCATGACACCTTCTAGGGCGATATTGAACACAAGTCAGGAATGTCCATCACCTTACCGAAATACCTGGCGAGAGTCAAACGAACTGGATTGTTCGCCTGAAATCTTCATGCAGCTATGCACACGGTCCATCGTTGCTTTAATCATTCTTGTGAGCTTCCCGGAGATGCCGTTCTCGTCCATGATTTTTCTTAGCTCAATGTGGTTGATACTTAAGATCGATGAACAGGTGGCGTAGGGACTTGGTATTTGCGGCATTTTTGGATGATTTGCCGTATGGTCGTAAAGATCTGCTCCGTTGTCGAGCGGCGAAGCCGACTTGATAAATTCCTATGGAATCATTCATTATAAAGACTGTATTCGATGAAATTTGGACACACAAAATAGGTCACCAAAAATTTTCCTTGAGCCCGATTCTTTTCAAACTTTCTGGAAATAAAGTACTACTAAATGGTTAAGTTTTGACATCATTGGTTTATTGAACCTCTTCTCCCAACCCAAATGCCCGCACCTTTGCCTTGACCTCTTTCATCAAATTTTGGGCAATGATAGGACCGACTTGCTTACTTACTTTTAACCACACTTTCTTTAGTTCAAGTTCATTTTCTATCAGTTTTGGAGTTTTAACGAGCTTTGCCTTCATGATTGCCCAAAATTTTTCAATTGGGCGAAGTTCCGGAGTGTTTGGAGGGTTGACGTCTTTTGGTACAAAAACTACATTATTATCTTTGTACCAGTCGAAGACGGGCCGGGCATAGTGGCATGATGCCAAATCCGGCCAAAACAGTGTCGGGCCATCGTGAGATCTCAAGAAGGGCAGAAGTCGTTTTTGGAGGCATTCGTCCTTGTAGATTTGTCCGTTGACGGTCCCAGAGGTGATGAAGGGCTGACTCATTTTGCCACATCCGCAGATCGCTTGCCAGACAAGGAATTTTTTGGCGAATTTCGACAGTTTCTTCTTCCGCACACTCTTCGGAACGGCCAACTTAGAGGTGGCGACGTAGTGTTTCTGTCCTGGAATTTGTTTGGTGTCGGCTTTAATGTAGGTCTCATCGTCCATCACAATGCAGAACGGTTTTGTGAGCCACTCCCTGTACAGTTTTCTTTGCACGAGTTTTGGCCACCGAGTTCTGTTTATCGCTCCGGTTCGGTGCCTTCTGGACCTTGTACACATGTAATCCAGAACGTTTCATTGTTTTCTGCACAAAACAAACTGAAACTTTCGCCTTTTTCGCAACATCCCTGATCGAAATGTTGGGATAACGCTTAAATTGGTTCAATACCATCCTGGCCTTCTCCGGATTTGATGTGCCACGTTTTTTGCCACTACCATTTTTCCGCTTGGTTGTGATCACATGAGATACGGTTGAACGTGCGATTCCGAGCTGTTTTCCCGTTTCCATCATCAGAAGGGTTGTCCAAGGGAGGCCGGTGGACTAGCTGAAGTGTGGTACCAAACTCTGACGCCGTTCTATGACATCACTCGAAACACTCATCCGAGACACACGACACACAATACACAAAACAAACAAATAAAAAAATTAAAAATATTTAAAAATTCGATTAACATGTGACAAAGATTAAAAAAAATGAGCGTGTGTTTAATCAAATTCCATCAAATACTGTCTGTGGAAGAGAGGAGGAGAAGGTATAGCAGATAGTACTCTGCGCGGGGTATATAGAGGAGAGATAGTTTATATATACACACCCACACACACCCTCTCTCTAGAAGGGGGGGTGGAATACCTCCTTCCTCCACCGCCGCTTCTCCCCCAAACATACTATTAGCAGGTGCTGCCGAAAAACGACCAACTCCTCACCCACCTTCATGAGCACAGCCCCCGCGCCACCCCCATCAGCAGCTTTTTTGTTCTACTGCTGGTGGGGGTCACAGCGCCGGAGGGGGGAGGTTTATTACCCTCAGCTGGCGTACTGATGTAGTAATTGCTTCTATTGTCTTGGTCCTCAATAAAGGGCGATACGGTCAAAATTTGGTCAATATCAACTTGACGTATTTCTTTCAATTTTGCATTTAAAAAACCTGAACACCCCTCATTTTGAAGGTGTGTGTGTGTAGAATGTTGCTCCTATTTTGATTTTGGAATTCACTCTTCAGTTGTCAAAATGCCGTCCAAGCAAGAAGAGCAGCGTATCAAAATTTTGCTCGCGCATCGCGAAAATCCGAGCTACTCGCACGCAAAGTTGGCAAAATCGCTAAAAGTTGCCAAATCAACCGTTACAAATGTAATTAAAGTGTTTGGGGAACGTTTGTCGACAGCCAGGCAGTCTGGATCGGGGGGAAATCGAAAACCGGAAGCCGCTGAGACGACAAAGAGAGTTGCCGGTAGTCTCAAGCGAAACCCTAACCTATCTCTCCGAGATGCCGCAAATAAGCTGGGTGTATCGTCTACAACCGTGCATCGAGCCAAAAAACGAGCCGGACTATCGACTTACAAGAAGGTAGTGACTCCAAATCGCGGTGATAAACAAAATACGACGGCCAAAGCGCGATCCCGGAGGCTGTACACGACGATGCTGACGAAGTTTGACTGCGTGGTAATGGACGACGAAACCTACGTCAAAGCCGACTACAAGCAGCTTCCGGGACAGGAGTTTTATACGGCAAAAGGAAGGGAAAGGTAGCAGATATTTTCAAGCACACGAAACTGTCAAAGTTCGCAAAGAAATATCTGGTTTGGCAAGCCATCTGTACCTGTGGCTTGAAAAGCAGCATTTTCATAGCTTCCGGGACTGTCAACCAAGAAATTTACGTGAAAGAGTGTTTGAATAAACGTCTGCTGCCTTTCCTGAAGAAACACGGTTGTTCTGTACTGTTTTGGCCGGATTTGGCATCTTGCCATTACGGTAAAAAAGGAGTGGTACGCCGCCAACAACGTGCAGGTGGTTCCCAAGGACAAGAACCCTCCCAACACGCCAGAGCTCCGCCCAATTGAGAAATACTGGGCTATTGTCAAGCGGAACCTAAAGAAGACCAAAAAAAACTGCTAAGGACGAGCAGCAGTTCAAGGCAAACTGGCTTTCTGCGGCGAAGAAGGTGGACCTTGGCTGTACAAAATCTGATGGCAGGGGTCAAGCGTAAGGCCCGGCAATTCGGATTTGGAAAAGCGGAAGCCTAACTGAATATTTTTCCTGAATTTTATACTAATTGAACTTGAAAAAGAAATTTAATTTGATTTTTTAAATAAACGATTTCACCGATTTACACGCGTTTTCCCTTGACCAAATTTTGACCGTATCACCCTTTAAAATTTTCCCCCCCCCCCCCCTGACCACACCCCAAAACACATAAAAAAACACCACAACCCACCCCCCCCCCCCGGCCCCCCCCCCGCCGCCACCCCCCCCCTCCACCCGGCGGAACTACTTTGAGTGGGTCTGGATAGCGACTGAAGGGGCCCAACAGCATGGAGCCACAAAGACATATGTGAATGTGGTGTCGGGATCAGAGGGTCCAACCTCACGCCCCACGGGTGCTTAAGGCGAAAAAAGCGCTAGAACAAAATACCTCGTCCGTGTGAGAAGTCTCAGGCGTCGAGGGTGACCCAAGCGCCAGGGCCGGCCCCAGCAACTAACGGAACGACAAGAAGGGTACAAGCGACAACCCCTCCAGAGGCAGAGAAAATCCCTGGACCAAGGTTGGACCAAAAGAGAGATATACCCAATAAAGAAAAAGCGAATCGAAGCCTGGCACGAAAGCGGAACCACGTGAGGCCTTCATAGTGAAGACCGAAGAGTCCGAGGTCCTCAAATCGATGCGCGGCAACGCTTAGCTCGCGAATCTGGGCACCGACGTGCAGAGTATCCGCCATATCCACACTGGCAAAAAGATCCTAGAGCTTAGGAAAAACACGAAGCGGAAGGGCCCAGCCTATGGAAAAGCTGGCTGAACAAACCTTGGGAGCAGCATAGGAAGTAGGTGCTCCAGCCACGTTAGTGGCTCTCCAGTGTAAAAATCTGGACGAGATCACGGAGGCTAGCGAAATCTCCACGGCCAAAAAGGCCCAGTGTAGGGTCAAGATAGCCATACAGCCATACGGCTAAAAAAAGGGTCCACTGGGGACCAACGTGGCCACGATACGGCTGGCAGTAGCTACCGCGGACTCGGCTATAAAAGTAGCGAAACTCAAGGTGGGGTGGTCCGTTTGCCCACTGAGTTTGCACTAGCCGACAAAGCCATGCTTTAAGTGCCTCGAGAGCGGGCATATGTTGTGGCAGTGTAAGAGCCTTGATAAAAGCACCTTATGCCGAAGGTGTGCAGGGAAATTAAACCAAAGAGCAAGTACATCGAGAACAAAAAACTTGGTTTTTTTCATAATATATCCCATTGAAACTTCAAAAGCCAGTGCAGTTCGGGTTTTCATCCTATTGAGTTCAACCCAATTAAGTCAGGCCTGATTTGAAATCTATTGAAGGGGTGGAGCTGAAACGATTCTTGGAACCACCCAATATACTTCCAAACAAAAATTAGTCTCGTTAGCTGTATATGTTTATGTTCATTCGCTTTCGCTCTTTTTGTTAACACAGTTTTCGATCATTGAACATATGTCTCATAAACAGTGGTGGTAATGTACAGTTTTAGCAAAGCAGTCAGCTGCTGCAAAACGTTGAGACTCGCACACCACCAATAGTTCATATGTAGAGTTCAAACAAACGTGAAGGATAGAAAACAGAAAGAGAAAAATGTTTACCGACAGTTTCAAGAGGTTTAGAAATTGCGAGTGACTGTATTTGATAGCTTGAATAAAAACGAGGTTATTTGGTAATCGTTGGTTATGAGTTGCCAGTATCCAATATAATAATTTGATTCCATATAATGAACATCATATGCATGAAATTATAAGCCAGCAATTAACAAAATTCTGAGCGACCTAAATCTATGTCCAAACTTTTTGAAACTATCTACTGGTAGCAGCAGAATTGTTTCGTCTCCTGTAGAAACAATACAAGAATGTGATGACATTTTGTTCCATGACGGTTCACATTTGCGTGTGTTCAATTTGGTCGCAATGAAAAGTGTTCAAAGTTATGGAATTAATATCATAAAGGGTGTTCCGATCAAAATTTGGTCAAACAGTAATGTATGTGAGTCGATCAAAGTTTTTATTAATAAGTCAAATTCTTTTTCTTTTTCATATTCAGTTAATACAGAATACAGGAGAAATATTCAGCTAAGCTTCCTTTTAACCAAATGCCAATTGCCGGGTCTTTCGTTAAACACCTGCCATAAGGTTTTGTACAGTCTCCTTGTCCACTTTATTTGCCGCAGAACGCCAGTTTTCCTTGAACTGTTGCTCGCTCACAACAGCTTTTTGAGTGTTTTTAAGGTACCGCTTGACTATGGCCCAATATTGTTCGAGCTCTGGCGTGTTGGGAGGGTTCTTTTCCTTGGGCACCACTTGAACGTTGTTGGCAGCATACCACTCCATGGCCTTTTTTCCGTAATGGCAAGATGCCAAATCCGGCCAAAATAGAACGGAACCATTGTGTCGCTTCAAGAAACGCAGTAGACGTTTTCGTAGGCACTCGCTCAGATAAATTTCCTGGTTGACGGCTCCGGTCGCAATGTAAACGTTGCTCTTCAAGCCACAGGTACAGATGGCCTGCCACACCAGATATTTCTTCGCGAACTTTGACAGTTTAATGTGCTTGAAAATATCTGCCACCTTTCCCCGTCCGGTTGCCGTATAATATTCCTGTCCAGGAAGCTGTTTAAAGTCTGCCTTGACGTAAGTTTCATCATCCTGTACCACGCAATCAAACTTCGTCAGCATCGTCGAGTACAACTTTCGCGATCGTGCTTTGGCCGACGTGTTTTGTTTATCGTCGCGATTTGGAGTCACCACTTTCTTGTAAGTCGACAGTCCAGCTCGTTTTTTAGCTCTATCCACGGTTGAAGGCGAAACTCCCTGCTTCTTTGTGACATCTCGGACGGAGAGGTTGGGGTTTCCCTCGAAACAGCGGGCAACTCTTTTTGTCGTCGCTGTGGCCTCCAGCTTTCGATTTCCCCCCGATCTAGCTTTCCTGGCTGTCAACAAATGTTCACCAAACTCTTTGAATACGTTGGTGACAGTTGAATTAGCCACATTCAACCATTTCACCAACTTGGCGTGAGAGTAGTTTGGATTTTCGCCATGCACGTGCAAAATTTTGATGCGTTGCTTCTCTTCCTTCGACGACATTTTGATAACTGAAGTGCTAATCTCTAAATAAAAATAGAGGCATGATGCTACACGCACACATCTTCAAAATGAGGGGTGTGCAAAATTGTTTAATGCACGACGAAAGGAAATGCGTCAAGTTTAAGTCGACCAAATTTTGATCGAAACACCCTTTATTACAGTACATTGACCACCACACTGCTCATAAATTGTAATCAAGATTCGTCATACTCAACATCAGCAAAAGGCTTGCTCTACACCAGTTTGTAGAATGCACAAAATGAATTTAGTTTGATCCGGCCAATAGCTGTTCCTCTTCTAACGTACCTGAACAAGTTGGTATTGCTACTGTGGGGGGGTAAAATAATGTGTTTATTTGTTTGTCATTTGTATGCAAGGTTTATCACCAGCACCTGACGTATCTTTTTTTGTTCCTCTACAGAATTGTCGTATCAAAACAGCTTCAGCAATAGTACAAATCAATTTCGTTGTTGAAAACAACAAATACATTGGTAAGTTAGACAAACGATTTTGCAGAATAAACTAAATTTTATTTCAGTGCAAAACGTGTACTTTAATCCCCAAGTAGCTCACGAAACATCTTTTAAATTCAACACCAAGTTTTCATGTTTAAGTACATCTGCAGTATCAAACATATTTTGTTAAAGCACAATTTATTTCGCAGTGTTTATGGTTTGCTAAGACCATTCAAAACAAACATTGGAATTAGTCGCGATCTGTTTGTGAATGTAAACTTGCAGTTGTTTTTTAAATTTAAACATTACGTTACAATCTTATTAAGCTCCAGTTATGTGATGTTCATTATGATGTATTTTTGAGCTTCAGTGCAACATAACAATGTTACGTTCTTGCAACGTTCAATTATTCATTACAGCAACAGTGATTACGAGTGAAATATATCCAAATGAAATGCACACTTCCGTCCACATGTATTTTGATATTGCCTCTATGAAGAAATATTCAATACGTAATCTGATCAGACTAGCAAATTGTTGATTTCTAGAGGTTGTTTTTATTGTATAAGCCTCACAAAGAAAATGGCCACATGTGCTCACTGTTGTACCTTTATAAGCGATAACTTTTATGATAGAGCCTATTACTATTTATCTTTTTCATAAGGATCAGAAGAGTGAGAGCATAATATTTTCATTTCCAACTAATCAATATAAATAAAGCAGCTACTTTCATAAAGCTGAAATAAATTATCGGCATAAACAAAAATAAAAACAGTTGTGAGATTACTAATAGTGCGTAAAGAACATTAGCTGTTATGTTTTTGAGTTAAGGGGTGACTCGAAAAGTAGTTTCAGATATTCTTTGATCTTAATCAAAAAGCAGTCTTTATTTCAGTATGGGATGTTAAAAGTGCATTTTGAGATCAAACTCAGACAGAATGTTCATTCCTGACCTACAAACGAATTTTGTATTTTACTCCATTTATCAACTTTTGCACAGTAGCCTGACTACATTTCTCCGTCGAAGTTTCCAAATTATTTTGAATTGGTCCATGTTCATCACAATCTTGCCTATTACAGGATTCTCTTGACAATTGCACAATAACGCTCTATTGGGCGGAGCTGTGGACAGTTTGGTAGGTTGATGTCGGTTTCCCTGGAATTGATATGGTTTTCCTCCAACCTTTCAGTCGTCGAACGAGCATAGTGGGCAGATGCCAAATCCAGCCAGAATAGTGGTGGAGTTGTGTGCTGCTTGTATAATGGCAAAAGCCGCTTCTGTAGGCACTCTTTCCTACACACTCAGAAAATTTTACAGTATTCGGTAAATTTTTACCGAACTTTCAACAGCTGAACGTTCGGTAATCCGATTTACCGGATTTCGGTAAAATTTGACAAGTTCCGGTAATTTTTTTACCGGAATACTGTAACATTTCAAAAATCTAGGAAACTACAAATATTTCACAGGTCAAACTTTCATGACTTGTATGTGGGAATGCAACATTTATTCAATGGCATACTTGGAAAAATAAATCAACAAACATTACCCAAGTAACATTGCCAAATCCAGCTTTATTAAGTTTTATTAAAGTTTTATGAAAGCCACTAGAAATGAATTTGGTTTTATTATGGCGCCAAGAGGTGCCAATAGCTTTCATATTTAAGTCATGTTTATGAGAACCTTTACAGCTTGTTAAAACGATCTTAAAACCTTGTTTTGTCAAATTCCTTTTACTCCTATCAAAGGTTTTATTTCGACTTTATGAACTCGTAAATGCTGCTTTGAAATGCCGTCTTAGGGCTCATTCATATTATCTCTTTATGGTCAGTTGGAAAAGCATTTTAAAACCATTTTGCATCCAGTAAATGCATTAAACGGCTAACTGGCATTGAAGGGAAGTCACCATATGACCAAATAGTTTTATAGTAGTCATTGCGAAGATAAATTGGCTTTTTGGCAGAACTGTAATTTTTTCCAATCGCCATATTGAAATACAAGAAACAATTAAAATGCGGATAAAATAAATGCACCAAATTTCAAATGAAATGCAAATGAACTGTAGATCGGAGACCTATTTCGGCATCCTTTTAGTAACATTATTGAATTCCATCGATTTTCAAAAAATTCATGATTCATTTATCGAATACATTCGTTTTAATTTTGTGTTTGTTGTTGTAGACTCGCATATTTTCCAAGGCGCATTAATTTTCGGCTTTTATCGTGCATATATTTACCATGAAATTAAATGGGCATATGATTTCGAGCATGATACGCCCCTTGCGCTAAACTGGCCGACTTGACGTGCCGTAAGAGCCCAGAAGGGATTCTTTGTTAAGACCCGAAGCTAAGAGTCAGTTCCATTGTGGTTCTTCTTCTTCTTTAGCATTTCAAGCTAATTGCTTTCACAATTAGCTTATTGCTTGCCCTCAACTTAGTGTTCTAAATGCACTTCCACAGTTATTAATTGATGCCAAGTACCATTTTTTTGCATTAGTATGATTGTGTGGCAAGTACAATCATACCCTATGCCCAGGGAGTCGAGACATTTTCCTTTACGAAAAATTCCTAGACCAGACCGGGAATCAAACCCAGCCACCTCCAGCATGGTGTTGCTTTGTAGCTGCGCCTTTACCGACTGAGCTAAGGGAGGACGGATGTGCAGACATTGCATATGAAATTGTTATTATAATTTTATATTATAAAACCTCTTTACAATATTTTGTATGCTATTCTCAGCTGCGCATTAATGCATCTCTGTATGTTTTAGTACACCTTGATTAGATATTCCATTTATTTCAGAAATCATCAAACCTGGCTCTTCGATCACTCAGATTGCTACCTTTTAAATATAACTAGAACGGCAGAAAGACAACTTTTCAGGACATGTCTTCTAGAATAATCTGTTGATTCACAAAAACAATCAAATATTTTTTAATTGAAATTTTATCTTGTTTGATTGAACTGGTTTGCAGCTTTTCCAGGACTATTAACATACTGATACAATTTTTATTTATTTTAATTTTAATTTTAAAATTAAAATTAGAAATATTTTTTCATATACATATATTATATTCTGTAACGTACATATCATACACACATTCAATAACAAAGGGTTATGGGGTATCTGGCCCAAATCATGGGCTAAATGTCTTCCAACACTCTACAGTGAGTTTTCTAACCCTATTTTTAAGAAACCACCAGACGAAAATCCTAATGTGTATTGCTTGTAGTACATGTCCTGTAATAAGAGCGTTTCGTTGGAAAGAGACTCTCTATCCTTTCCGTGGGTTCCATGTAAGTGCTTCTGCTTACGGGTCCACACCCTCGTTTTTGGCCATTCATACAACGGAATAGTGAGGATTACAGGTATGTATAGTTTGATCTTGCCATTGGGAGGAACTGTACGCCATGGCAAGTCCTGCACTGGTGGTGGCTTCCTATCACATCACATCATATGATTTCGAGCATGATACGCTGTAAAAAAGTCTATTTGTTTTGGATATTTTTCCTATCAAAACAAAAATTCCCCGCAACACTAGAACTTTTTATTTAGATATTATTAACTGCTAAATGAATCAGAAGAGCGGAGAATCGAACAAAGCAGAACAACAAAAACGAACCACGATATCACAGTGAAGTTTGACAAGTGTGGCCATTCGGCCGTATGCCGGTTTTTATGACAGCCAATAGGTTTTATAAAGGTTCTCAAGTGGTCATAACATCTTTCACTTGAAAATTCAACATCTTTCACTAGAAAATTCAAAATCTGTAAGGTCTTATAAAGGTTTAATTGATATGTTTCCACAACCATCTGAAAAGTGGGCCACTATATACAAATTTCAGCTTAAAAGAAGCATACAAGGTGGGGTGAAAAGGAACCTTCTTGACCGCCAAAATGCGATGCTGCTGAAAAAAAAAATGTTAAAATGCCTTGTAGTTCATTCATATTTAGGCACATTCGCCAAATTTCAGTGCGATACTGCCCTTAGTTTTGTTTTGACAGCTGATTGTTGTTGGCGTGTTTGGCATGTTGTTGAATATTTATAAAAACGATTTTCGTTCTCTCATAAAACATTATTTTTTGAGAGGAAAAACGCAGAAGGAAACAAAAGTTGGATAAGTATTATGGAGCAAAAATGCCCCGTCAGATTACACCGTTAAATATTGATTTCGAGAGTTTCGTGGTGGCCGCAACTCCACTAACGATCAAGTCCTCAGTGGCAGGCCCTCCGATGCGGTTACAGAGGACAATGTCAAAAAAGTTCATGAAATGGTGTTGGCTGACCGGAAATAGAAGGTGCCACAAAGATTAGTACTGAGCGCACACGCCATATTTTGGGCGAGATTCTGCATATGAAAAAGTTGCCATACCACGCATGCTCACTCCTGACCAAAAACACGAACGCGAGAGCACTTCGAAACAGAGTTTAGACTTGCTGATGTGGAATCAGAAGGACTTTTGGCGTCGATTGGTAACTGTTGATGAAACCTGGATCCCCTATTACACACTCCGAAGCGGCCTAGGGAGGCTCAATGAGTCGGAAAGATTTTGGCATCGGTTTTCTGGGATTGTCATGGCATACTCTTCGTGGACTACCTCGAAAAGAATAAAACCATCTACAGCGAGTATAACTGTGCATTATTGATGCGATTGAAGCCCGAAATCGCTGCAAAATGGCCTTACATGAAGAGAAAAACAATTTTGTTTTTGCAAGACAATGCGCCGGCGCACAAGAGCATCACAACAACGGCTAAAATCAAGAACTTACGGCTCCAATTGCTTCCGCATCCACCGTATTCACCCGATTTGGCTCTCTCGGACTATTATCTGTTCCCAAACCTCAAAAGATGGCTCATCAACAAAAAATTCAGCTTACGCGAGGAAATCATCGACGCCGTGGTGGAGTATTTTGCAGTCTTCCAGAATATTACTTTTATTTTTTGTGCTCTGTTGACACAAGTTGTGCTACTTGGGTTTATCTACACAGAAAAAAATAATGAATTTTAACAAGCGCGTAAAATTTCCCCTCGTTTAATTCCGAGCCAAAAAAGGCGTAAACAACGAAATCGTGGGCAATATTTCATGCGCCATACAACAATGTTTGCAATCTTTCGTACAACAGGCTAGATTCAGGCGTTATTTGGCCTAACTTTACATGAAATATTCCATTAGTTTCTTCCAAATCTAGTATTCCCTTCATGTGCATTAGATAACGCTGAAAATTCAATGTTTCTTTTTATCTGTGTAAGGAACAAAAAAGAAAAACAATGTTACACGCATAAGTTATCTAGTAACGAAATTGAAATAATAAGTATGTCATGTAATAATAAATGTACACCACAAAAAAAGGTTGAAAAACCAAATGGTTGAATTTCACCGATGCCGTAGCAATGTTAAAAGAAGCTTCGCCGGCTCTGAAATTGAACACATATCTGATCAAATATTCCCCAGTGTGCATCGGATCACAAGCACGGAGCACCACAGTTTGGAAAGTACCATATTGGTTAGAACTTTTTTTCCCCAGAAGCGCCACATGCAATTCCAGAGCTAGATGCACCTTTTACGCCGCACTTCTGGCAACGACTGTAACGGCGTCGTCATCGTCATCCTACAATGGCAACTGCAGTGTTACGACATTGAGGGATGTACAATGATGACGGCCGAGATGATGATAATAATAATGATTTATAAAACTTGGGTGGAAAATTTATTCCAAAGTGTTCATTTATCACGTTTCTCACGCCAACCGATGGACCACCACCGCACACAGCCACACAAACTACACCAGCCCCGGGTTCGCAAAGAACCGTGTGGTAAAGACCGGTACTGGATCTTGATTGGAGCCTGCCTAGAAAGAACAAGATGATGGAAAAGAAGCAGTAGCAGCAGCAGTTGAGGAAAGACGAGCATCCGGAAATGTTGCTGCATAAATTTTCACCTGCTCGTTATCTGAACGAAGGTTGAAACAGAATGTGGTGTACTCTGTGCGAAGAGCCGGGTGGCATAAGGAGTGGGTTTAAAATAATAGAACAGAAAAGCTTGCTCTCAAGATGGATGCACTTCCTTCGCTGGTGGTTTGCCTCGTCTCAACACTCAGACCGCCTTTTTTCCAGCTGCTGCTAAGAAAGTGCTCCCGAGTGTGTTGTGTGGGTTTCATCAGCTAAATTAAGACATTATCCCGTATATTATCTAATAGCTATAAATTTGATGCATTTAAATCGTTTCGAAAATTTATCTTCCTACGACCTGGGCAGAAGACGAAACGCTCGACTGAAAGTGTGAAGGAATTCAGCTTGTCATGACTTACATTCCTAGCCCGACGATTAGAACTGAAGTCTGCCGTTTCTTGATAAGACAGACCAGGACATGGACGCACATACCATATGAATAATATATAATAATTTGACCAACGACCAACGGAAGCATTGTCGGTTCAGTTGGGAAAATCTTCTGAATCGCAAATTTCCACAGCTTCCTTGGATTGTAGAGTTTCGTTGTATAGGGCTCACAACACACACATTCATGAAATGGTTGACACTTGATGCTCTCAATTGAAAATGTCAAAATGCACCTTGAGCACTGCGCTACGAGCTGCAATTTCCATATTTGGAAAACAAATTAAAAAATATTTAATATACATGCCCGCGTAACCACCATTGAAGCTCTCTTAAGTTGCAATCATTTCTTGAAAAAGCCGTATGATTCTTAAAAAGGAAATTTTGTCCATATTGACCGCCAAAGCGTTTTATGATGTAAACGAAGCCATATAACTGGGTGCGAGCGACTGGCTGCACACAGATTCCTCGAAAACCAATCGAGGCCGGGGGGATTTTTTTGAAGCGAAAAATGTCTGACGTGATCTTCGGAAGGGAAGTAACGCCATTGGTCCCGGCACATGTGTTGATGAGTGCGATATGTAGGGTCCAGGTGGTGGTACCGTATTCCTGGCGTCGGTGGCTGTTACCACATGAGTAAATAGGCGGACCGAAAATAATCCAATAAAAAAAATCATTTTGTTCATCGCTGATCTCCCTTCCTTTTCATCAAGTTGGTTATAATCTCGATTTCAAATCTAGATCGTTTTCTTTGTGAGACATCGAACTTTCGGACTCCAATCTCAAACTCATCAAACCATTGCAAATTTATGTGTTGCATTTTTGTCCACAACCAATGTTGAAAATTTTCACCAAGTTACGATCCGTAGCGAGGAAATGGAAGAAATTTATGCGAAATAGCATTACAATGTCTTATTAAAGGTTTCTTAACCTTTATTTATTTATTTTAAAACTTAATCATTTTACATTCATAATCTTATTTAAGGTGCTCCAGCTATTTAAGTTGTTTGCCAAACTTTATTTTGCAAAAGGTTAAATTTGAACATTATTTGAACAACCCTCATTTTATAGAAGCATGCAGAATTACTGTACGCATAAAAAAAATACGAATGATTTTAGCGATTTCTTATGAAAAAAAGGCTGACTAAAAGTAAATTTAAACGCACAATAAGACCTGTAATTTGTGATTCAATAAGTTTAAAAAGTCCATTAATGGTTGCTTTATAGTACTTTCATTAAAACTTCAAAGTTACAACATTAGATGGTTCCATTTCACCAGTTCGAACGAAATCTCAAACCTTCCTTTTAATGGAGCCCATAAGCGCTCGCACAGTGGAGACGGACACGGAATTAGCGCATATCTTTCATTTTGCCCGCAATGCTGGATTTTCTTGACTGCCACGCCGCTTTTTCGAAGACGTTGCTTTGAAATTGCCCAGTACTTTTCGACTGGTATAAATTCCGGGCAATTCGGAGGATTCATTAGCTTGGGGACAAAATCGATCTTGTTGGCAGCATGCCACTCCAGAACCACCTTGGAGTAGTGGCAGCTGGCCAAATCGGGTCAAAAGATGACTTTGCCCCTATGCTTGTGGATGAACGGCAATACACGCTTTTTCAGGCATTCTTCGATGTAGACTTGGGATGTCATCGTCGAGGCTGTGACGAATGGATCTGTTTTCAGACCCCAACTGCAAATCACATGCCAAATCATGGCCTTCTTCGCAAACTTGTCGGCAAACACAATCTTCAATCTTCCTTTCACATCCTCACGTCCAGTAGCGATGTAAAACTTTTGACCGGGAAGCTGCTTAAAATCGAGTTTGACGTATGTTTCGTCATCGATCAAAGTGCAGCCCGTGTCAAAACACGGTCGCTTTTTGGCCACGGAATTCTGTTTCATTTCCCGGTTCTGATGTTTACTGTCTGTGTACGACTTGTATCCTTCCCTGGCAAGGATGTTCCGTACCGTTTGAAAGTTGACGGCTTTAACACACCTCAACACCTTGCTACGCAGCTGAAGATCCCTGGTTCAAGTTTTTACGTAGATTCGCTGATTCCTTTCTACACTCAGGGTTCAGCACTCTAACCAGCTTCGAACCGGACCAATCCGAAATTTTCTAGGTGTTTGTGCACAATATTTTTTCTTTTTTCGAGTTCCATTTGACGTTATTTCTGAACGCGATTGACTACGTTGATCAGACTTACTCCAGTTGTTCTCTATATAAGTGTAAACAAACCACTGTCTAAGATGTTCGATTCCCAACACTAGAGGCGTGCTAGCGGCACGCGAGGGGCGTACCAATTTACTTTTAGTCAGCCTTTATCTCTGCCACCTCGTAGCGAATTCACCTAAGTATCGCCAATTGTAGAAACTCTGTTATGTGCAGAAAAAATTGCCACAGCCATGGCGAAACAGCGAAGCAACTACGCTCGATGGCTTTTTCGTACTGCCAGCTCCACCCCGGAGCAAAGAAGTTGGATCACGAATCATCTCGTATTCACTGGATATTGCCGATCCTCTCCCTCAGAATGGCGAGAGCGTCGAACGGAAGCCAGATTCCGTCCACCCGACAGCCCTGCACGACAGTAAAGTGCAGTAGAAGCTCGAGAGGAAAACAGAGGCCCGGGTACTTCAAGTTCTCCACCAAGGATGTAAGTGTTGGCGTCAAATATATATCCCACACCAAGTTTCCAAAGCTGATCCTTCTGTGACTGCCGTTCAGCGAGAGGGGAATGTTCAAACAGCAGTTCTTTCCTTCGGAGCTTGCTGTAAACGGGGAGCGTACACCGTGATCAATAAATTCGGATACACCTTAAAAATGCATTGAAATAACGCAGACGCTATATATTGGGTTTCTTGGTGTATTTTATGAAAAGTACTCTTTATATAGATTAACTACAGAAAATGTTTCGGAATGACTCCTACTATAACTTTCTTTACCAACCTCCAACGTTTTTCGAAACAGTCACAGGTGGCACGTACTGATTCGTTGGGCAAATCATCCCACATTTTCTGGATAACTACTTTTCACTGTTCCAAATTTGAGATTTAGTAGACCTTTACTTTGGGTAGCATGTTGAACCAAACGAAAAAATCCAATGGATTCAGATCCGGAGCTGGAAGGCCTTTCATTCTTTATCTGAGGCGCAGGAATATTTTCCTTTGCTGCTGCCCAGACCCGATTAAATTTTTGCGTTGTGAGGCTGCCCCAGGACAAACAGCTTCTCATCAGAAAAAAATAACTCATGACCAGCGTGCCACGGTAGTATCACTTTTGCTCTATCCAACCTTTTCTTCTTGGATGGTTCGGAAACGCCATGAACCTTGCGTTTTTTTAAAAACCTTGAATCCAAGATCACGTCGTACAATATTGTTAGCCGATCTGTAAGAAATGTCCAGGTCTGACGCTTTGTCCTTTGCGTCGGATTCGCTCCCGAGCGATTTTGATGTTTCGCTTTGTCCGTACCGAACGTGGAAGACCGCACCTTTTCCTTTCCTCCAAAGAGGACGTCTCCTAATACCTTTTGATGGTCCTGTATATAAAGTTACTCTTCGCACCAAAAGATTTCAGGCTTTTGACCATCGCGCCAGGGTGGTCGCCATTTTAAAATCGTTTCACTACAATTTCCCTAAATTGCTTCATCGCGCGTAACAAGCAAACAACAATTGACCGAAAATGCATATCACGCGCATGTGTCAGTATAAACATGGAAGTAAAATTATCACAAACGCATATACAAAATATACGCATATCATGTCTTTTATACGCGCATGAAAAAGTGTATCTGAAATTATTGATCACGGTGTACAGTACGAAGTACCTACCTGAATTTGCCGCCTTCACCAAGAAGTATCACGCGAACGATATTTCGTGACTGTCGCTTATTTTTAGATTTTCAATTGACACCCTACCATTGCCGTAAGACGTAGTCTACGTCAAAAGATTCACCCTCGCACTACATGTACCATGTACGGAACGCTGGCCAGTGGTTTTCTACGGGCGTGAGACGGGGACAATGCTCGAGCAGAACCTGCAAGCACTTAGTGTTTCCGAACGTCTCGTGCTAGGACCATCTTTGCCGGTTTGTAGAAGAACGGTGTGTGGCGGCGAAGGATGAAGCCACAGCTCGCCCAACTCTACGGCGAACCTAGCATCCAGAAAGTGGTGAAAGCTGGAAGGTTACGTTGGATAGGGCATGTTGCAAGAATGCCTGACAACAACCCTGCAAAAATGGACCCGGTGCAAGAAGGCATGGAGTGTGGCAAAGAAGGTGGGTGGATTAGGTGCAGCAAGATCTGGCGAATGTAGATCGTCAAAGAATTTGAAGAGAGGCAGTCATGAACCGAGTACATTGCTGAAAAGTTATATGAGGTTTAGACATTGCAATTGAAAACATTGAACATTGACATTGAAAAACAAATAAGAAATAAGTTTCATTGTGAAATGTGTCGTAGTTTCGAAAATGGAGTCGAAGGAACAGCCAGTGCGCGAGAACATTTTGCACATGCACTTCGACAACCCACTTCTTTCGCACCGAGCCAAAATGTAGAAAATTCACCAGTCTACAGTGTCTCGTGTCATAAAACATTTCGGGGAACGTTTAACTGTCGATCGGAAGAAGGTAAGTGGTAGAAAAAGTGTTCCGTACTGTGTGAAGGATCACAAGCGATTGCTTGCTGCCTTCAAACGCAAACCCAACTGTTCCGTTCGGGATGAGGCGAAAAAGCTGCACTTGACCAAAAGGTTCGTGCAGAAAGCCAAGAAACGAGCCGGGCTCCGTTCATTCAAAGTTCAGAAAGCTCCAAACCGCAATGAAAAACAGAATAGGACAGCTAAAACACGTGCACGTAAACTGTACACACAACTGTTGACGAAACCACACTGCTGCATCATGGACGATGAAACACACGTAAAAGCGGACTTTAAACAAATTCCCGGCAACCAGTATGTGACTGCGAAAGACAAGTTCGATGTTCCAGAGTGTCTCAGGAAACAGCAAGTGTCAAAGTAAAGTGGTAAACGGAGCAAGCCTTTCGTGACAACTTCAACTGTATATGGTCAAGTATACATGAATGAATGCCTGAAAAAACGACTGCTTCCGTTTCTCAAAACACACAACGTTCCTACAATTGTTTGCCCGGACATAGCCTCTTGTCACTACTCCAAGGATGTTCTGGAGTAGTACAAGACGAATGGTGTCAATTTCGTGCCGAAGGATCTTAATCCCCAAAACTCTCCAGAGTTGCGGCCAATTGAAAAATATTGGGCTATAATGAAGCACGAACTTCGTAAGCATCCTAAAGTTGTCACTACAGAACAGGAAATGTTCTGTCATGGTTGAAAGCGGAAAAAAATGTCGGTTCAATCGTTGTACAAAATCTTATGCGTGGTATTAAGAAGAAATTTCGGGCTTTTGGTTTTGGTGAAGAAATACAGTAAAATGAAAATACTTAAACCAAGATTACATTGTATTTTATTCCCTGAATATTTCATGACAATCGGTTGAGACACTTGTTTTTGAGGACGAGTTTAAAGTGATGCAATTAAACTGTGGACACCCTTTAAAACACATAAAACAAAGCTGAAGAACCCAATGGGCTTAAACACTTCAAATTGATATTACGTATATAAGACAAAGAATGAAAATAAAAATGAATTTTACTACTACTTGATAATGACCTACTTTTTTTAATGACTTCCTGAAAATGACCTTCGTTTGCTGCCAAGCAAAGCTGAATTTGAACAGGTAGAAAATTTGGCTAAGCCATGGCTAAACAATTGAATGTGTGACTTAGTACAGAGACAGCTTTGCTATGACTTATGACAGATAACAGCTCAGGACGAAAGAAGTGGTTTTTAGCTTGTACATTGAACTGTAGCTGTGCAAAATGCTTTTGCAGAAGGGGAAGTCGAAGAAGAGAATCGATCAACGAAAATAGACCCTATTCAAATGTTTTGCTGAAGTTATTAGCGATCAAAACACTTTCAGTTTACGGTAATGTTCTCAATTTTAAAAATTTGGAAATGACTACCGGTATGGAAAAGAGAAACTAAGATCTACATTATTATTTTTTATTGTTTGGTCTAGACCCCCCAGGATTATTTCCGTTTTAGTTGCAAATTAAACTGGAAGAATTGGGCTATCAAATGGTGAGCGAAATAAATGCCTAATTAAATTTTAAGTTTGTCTATAAACCACACCGTGAACACTTTTCGTTACTGATTACATAAGGCCTGTACACGAAAAAAAATGCACCATTTTTATCCGTGTGTAACTTTTTTGTCCGTGAGTAAAACTTGATGAAAATCTGAGTATAACTAGCTTAGAGTAAATTGTTTACATGTGCGAAATTTCTTCTATCGGTTTTTATTAATCACAACCAAAACAAAAAAAAAACGCGACAGTAATGCGCCCCCGCACAAAAACCCCCGCCCCCACCTGAGACAACACCCATACACCCCCACCACCTCCTCGCGAATTTTTAGACCCCCCCCCCCCCCCCCGCGGCCGGGGGGGAAGAAAAAAAAAGACAGCGAACCCTGCCCCGGCCCGGACCGGGTGGTTTTTATTTTACTCCAACCCTTTTTTTTCGCGCCCCGCCCCCCCGCAAGTGCCGCCCGTTCCTCCGCACCCCCAACACGCAGCGACCCCGTTTCTAGCGTCCGCCACCCCCCCGCCCCGGCCCACCCAACCAACCCGCCCACCCCCCCCCCACCAAACGAGTGGAGGGGTTAACAAACCCAACGTATGGGGTTAGGGGACGCAAACCCCACCACCGCGCACGCCCAAAACAAACCCCGGGGGGGGATTTTCCCTTTCCCAAGCCCCGTTTTAATTTTCCGGAAGACATAAAGCAGAAGAAAGTGCACATTGATTGTTGTTTTTGTATTCTCCCAAGCGCGGAAGTAACGATCTTTGATGAAGTTTGTCAGAAGTAGATAATTTATCATCACCATGCGAAGCGCTAGGAGTGGACGGTAATTTATTGCTAGAACGAAATAGACATGAAGAGAAAGTGTATTGATAGTTCCGTATAGGGCAACGGCAGGCTTTGAAAATTGAAAGATCAAGTTTGAAAACGAGCGGAGGGCATTATTGAACGGTAGTATCCGATCAGGCACATAACCCTTTACCATACTAACCCATGCAGGATAGGCAAGAGGAGGAAATCCCCTTGACTGGCAAAAGGTTATGCAACCGGTCGGGCTCTTATACTACCTATTGCTTTTTTCTAGTTCTAGCGATTTGTCCCTCTCCCAATACTGCCTAACACGTGTGAGAAATTATCTCCCGCTGTTGGGTTTATTTTTAGTATGCACCGCCTATTTCACACATTTGCTCTTCTCGTCATCTATTACTTATAGATCTCGGAGAGAACGACGGTGAGTGGTGCAAATACTGATCCCCACCAGTACGATTTAATGGATTCCCCCATTACCACATATTGATTGTTGTTGCATAAAAAAAAAATGCCCTACCTTCCGACCACCCCCCAGCGAACCCCAGAATTTACACCCAGGGGGGAGAAAAAAAGCGTGGAGGTATTTTTTGTATTCTTTTTTTTTTTTTTTTTTATTTTTTCCCCCACACCCCCCACATTTACTCCCCTTTTTCACCACGCGCACACACCCGAACGGGTGCACTACTTTGTTTGCCATAACATTTCGAGTTTGCGAATAAGCGAAATAAATTTTTTAATTTGCATACTCATACTTGGCTATTAGTGATTTTGAGGGGTGGTTTCTTTGCGGGGGTGGGGGAAAAAAAACCCAGAAAAATGGAAATTTTTTGTTTTTTTTTTTCAATGCAAACATTAGTATTGTAAAAAATGTATGAATACAAAAAATTAAATCTTATTATAAAAATCAAGAACAGAAATGTCCAGTTTTTATTATTTTAATAGCGACTACAATTTTCATGTAAATTTGAATTAGGAAAATTCAGACGATTTTGCGTTAAGCCATTATAATAATTGTAATGATTTATTCCAATATGTGCATTCAACTATTTTACCCCTCTTACAGAAGAAGGGTATACAGATCGCTTGGAAAATCGACTTTTGATCCGAGGCTCGAAGGACCGAGTATTATATACCATTATATACAGTGACTACAGTGAATTCGTACTCACATAACACGTAAATTTACTTCAAAATAAAAACATAAATTGGATGTTGTCTATGTGGATCTGGATTTTTGATATCATCACCATTGGACTAATTTTCGTATTCTCATGTAATTTGAGGTGTCACATGATGGATTTTGATCTAAGTCAGAAATTGGCCACTTTCCCGGGGGTATCTACGAAACCAGTCAACCAATTTCAATAAAATTCGTATGGGACAGTACCTTTCATTAAAATCGGTTCAGTAGTTGCTTGGGAAACTGAGTTAGAAATTTCGTTCCACACATACACTATACACACACATAGGCATGTTCAGATAATCGAGCTGGGTTCGTTGTATATAACACTTGGCCCTCCAGGCTTTGGATCAAAAGTCGGTTTTCTAAGATATATATACATATATACACTTCTTTATAAAAGGGTAAAACCCTGGTAATCTCGTGCGAGATTTATGCATTTACCAATCTTACGGGTTTTCCAGACATTCCCGGACGCTGGCCTCCCGGAACCGTACTTGTGCAAGTTTGCACGCTGGCAAAAAAATCTTTAAAATAAGCCTATTGTGGTGTATGTGAGCGTGTGTGCTCACATTTAAAACTTAGTTGAAGTTTTTTTTTTCGATTCTCCATTCATTTTATGTGGGAGTAAAAACCACGACCATTGTAGGATCCATACTTTGAAATATTGTGGAGAGCACAATCTTCATAAAATTTTGGAAAAAGAAATTTCAAATAGTGTACAAAATTTAAAAAAAATGTATTTATTGGAAGTTGAATTTTCGACTTCTTTCCGCCTTGGAATCACTGTGCTGCGTGATGAAAACGTAATATATTATGATGCGCTGTTGCAAAACCGATACAAGATCCAAATCAATGTCTCAAAGCTCAATTACGTCTATTATGTTACTTTCGATTAAATGGGCTGCATTATGAACTGAAATTTGCACTGCATCTTCGAACTGTGCAGGTTTCACCTGCACCCAGCGATCTCGGCAACCTCAATGTAATTAATAATCCAAATATCTGCCTGCAAACTGAAATGAAAGGCAATCGAGTTAACGATTCCACTCAATATTCAGAGGCATGTCAATTACTATTTGACGGTTGTTTCATTTATTTGGCAAGAGCACTCAAAACATTCTGAAGTACGCAATGGCCACATTGCATCCGGCAAGTGGATTACAATAGAAAGACATGCTAGCCAGCCGAAACTCGGAACGGCTTTCGCTCAGCCGCAGTCAGTAACTATCACCATCGGCCGATCGTAACGAGAGAACTCAAGAGAGGGCACATTTTCTCCATCCATCCTGTCAGTGCACCAGGGTTGACGGCTCCGACTCTCCCCGTACATTTACTATGGCCGAGAATCGAGAACCGTTCCAGTCAAGCCGAACCGAGCTGGGAGAGTCAGAATTCGACCGTGGGAGACACAATTTGCGACGAGGAACCACTTTAAACTAGGTCGATCGGTCAATAAACTATGTACTACCTGGTCAGGGCCATCACGTGAAAGACTGGCTCGGCCAGGAACTTTGAGCATGTATGTGTTGGCAGATATGTGGAAAAGTGCTCGACTGATTTATGCACTCGTAACGAACGCATTTCAGTGTATTTGGTTGGCGACGGTGCATCAGCTGCACCGAGGAAGAAAATTGCAATTAGAGCAATCGTTTTCCCATTCTTGACCCGTCCCACCTGGCCTCGCCATCATCGTCGTCGTCGTAGCTCTGTTGCCTAGGTCCCTCACCGCATCATTTGTTTCGGATCGATAAAGGTGGCACTGCCAGTGTACCTCCAACATGCAATAACTGGCTGCACCCGTGAAGGTTAGAGGGGAATCGGAACACAACCTCCCACAGCAGACAGTCAGGAGACGGATTCGGATCTAGACAAAACTGCTGTATCGAAACGTCGAGCCCATATCAAAGAAAAGATTAGTTTCAATTAGCACATGTTTGTACATAAGTACTAAAGCAATCCCAACTATTTTTTCCTACCACGGAGAAAGCATGAGTGCTCGTGTGGACATGTCGGATTTGTGTTGTGTCGGAGTTTTTTATTCAACCCACATCTCCGACTACCTGTCATGCTGACCGCTGTTGGATTCTTCTTAGAAACTTCTTCGCCGAGCGAGCTTTTGTATTACTATAAAAGGAAACACTTTCCAACAACCGAAGCAATTCATCATCTTACGTTTTGCGATCCAATCCGTGCGATGTATAGTTTCGAGCGGAGAATTAAAGTATAATAATTTCACACCATCACAATGACCATGAAAAGCAAGACAAAGTCAATCTCAATCACTCATTATACTGGGGTTAGTTTTAACTGTCATCAGCTACGGGTTAGATTTAGAACAAGAATTACCGCAACAAAAGAAGCACGGAAACATTAATTTAATTGTTGAGTGGTATTTCCAGTCAGTTTAGAGAAATATATGGTCATAAAAATGAGAAGCTTGAATGAATTTTAATTTTCAATGTATTTCCTTATGGTAAATCATTAACATTTGTCCTAATTAAGTCCAGTTCAAATCTTTCTCCCTTTGCCTTAATTGCCAGCCGCATGCGTTGGAAAGAGTCACAGCTGGCACGCACGATTCTTGAGTCATTCCTCATGTTCACCAAACGTTTTTTAAACGCATTTCCCCGGTTAGAGCTTCGGTATTCCCCAGTTTGCTCAGCATGAACTGGAGACCAAATCGCGAGACGTGAAATACCCGACCTGAGCAAGGAGATCACTTCCTGGAGGATCTCGGTCCGGAACGAAACGATTCGGTCGTGACGTCAAAATCTGGATGACCGCTCGAGATCATTCTTAAAGGTAGCCGAAGTCCTCAAGTCACATATCAAACCTGTTCCTCCTCTGAAGGTTGTCAATTCGCTCCGGATAGCCCCTGTAGAGAAAGGAAATGCGATTGGAAAGCACATTGCTTTAGCGCATTTGCTTGGCTCAAACATTTCAAGTCCGGTTGAAGGACAGGTTGCGCAGTGCGTCCTAGATGTAAATGCCTCTCCTTGTGTCGTTCCACTGAAGGATGAAATTACGATAGAGCAAGTTCGCTCAGCACTGAAATCCACAAAAAAAAATGAAAATCCCCGGATTTGACAGTGTATTTAACTTGATCTTAAAAAAACTAAAGGGTGAGTTATGTCAGTGACATAACTGCAAAGTTGACGTAGGACTCCTTGTTGATGTGAAGAAATTGATGTCATCAAATTGATATACATCTACTATATTATATTCAGTCTAAAGTACCATGAAAACCTATGCTATTAATGTGTGTGGCCTAACTACACAGAAACAAAAGCGTTTACGAAAATGAAAACGGACCGTGAACTTGTTCACGTTTTCATGATGTTTGTCCAAATAACGTGAACTAGTTCCCGATTAGGTGATTGGGTTCACGGTGTATTTTTGCTTGCTCTCGAATTCATGACTGCCGTTCACGGATCTGAGCATGGATTTTTTTCCGTGTATTAGTTCTCCACGAAAATTACTTGGTGATGATTTGGTAGACGGTTGAATGGGTGGGTTTCGATACTGGTTCTGTTCCGTGGAAGGAAAGCATATCATATTAGTCTTTAAGTGTTACTAGGAGCGTTGACATATTTCGTCTTTTCAAATTACGGTTGTCCTAGCACTTCGATATCTAAACACATCGAAGCACGCACACTAACTGATACCTAATTGGGCAGAACAGATCTTTTTTATAACCTCGCAAAAACCCGGAAAGTTATATTCTACCTACGAATCGAAGAAGTAAGAAGCGACAAACAAAACCTTTGGTTTTATTTTTCACTAGATTGATCTCACGCACACATCTCCATTCTAGTAAGTTCTGGATGCGTGCAGGAACCGCACGATACAGAAACTCTCTTTAAGGGCATCTTTAGCGCTAGCCTATTTTTGGAACAACTTTATACCTGATTTGCATCAGCAAAACTCGAATAGAACCAGCTAAAATATACCAACTTTGAGTTCCGGTGTTGTATTTCTTGTCGTTAAACCCGCCACAGGTGCCAATCATTCAACATTAGATCGCAGATTTTTCGCAATCTTTTTGCCATGGATTGATTTGACCAAATATTTTTATTGCCAGTAGTCCGTCGTTAACAGACGACAAGGAATACTTACTCTTTCGTTTGGCTGAAAGTGAGTGTGTGCATGCATTCACATTTCATTTAAACGATATTAGATAATGCTGATTTGTAATTTGGGTCACGTCTTGGAAGGCACCCCAAAGTCGACCGTGATTTCCGTTTCGGTCATCAGAAGCTGTTCCAGGACTACTTTAGCGACACGCCAACTTACGACGAGAAGCACTTTCTGCGTCGTTTTTGCATGCAAAGGGAGATGTTCCTGGACATTATGCGACAACTAGAGTCATTTGATGGAAACCAACTTCTGGAAAGTAAAATCTACTTCTCAAAGTTCCAGTAATTTCCAGAAAGATGTTCCTATTCCATGGATGATCAGCAAACTTTTTGGAAGTTCTACCAAGTTTCAACAAACGTTGAGAATTTTTCGGCAATTCAATGGACTTCTCTGAAGATCCACCACTTCTCTTATCAAAAGAGAGCGAGCAAACTTCATGATCATCTTGAATATGCAAGAATAGAATATGCAATTGAATAATATAATATTGAAAAACGATTCCTGGATATATCAAAGATTTTTCGAACTTTTCCTCCGAAAAATACGAATTGAATCTACTAGGTTAGTCAAAAAGTTTTGAAAGCGGAAATGAAAAAACAATTTTTTTTTGGGAAATCACTTTTATTGCTCCGTATAGTCTCCCATAAGATCAATATACTTGGTCCAACGATCTTCTAACTTTGTTGTCCCATCACGGAAGTGACTTTCTGGAAAACCTGCAAAATACTACAGGGTGTCTGCAAATTATCCGTATAGACTTTGTCGGCATGCCTCAACACAACCAAGCAGATTAAACTAAGCATACCTACATGGTTTAACATCTTGACCCATTGTCTTTATACGCAGTAAGTTTGGTACAGTTGTGATTTCTAATTCATTCAAAATGAAGCCGAATGAGTTGCGCGCAGGTGTAATTGAACTTTTTCGAAAAGGAAAAACTGTTTCGGGGATTGCAAAGACCCTGAATATGGCAAAATCTACAGTGAGTGACGCAATAAAACGATATCAACAGCTTGGAGCGCTAGATGACCGCGTAGGGAGAGGAAAAAGCGCACCGTTTGGACTCCACAAATGCGCGCTATTATCCGGCGACGAATCAAGCGAAATTCTTCGATTTCCATCCGAAAGTTGGCGAAATCACTGAAAATTTCAAAATCTTCCGTTGGAGCCATAGTTTACGACGATTTGAAGCTTCAGTCATATGAACTGTGCAAGAATCACTACTTGAATGACACCATCAAAGCAAACCTGTTGAGAAAAGCAAAGGTTCTCCTGAACTGCTTATCCGAGGCCACTATCGGTCAGTGCTGTTCACCGATGAAAAAGTTTTCACAATCGAGCAGCTCACAACCACCATGATCACTTCAAATCAAAATTTTGGTGAAATGCTGCTATCGCTGAAAACGAACGAAAACGTGCTTAAGCGGGAACCACAGAACTCTACACTTTAACCTTTTTACAACATTTCTTGCAGTTCAGGATCAACCGAATGAAGATCATATATTATAGATACGAATGCCTGTAGTATTTTTCATTCACATAAATATATACACCATTATATAAATATTTCATGGGAATGGGAGGGACCATCAGGGCACCCGATTGAAGCACTCTGGATGGGGAGAGTGGGAATGCCAACTCCCCATTGCTAACAGTTTGTGAATAGAGGGCGGGTTGTTCTCCCCGCCCATTGGGGCATCCTCATGTTAGATAGCTTGCTCTTTTGACCAATTGTTCAATCTTGTTGTTGGAAGGAGATTCTTTATATCCCTGTGGATACGTATAAGTGATGTTGCATATCGATCCACCCAACCCCTTTTTGGCCCTTCATACAACGGCATGATTAGGATAATCAGTGGTTATTAAAGCTTGATCAAGTCTAACAGAGAGGAGAGCCCATTGCTGTCGGACTTAGTTTCCGTGCTACAATGGGTGGTAGTACATATCATACATCATACAGTAAAAGATGAAATTTTACTCATTAATTGGGTTTTCTTGTTTCAAATGGCTGCAAGAATAGATCAAAACATAAACCAGATTTAAAATGGTGCAAAATAGATCCGGTATAAAACAAAATTTACAACACCGGTGCAGTGATGTTTTTGCGTTTGGTCTTAAAAAATCAGCGTCCTGGGAACCCTATCCTAGTTACTAGCGTTTGACAGTATGCAACATATCACGGGCCTTATTTTAATAAGGCCCGTCTGACGTTTGTTACTGCGGGTACGAACGCCAGTATTGTTTACAAACAATGAATCTTTTGACGTTTGCCTGTAAGATTTGTTGGCTACAGGACAATGACAGCCCGCCAGGTCCCTGAAATAAAAACAAATCCAAACCACGATTTGGACTACCGTTGAAAATGCCCTAAGTGCATTTCGTCTGTATCTGGCTTAGCCTATCACACGGTCCGATCATAAGAAGATTAGAGAACGCACAGCGGTTTACGAATGGGTCATGTTTCAACAAAACCTATAAATCTCATTTATTTTAATTAAAAACATTAATTAATCAAGAAAAGATCTAGTTATAAGCGTCTAGAGTTTCAATTCTTCGTGACGGTAGCCATTTTTTGAATTGTTATTTGACATGCTGCTCTTGCCGTTAGCTTGCTTTATATTTGCGCTTCCAGATAATATAGAGATCGTTTAAATTTCCGAGTCGTGTTTGAAATTATACACAAGGCTTACGGTATGCGACGAAGGGAAAACTAAAACTATTTCAGCCACCGATGACAGCCAATTGGCAAGAATTTGGAACGGAATGTTAGATACATTCCAATCAAACAAACTCTTTAGCTAGGAAAATTGAATTGGTCAAATCGCCACGCTGTGTTGAATTTTCAACGTGGACAACCTTTAATGAATACAGGGTGGCAATATGAAAGAGATACACTCATTTGTGATCCCTTTGGTACAACTTATGCCATTATCGGTGAACCCCTTGTGTACTGTTTTGAAACAGTGACTTGAAGTCAATTCATTTGTAAACAACAAACTTAATTTGTGTTCTTTAATTTACGAAATTAAAAATGGATTCATGTAGAGAACAAATTCAGATCTTGCACCTTGACGGATTCACGAACATGGAACTCAGACGCAAGCTGTGGCATTTTAAGTAGAGCAAACTGTTTGTGTACAGGATCATCAAACGTTTCAAGGATTCTGGCACTGGTGGTCCTATAACGAAAACCAGTAAGAAACGTAATGTACGCACTCTCTGAGCGGTCAAAGCAGTGAAGGAGCATATTCGAAGGAATCCTGCTCGGTCGACGAGAAAAATGAAATGCGTATGAAATGAAAATGAGCCACACATCCATGCAAAATATATTGCAACGGGACTTTGGATCTGGGGTTTTTTGAACACCAGAGTATTTGTGGATTGAAACGCCAGAATATTGCCGAAAGAGTTGCCAGATCGCGGGCACTGCTTAAGACGCGCGCTGGTCATACCATAATTTCCGCATCCTAATTTCCTAAAATTCTTGACTCTATTATCTGGCTATACATTCTAGGAAAGCTAAGTGACTTCAAGCACACGTGTCTGGACTCATTTGAAAACGTTTGGATGAGATTTGAGATCAAATGACGGAAGAGGTGGTGCATGTGGCTTGCAGCAATTTTGAAAACCGTCTTCGAGCCGTGATTAAATATAAAGGAGATAGATTTGAACTGCCCTATGTAAGATTAATACTTTGACTTGTTATTTAAATTGCAATGAGTGAGGCCGTTTTATTATTTCAGCGGTGTTCTATTATTTTAGTCTAGTTTTATAACAGTTCCAAAAATATAGACCACCAAAAATAGATCAACTATTTTCCATTTTCACTGCCATTGTACTAAATTTTGTAATTGCCCGTCTGTGTGTGTTTTTTTGTTTTGGACCCCCCCCTGCTTCGTGTTGTTTTGTTTTTTGTTTAATCAACTCCCACAACATTACAAAAAAATAAAAAAATTCCAAGATTCACCAGTCAAAAGGTGCCGATTCTTGTTGGCGCTGGGTCATTAAGATGAATGATTGGTTCCAGACAGTGAGGGTTATTCCGAGAGTCAAAGTGACGTTTTGGTGAAGTGAGAAAAGCCACATGCAGTGACGTGACTCTTCATTTGATTTGCCGAGTCACGTCACTCCAGGTGACTTTTCTCACTTCTCCAAGAGACAAACCTCACTTCGACTCTCGAAATAATCATCAGTATTGAATTCCGCGGCTGCTTCGTGCTGTTTTATGGTAGACGATGTGGAGGATTTCCGTCTTGCTGAATCAGTCAAAAAAGGAAATTAATTCCCACGGAAATTTTCTTTTTAGGAGGAAGCTCTCATACGCGTAACTATGAATGTTTGACTGCGCCTGATGTTCGGGCCTGAATAAAGCATTCCAACCGGCTGAAAACCCTGAAACTCCATTGCCAACAGGTTTCCTACGACAGGACTTTCTTCAAGTCCCAATGCAAGAGGTCCGCGTTTCTTAGTCAGTTGAGCATCACGTCATCAAGTACTACACTTGTCCTGGAAGAAAGTATTAAAAGGAAACGAACTTCCATGGTTTCTCTGGATGATCATCAAAAACCCATCAGAATATATAACATTAGTTCCGCGAAACGATACAGCAAGTGGAATAAAAGTGTGGCAACGCCCGAAGACGACGTCGAAATCAAAATATTCCGAACAACTAGACTGGATGTTGAGACGTTCATTATAACTTATTCATCTTCCTGATTGCCACAGGAGGAAGTGCAGTTGATAAAATTGAAAAATAAAACACCGTTGCAGGGTGAACCAGAAAATGTTTGTTGTTGACGATTAAGACTTAGAACTTCGTGCCTTTCATTTTGAAGGCTCAATTCTATTAGTTTTAGGTTAATTTGGTAATATTATATAGGTGAAGGGCATAAGGAATATAAATAGGGAGATAAGATATCTTTGAGTATCTGATGTGACTTTACATATAATGTCAGAATTAGTGCACTGTACAGCTGTACAGAAACTTTGTGTATAACGTTCAAACCAGCAGTAAAATAAATTGTCAGTTGAATTTCCCAGGTTTGAATTCCAGTACTAAAAGATCTAAATTTTAGAAGGGTTGCATTATTCAGGATTAAACGAGAGGTATGTAATATCCTGGACCTGTGCGCTGGATTTCAATACAAGCAATAGAACTGGAACAATTTTAGGTGGAATTTTAACTCTGCATGTTTTTTGGTCACCCAGGTCGATAGAACCTGTATAAGAGGTGTCTCCATGTACCATTCTGCTGGCACTTAGTCATCGAAATCATTCTTACGATCCGTATTCCTCTCTAGCAATCACACTCGTTGTCCTCAGCTAAGGTGATTCCGATAGGTATCATTTCAGCGATAACGAACACTGCCTTCGATGAGATATTTTTGTACGCAATCACGACTCGTATGGTCATGAGCCGGTATGTACTGTTCTGCTAAGGAGTGTATCGAATATAAGCTATCCACATACATTTGCGTTGTACGCATGTATTTGTGATGGTTTTTTATGCTCTGAACACTGCATGCTGTGCGTTTGACTGTCAGCTTTCTTTTGTTTACTTGTTTGTGCGGTTCAAATTCTGCGTTTTCAAAATGTCGCGTATTGAAAAGGAAGTGAAAATTAAGGTTCTGGACACATGGCTAAGTGAGAAGGGTATTACTATGCGAAAATTGGCGAAGCGGTTTGGAATTCATCATGCGAGTGTTAAAACCATCATTAATAAGTTTGGGGAACACTATTCTTTGGATGAGCTACCAGGAAGAGGCAGAAAACCCGGTTCTTCCAACCCGAAACTGGAGCAGAAAGTGGTATCTCTAATCATGAAGAACAAATCAATGTCAATACGTGATTTGGCCAAAAAAGCAGGAACGAGTGTCGGAATGATCCAGCGTATCAAGAGGCGAAACCACCTGAAGACCTACAAGAAGCAGAAAATCTCGAAACAAAGTGCAGAACAGAAGAAGCGAGCAGCAACAAGGGCCCGGAAATTGTATTCGCGTCTTTTGCAGCGTCCGGATGCATGCGTTTTGATGGACGATGAGACCTATGTAAAGGAGGACTCAAAAACCCTTCCAGGTCCACAATACTTTACTGCCGTCGTTGGGGAGGATGTGAGCGATGCGGACAGGTCGATTCAAGTGGAGAAATTCGGTCGAAAGGTACTGGTATGGCAAGCAATATGTTCCTGTGGTTTGAAGTCAACCATTTTTTACACTACCGGAACTATAAATGCGGAAATCTATCGATCTGAGTGTCTCCAGAAGAGATTGTTGCCTTTATATAAGAAGCATAGTACACCTCCACTGTTTTGGCCGGATTTAGCGTCGGCTCACTATGCCAAAACCACTCTCAATTGGCTTGCGGAAAAGGGTATAGATTTCGTTGAGAAAAATATCAATCCACCAAATTGCCCTCAGCTTCGACCCATCGAACGTTACTGGGCAATCGTGAAGAGGGTCTTCAAGAAGACTGGTAAGGCAGCTGGGAACATGCAGGAGTTCAAAAAATTTGGGCTCAAGCGTCCAAAAAATGCGATGCAACACTTGTCCGGAACTTGATGAAGAGCATTCGATCCAAAAGTTCGAAAATTCGTGAAGGAATAACTTAAATTTCATCCGGTCTTCATTATGTTCAAGTTTAACCTCGTACAATAAAGGATCAATTTTTTGTATGAATAAAATATCGGTTTTCAACATAATTTGAAAGAAAGTTTGTGGATAGCTTATTTTCGATACACTCCTTAATAGTTCGCAGATAATCTTCAAACTTCGTAGAGCTGCTGCAAAGTTCACAGATTTTTTGCAAAGTTTGAACTTACATATTTCTCAAAGTATCCGTTCAGTTCAAAGAACTTTAGTGTTCAGCATTCCACCATTGCCAGCAGAACTCCATAATGTTTAAAAAAAAAGCTATGATAAAGTTCAAAGAGCTTACGAAAAAAAAGGAGAACTTGAGCAAAGTCAGCAATCTTGTTGAAGAGTAATACCGTAATACTGTTTTCATACTTGCGTTAAAGCAGGCAGGTGATCGACACGGTTGTGCACTTGTTGTTTTTTTTTTACACCATTTTTTCAGCTGCCTAAACTAATTTAGAACGCTCTAGATTTCGTTCCAAATTCGGAAGAAAATAAAACAAAGAATATGACAGTTTTATTTTTTTCACACCGAAAACATTTCGAAATTGAAATTTGGAACGCACCGGTGAAAATGGAAAATTTCGTTTGGTCTATTTAATTGTCAAAATTTAGAATAGACCACGACCGCTGAAAACGGCCTAAAGGGCTAGCCTAATTTTAAATACTCAACCGAACAGAGTTCTTTTGCGGATTTTAGATCAGCGAAGATAAAGCTTCTCACAACTAGATGTGTCCTGGCAACTACAAATCAAAGAGTTTGAAATACTTTTCCTACCGCTTTATTTTATAAAGCTGTAATCTTGGTTGACAATTACATTTGAAACAATAAACTTGTAGACGTTAGCAAATAATGGTTGCTAAGGTCATTTGAATGATGCAATCAAACATTTTCTAACAGGTTTCTAGGAGTGATTCTAACAATATCAGCACTTGTGAGCCAACCAAAGGTTCACTAATTTGGAATCCTATTATCTCCGTTAATTGCGCCAATCTTTACCCTACTCAAATGTCCGTTCACTTAAACCTCTTTTCAATTCTGACTTAAGTGTTTTACTAGCCTTCTTTTGCAAAACATTACGTTTGAATTGTAGGCTTCGTAATTCAAGCGGTTAACGACGTCACCCGTCTTCAACCGATTGCCATGAAGTGAGGGTTCGATTCCAGCTGCAGCCTGTGGAAGTTTTAGCAAAAATAAAAATGTCCTTACTGGTCCACTGGGTGTTAGGTTAAATTGTCCGTTGTAATGCGCTCTATGTTCAATGTTCAGTAGCCTTGCAACCTAGAGTTGAAAACGGTGTAAACGGCACAAAATAATTTGGTAGTTATTGTGTACTTGCACTTAGTTGGTGAAGAAAACAATTCAAATTCGTGGGATGTCAAGAAGCTAGGATTAATTAAAAGGATACATTGTTGCTTCAATTGATGGTCTAAATCATCCAAGAAATCTTTAAATATACAATATGCAACTAACAATTTAAAATTGGTTCACTGTTGTAGAACCCTAGTTCCGAACAATAAAGTTTATGGAATATTCCTTAGCAACCGCGTTATAAACAAAAAGGAAAGTCGATGAGGAGAATCCGATCAAAAAAGATAGGCTCTTTTCAAATATTATGAAAGATTTCCATTCAATGATTGAGGCTAACTTTTTGTGAACTTGAAAGTTCTCTTGAAAAAGGGGAAAACGTTGATTGTTAACTAGAAAATTCGGTTAACGGTTTAGAAAGTAGGTTGAATAGATATTCCACGTTCAGCTGAGTAGGCCAAAAAACCTATTTTTTTCCGAATCTTTGAATTTGCTTGGGATTTAATCGAAAAAAGTTTGATTTTGATCGAGACAAGGAAAAACTGCTCAAGATTATTTGACTAAATAAGACGTATGAAAATAGTGGTCAGATGATTACTAAATTTTTAAAGTTCTCTAGGCCATGCATGCTTCGATTAATGACGGAAAAGTCATCAACGAGAGTTAAAGGTAATTGAATCTTTGCAAAAATATGTTGGTTTCCATTTTTTTACCTCGCTCCACTGACAAATAACATTTTCATGCATTTGCTTCAAAATGCATTCAATAAAATGAACGTAAATGTATTGAAAAGCACTTAAGCTGAAAGCACCCGCAATGAGTCAGGCTGCGACAAGTGCTCTAAGCCGATCAAGACTCTTGAATTCATGCAGTGCAATGGTTTCATGCAGTGCAATGCGTCGGGCTCAAACGACCCAACATGGATTTCGTCAACGAAAACAAAATTTATTATGGCTCTGTGATAATTGCATCGACAGGAGGAGAAAATCAGGGTAACCGGCATTAATGGCCTTGTAACCGCTTTATTTTGGATAACTTAGGCGAATCCTTCAAAAGGGCTGCGAGACTGAACTGCTAGAAACCAAAGCGTTAACGAAGGCTCTGATGGAAAAAACAAACACGAATGATTCCTGCGGCCTGACTCGTGCTAGATTTGAGTGGCCGAGTATCAAACGGCCTCGTGATCACGTGCTACCGCAAAGCTTGTTTGTGGCACAAAATCTATCGAAAAGGAAAGCATTACTGTTGACACCGTTGCATAACTCTTAGATGTTTTGGTTATTTTATCTCGGATCAATCTTTATGCTGCCCTTCGACCTACGGATTCTACCACTTTTTCTTTGCCTGCTACAATGGGACTCATCACACCGAGACGCACGCCGCAAAGCACTATGGATGCCCCCAATCTCTCCGACCCAGTCGCGCCTGCAACTACAACTTCATCATTCGCGTTACCCGACGTATCCTGCCATCCAAGTCGTCTCGGCCCTGTGGTCGGAAATGGCGAGGGGGTATTCCAATCGGCATTAGCAGGCAAGTACACTAATTCAACAACTCATCCGCTACCTGATAGTTCCCTGATTTCCAGCAAGTTGACCGGTGAAGTAAGTATGTGCACACGCCAAGACAGTCCTATGGATTCTGTCTTCGTCGTTTACTACACGACGGTTTTTGAGATTTGCGCTACGTAAACTACCGTGGACGGATCCCTATCATTTGCCAAGCTAAGAAAGCCGTTGCCGTTTGATTAACCTGGAGTCAATGTCCGTAGAGATACAGCCAGGGCTTTGTTAATCGCAGACATCTTGCAAGGCCTCATCGACTGTCCTAGGGACAGACAAGTTCTCTAACTTTTCCCTTAACACTACTCATAAGCTTCTGCACAGTGCTTTCTTCTACCATTTTCACCACTTTTGGCCAATTTTTCCTAAATTTTCCAACACTATTCGCTGGTTTCATGTGTTGTCTCAGCTTCGCCTTCGCCAAGGCCCAGGAAGCTTCGATAGGGTGAATCTCTGGGCAGTTTGGTGAACCCATCTCCTTTGGTACAAATACGACATTGTTCCTTTTGTTCCACTCTAGTGCATATTTAGAGTAATATCAGGAAGCAAGATCAGGCCAAAATATTGTGAGCTTGTTATGCTGTTTGATCAAGAGTAGCAACCTTTTTGCACACACTTCTTTACGTAGATTCGACTATTCATTGTGTCTGTCGTAATGAATCGACGAGATATTTTTCCACATCCGCATATGGCCTGCCACACCATTACCTTCTTGCCGAATTTTTCGGTGTAAATGGCTTTCACTGATCCAGGAACATCACTTCCCTTCGACGAGGTATAAAACTGTGGTCCCGTTAGAGTTTTATAATCGAGTTTTATGTAGGTTTCATCGTCCATGAAAACACAGCCCGATTTTTTGGTCAGCAGTTTGTCGTACAGCTTTCGAGCCCTCGGTTTCACAGATTCAGCCTGTTTGATGCTTTGTTTTGGCTACTAGAGGTGCCAATAGGTTTCCTTTTTTAAGTCAGGTTTATGAGAACCTTCACAGCTTGTTCACAACGATCTTAAAACCTTTTTTTGTCAAATTCCTTTTACTCCTATCAAAGGTTTTATTTCGACTTTATGATCTCGTAAAATGCTGCTATGAAATGCCGTTAAGGACTCATTCATATTATCTGTTTATGGTCATAATAAATAATTGAAATGCGGAAAAAAAATAAACGCACCAAATGCGGAAAAAAATAAACGCACCAAAAAAATAAACGCACCAAATAATGCAAATGAACTGTAGATCGGAGACCCATTTCGGCATTCTTTAAGATTTTTATTGAATTCCATCGATTTTCAAGAAATTCATGATTAATTAATCGAATTTTTTTTTTTTTTTTTTTTTTTTTTTTTATACTCGCATATTTTCCGAGGCGCATTAATTTTCGGCTCTTATCGTGCCAATATTTACCATAAAATTAAATGCGCATATGATTTCGAGCATGATAACGACTGTTCCAGAGAGTATAAGCACACCTTATTTTAACGGTCACTTTGAATATAATGAAATATTTCAACATGTTTTAGCTGCGTTCTTTTGTTTGCACATGTCTGAATGACATAGCATCAAAAAAGTGCTCAGTTTTGTGTTACCTATCAAAATGCGCGGCGAAAAAGTATCGTACACAAATGGTGCACTGTGAGCGGACTCTCCTTGAGAAAATTGGCCAAGGAAGAGGGTGTAAGCGTCGGAGCGGTACGATCTGCGATTCGAAAATTTAGAGAACAGTGTACGTTTGAAGATGCGCCGAAGAGTGGTCGGAAATCCGGTCCTGTTAGTCCGGATATCGATAAAAAGATCAGGGATGCCTACAAGCGAAACCCAGCGAATTTCGTTCGGGATGTTGCGAAAAAACTAGCGACCTCGTCGAGTAACGTCATGCGTGCCAAAGAAAAACTTGGGCTAAAAACATACCGGAAGCAGAAAAAAACCCAAAAGAAACCCAAAACAGGCCGCGTCCGTGAAACCACGGGCCCGCAAACTCTACGATTCGTTATTGTGTAGAAATTCTGGGTGTATAATAATGGACGATGAAACGTATGTGAAACTAGATTACAAAACGCTTCCCGGACCACAATTCTATACTGTAGGCGAAGACATAGACATCCCCGAAACGGAGAAGGCAATTTTTACCGAAAAATTCGGTAAGAAGGTTATGGTTTGGCAGGCACTATGCGAGTGTGGTAAAACATCTAGTCAGTACATCACAACGGAGACGATGAACACTCGAAAATACGTTAAGGAATGTCTCCAGAAGCGATTATTGCCGATGATCAGGCAGCACGAAGGTCAAGTAGTGTTTTGGCCTGATTAGGCGTCATGTCATTACGCAAAGGACACTCTAGAATGGTACAAAATTCAAAATGTATGTTTCGTGCCGAAAGACATGAATCCGACGAACCGCCCGGAAGCACGGCCAATCGAGACTTTTTGGGCTTTAACCAAAGCAAAGCTTCGAAAATTCATAAAACCAGCGGACGACATCCAAAAATTTAAAAAATATTGGCCAAAAGTGGTCAAAATGGTGGGAAGTACACTGTGCAGAAGCTAATGGGACATGTTCGAGGAAAAGTTAGGAGTCTTGGCTATGATTAAATATTTTGGTTTAACGAGAGTAAAATATCATATAAAACACAAATACAAATATGATTTGCCATATAAAATTATTAAAACTAAAAAAAACATGACTTTTATGTTATTTTGAAAGTGTGCTTATACCTTCTGGAATAGTCTATATGCTGTGTAAAAAAAAAACTCTATTTGTTTTAGATATTTTTCCTATCAAAAAAAAAAATTCTTCGCAATACTAGAACTTTTTTCTGAGATATTATTTACTGCTAAATGAATCAGAAGAGCAGAGAGTTGAACAAAGTAGAACAACAAAAAACAACAACGATATCACAGTGAAGTTTGACATGTGTGGCCATTCGGTCGTATGTCGGTTATTATTGAAGCCAATAGGTTTTATAAAGGTTCTCAAGTGGTTATAACATCTTTCACTAGAACATTTTCAAAACCTTTATGGTCTTAAAATGATTTTATAAACTTGTTTTCATAACCGTCTATAGAGTGGGCCACTTTGTACAAATGTTGACTTCAAAGAAGCATAGAGGTGGTGTTGGTAGACAAAACAGTTTTGAATTTAGTGTTATCAACAAATTCGGGAGGAGTGCTATACAGCCGTAATAAAACTTGTTTTATTTGTGTTTTGTCCAGTTTAAAAAAAAAACGTTTGAAATTGTTTGGCGAGACTTTAGAAATATTTTAGTTAGTTAAGAATGGATTCATAATTATTTTAGCCCGTAGTGTATTTGGTTTGTTCGTAGTCACCATAAGCCGAAATTCTACAATACAAAATGATATTTTAAAATTTTACTCATTGTCCTACAGATTGAATCTAATATGATGCTGTAACAATTTACCATTAAAATTCTCTCAATTTTGATGACTAATGTTTGGTTAATGACGATGTCCACTTAAAAAAATGTTATCCTCGCATCTTTTAAACAAAAGAAACATGGTTATAATTATGACGTTTGAAGAAGAATTGCATTGCTGCTTTTTAATTTACACAGTCAATGCAAGTTGAAAATAACGTGAAATTGGCTTATCGGTACCAGTTCATCGGTATCATTTATATTTTTTGCATCGTGATTAACTATTTTTGAAAGTTTTACAAAAAACTGTTGTAACTCTGTAGGAATAATGTTATGTTGCAAACAGACTCAACCTCTTCAGCATTTCCCTTTGATATTGTGTATGATTTTTAGGTACATAGCCTAACAAAATTAAATATCCCTAATTTGTTTCAAAAGGGATTTTTTGTGCTCTATTGAAACAAGTTGTGCTACTTAGGTTCCCATTATCTAAGGAACAAAAAAGAAAAACAATGTTACACGCATAAGTTATCTAGTAACGAAATTGAAATAATAAGTATGTCATGTAATAATAAATGTACACCACAAAAAAGGTCGAAAAACCAAATGGTTGAATTTCACCGATGCCGTAGCAATGTTAAAAGAAGCTTCGCCGGCTCTGAAATTGAACACATATCTGATCAAATATTCCCCAGTGTGCATCGGATCACAAGCACGGAGCACCACAGTTTGGAAAGTACCATATTGGTTAGAACTTTTTTTCCCCAGAAGCGCCACATGCAATTCCAGAGCTAGATGCACCTTTTACGCCGCACTTCTGGCTCCGACTGTAACGGCGTCGTCATCGTCATCCTACAATGGCAACTGCAGTGTTACGACATTGAGGGATGTACAATGATGACGGCCGAGATGATGATAATAATAATGATTTATAAAACTTGGGTGGAAAATTTATTCCAAAGTGTTCATTTATCACGTTTCTCACGCCAACCGATGGACCACCACCGCACACAGCCACACAAACTACACCAGCCCCGGGTTCGCAAAGAACCGTGTGGTAAAGACCGGTACTGGATCTTGATTGGAGCCTGCCTAGAAAGAACAAGATGATGGAAAAGAAGCAGTAGCAGCAGCAGTTGAGGAAAGACGAGCATCCGGAAATGTTGCTGCATAAATTTTCACCTGCTCGTTATCTGAACGAAGGTTGAAACAGAATGTGGTGTACTCTGTGCGAAGAGCCGGGTGGCATAAGGAGTGGGTTTAAAATAATAGAACAGAAAAGCTTGCTCTCAAGATGGATGCACTTCCTTCGCTGGTGGTTTCCCTCGTCTCAACACTCAGACCGCCTTTTTTCCAGCTGCTGCTAAGAAAGTGCTCCCGAGTGTGTTGTGTGGGTTTCATCAGCTAAATTAAGACATTATCCCGTATATTATTTAATAGCTATAAATTTGATGCATTTAAATCGTTTCGAAAATTTATCTTCCTACGACCTGGGCAGAAGACGAAACGCTCGACTGAAAGTGTGAAGGAATTCAGCTTGTCATGACTTACATTCCTAGCCCGACGATTAGAACTGAAGTCTGCCGTTTCTTGATAAGACAAACCAGGACATGGACGCACATACCATATGAATAATATATAATAATTTGACCAACGACCAACGGAAGCATTCTCGGATCGGTTGAGAAAATCTTCTGAATCGCAAATTTCCACAGCTTCCTTGGATTGTAGAGTTTCGTTGTATAGGGCACTCACAACACACACATTCATGAGATGGTTGACGCTTGATGCTCTCAATTGGAAAATGTCAAAATGCACCTTAAGCACTGCGCTACGAGCTGCAATTTCCATATTTGGAAAACAAATTAAAAAGTATTTAATATGCATGCCCGCGTTACCACCATTGAAGCTCTCTTAAGTTGCAATCATTTCTTGAGAAAGCCGCATGATTCTCAAAAAGGAAATTTTGTGCATATTGACCCCCAAAGCGTTTTATGATGTAAACGAAGCCATATAACTGGGTGCGAGCGACTGGCTGCACACAGATTCCTCGAAAACCAATTCATTTGTTTGTTTGGCCGGTGGTATGGTTAAGTGGTAAGCGTGACTGCTACTTTGCACCCCAGTGGGTTTGAGCTCAGCCCCAATCGAGGCCGGGGGGATTTTTTTGAAGCGAAAAATGTCTGACGTGATCTTCGGAAGGGAAGTAACGCCATTGGTCCCGGGACATGTGTTGATGAGTGCGATATGTAGGGTCCATGTGGTAGTACCGTATTCCTGGCGTCGGTGGCTGTTACCACATGAGTAAATAGGCGGACCGAAAATAATCCAATAAAAAAAATCATTTTGTTCATCGCTGATCTCCCTTCCTTTTCATCAAGTTGATGGCCACGGTTAAAATCTCGATTTCGAATCTAGATCGTTTTCTTTTTAAGACATCGAACTTTCGGACTCCAATCTCACACTCATCAACTACTAAACCATCCCAAATTTATGTGTTGCATTTTTGTCCACAACCAATGTTGCAAGTTTTCTCCAAGTTACGATCCGTAGCGAGGAAATGGAAGAAATTTATGCGAAATAGCATTACAATGTCTCATTAAAGGTTTCTTAACCTTTAATTATTTATCTTAATTATTTATTTTAAAACTTAATCATTTTACATTCAGAATCTTATTTTAGGTGCTCCAGCTATTTAAGCTGTTTGCCAAACTTTATTTTGCAAAAGGTTAAATTTGAACATTATTTGAACAACCCTCATTTTATAGAAGCATGCAGAATTACTGTACGCATAAAAAATTACGAATGATTTTAGCGATTTCTTATGGAAAAAAGGCTGACTAAAAGTAAATTGAAACGCACAATAAGACCTGTAATTTGTGATTCAATAAGTTTAAAAAGTCCATTAATGGTTGCTTTACAGTACTTTCATTAAAACTTCAAAGTTACAACATTAGATGGTTCCATTTCTCCAGTTCGAACGAAATCTCGAACCTTCCTCTTAATGGAGCCCATATGCGCTCGCACAGTGGAGACGGACACGGAATCAGCGCATATCTTCCATTTTGCCCGCATTTGCTGGATTTTCTTGACTGCCCCGCCACTTCTTCGAAGACGCTGCTTTGAAATTGCCCAGTACTTTTCGACTGGTATAAATTCCGGGCAATTCGGAGGATTCATTAGCTTGGGGACAAAATCGATCTTGTTGGCAGCATGCCACTCCAGAACCACCTTGGAGTAGTGGCAGCTGGCCAAATCGGGTCAAAAGATGACTTTGCCCCTATGCTTGTGGATGAACGGCAATACACGCTTTTTCAGGCATTCTTCGATGTAGACTTGGGATGTCATCGTCGAGGCTGTGACGAATGGATCTGTTTTCAGACCCCAACTGCAAATCACATGCCAAATCATGGCCTTCTTCGCAAACTTGTCGGCAAACACAATCTTCAATCTTCCTTTCACATCCCCACGTCCAGTAGCGATGTAAAACTTTTGACCGGGAAGCTGCTTAAAATCGAGTTTGGCGTATGTTTCGTCATCGATCAAAGTGCAGCCCGTGTCAAAACACGGTCGCTTTTTGGTCACGGAATTCTGTTTCATTTCCCGGTTCTGATGTTTACTGTCTGTGTACGACTTGTATCCTTCCCTGGCAAGGATGTTCCGTACCGTTTGAAAGTTGACGTTGTACCTTCTGGCCACATCTCGGATCGAAAGACCGGGGTTGGCTTTAACACACCTCAACACCTTGCTACGCAGCTGACGATCCCTGGATTCGCTGATTTCTTTCTACACTCAGGGTTCAGCACTCTAACCAGCTTCGAACCGGACCAATCCGAAATTTTCTAGGTGTTTGTGCACAATATTTTTTCTTTTTTCGAGTTCCATTTGACGTTATTTCTGAACGCGATTGACTACGTTGATCAGACTTACTCCAGTTGTTCTCTATATAAGTGTAAACAAACCACTGTCTAAGATGTTCGATTCCCAACACTAGAGGCGTGCTAGCGGCACGCGAGGGGCGTACCAATTTACTTTTAGTCAGCCTTTATCTCTGCCACCTCGTAGCGAATTCACCTAAGTATCGCCAATTGTAGAAACTCTGTTATGTGCAGAAAAAATTGCCACAGCCATGGCGTAACAGCGAAGCAACTACGCTCGATGGCTTGTTCGTACTGCCAGCTCCACCCCGGAGCAAAGAAGTTGGATCACGAATCATCTCGTATTCACTGGATATTGCCGATCTTCTCCCTCAGAATGGTGAGAGCTTCGAACGGAAGCCAGGTTCCGTCCACCCGACAGCCCCGCAGAACAGTTAAGTGCAGTAGAAGCTCGAGAAGAAAACAGAGGGCTAGGTGACCTCTTCATTCCGCGTTTTGAACTGAGATGTTGGTGGAAGTAGCCAAACCAGGGCAAGTTGCATATTGTTTTGCGAAAGCGTAAGTATTTTCGTTGAAACGCGACGTCGTGGTCATAATGGATGACGAGACCTACTTGACGCTGGGCGGCAACGAGTGGCCCGGGTACTTCAAGTTCTCCACCAAGGATGTAAGTGTTGGCGTCAAATATATATCCCACACCAAGTTTCCAAAGCTGATCCTTCTGTGACTGCCGTTCAGCGAGAGGGGAATGTTCAAACAGCAGTTCTTTCCTTCGGAGCTTGCTGTAAACGGGGAGCGTACACCGTGATCAATAAATTCGGATACACCTTAAAAATGCATTGAAATAACGCAGACGCTATATATTGGGTTTCTTGGTGTATTTTATGAAAAGTACTCTTTATATAGATTAACTACAGAAAATGTTTCGGAATGACTCCTACTATAACTTTCTTTACCAACCTCCAACGTTTTTCGAAACAGTCACAGGTGGCACGTACTGATTCGTTGGGCAAATCATCCCACTACTTTTCACTGTTCCAAATTTGAGATTTAGTAGACCTTTACTTTGGGTAGCATGTAGAACCAAACGAAAAAATCCAATGGATTCAGATCCGGAGCTGGGAGGCCTTTCATTCTTTATCTGAGGCGCAGGAATATTTTCCTTAGCTGCTGCCCAGACCCGATTAAATTTTTGCGTTGTGAGGCTGCCCCAGGACAAACAGCTTCTCATCAGAAAAAAAAAACTCATGACCAGCGTGCCACGGTAGTATCACTTTTGCTCTATCAAACCTCTTCTTCTTGGATGGTTCGGAAACGCCATGAACCTTGCGTTTTTTAAAAGCCTTGAATCCAAGATCACGTCGTACAATATTGTTAGCCGATCTGTAAGAAATGTCCAGGTCTGACGCTTTGTCCTTTGCGTCGGATTCGTTCCCGTGCGATTTTGATGTTTCGCTTTGTCCGTACCGAACGTGGACGACCGCACCTTTTCCTTTCCTCCAAAGAGGACGTCTCCTAATGGTCTTGTATATATGATGGTCTTGTATATAAAGTTACTCTTCGCACCAAAAGATTAAAGGTTTTTGACAATCGCGCCAGGATGGTCGCCATTTTAAAATCGTTTCACTACAATTTCGCTAAATTGCTTCATCGCGCGTAACAAGCAAACAACAACTGACCGAAAATGAATATCACGCGCATGTGTCAGTATAAACATGGAAGTAAAATTATCACAAACGCATATACAAAATATACGCATATCATGTCTTTTATACGCGCATGAAAAAGTGTATCTGAAATTATTGATCAAGAAGTATCACGCGAACGATATTTCGTGACTGTCGCTTATTTTTATATTTTCAATTGACACCCTACCATTGCCGTAAGACGTAGTCTACGTCAAAAGATTCACCCTCGCACTAAATGTACCATGTACGGAACGCTGGCCAGTGGTTTTCTACGGGCGTGAGACGGGACAATGCTCGAGCAGAACCTGAAAGCACTTAGTGTTTCCGAACGTCCCGTGCTAGGACCATCATTGCCGGTTTGTAGAAGAACGGTGTGTGGCGGCGAAGGATGAAGCCACAGCTCGCCCAACTCTACGGCGAACCCAGCATCCAGAAAGTGGTGAAAGCTGGATGGTTACGTTGGACAGGGCATGTTGAAAGAATGCCTGACAACAACCCTGCAAAAATGGACCCGGTGCAAGAAGGCATGGAGTGCGGCAAAGAAGGTGGGTGGATTAGGTGCAGCAAGATCTGGCGAATGTAGATCGTCAACGAATTTGAAGAGAGGCAGTCATGAACCGAGTACATTGCTGAGAAGTTATATGAGGTTCAGACATTGCAATTGAAAACATTGAACATTGACATTGAAAAACAAATAAGAAATAAGTTTCATTGTGAAATGTGTCGTAGTTTCGAAAATGGAGTCGAAGGAACAGCCAGTGCGCGAGAACATTTTGCACATGCACTTCGACAACCCACTTCTTTCGCACCGAGCCAAAATGTTGAAAATTCACCAGTCTACAGTGTCTCGTGTCATAAAACATTTCGGGGAACGTTTAACTGTCGATCGGAAGAAGGTGAGTGGTAGAAAAAGTGTTCCGTACTGTGTGAAGGATCACAAGCGAGTGGTTGCTGCCTTCAAACGCAAACCCAACTGTTCCGTTCGGGATGAGGCGAAAAAGCTGCACTTGACCAAAAGGTTCGTGCAGAAAGCCAAGAAACGAGCCGGGCTCCGTTCATTCAAAGTTCAGAAAGCTCCAAACGGCAATGAAAAACAGAATAGGACAGCTAAAACACGTGCACGTAAGCTGTACACACAACTGTTGACGAAACCACACTGCTGCATCATGGACGATGAAACACACGTAAAAGCGGACTTTAAACAAATTCCCGGCAACCAGTATGTGACTGCGAAAGACAAGTTCGATGTTCCAGAGTGTCTCAGGAAACAGCAAGTGTCAAAGTTCCCCAAGAAATTCATGATTTGGCAGGGGATTTGTTCGTGTGGTAAACGGAGCAAGCCTTTCGTCACAACTTCAACTGTATATGGTCAAGTATACATGAATGAATGCCTTAAAAAACGACTGCTTTCATTTCTCAAAATACACAACGTTCTCACAATTTTTTGGCCGGACCTAGCCTCTTGTAAACAACAACAACTACTACTACTAGTCCAAGAATGTTCTGGAGTGGTACAAGACGAATGGTGTCAATTTCGTGCCGAAGGATCTTAATCCCCCAAACTCTCCAGAGTTGCGGCCAATTGAAAAATATTAGGCTATAATGAAGCAAGAACTTCGTAAGCATCCTAAAGTTGTCACTACAGAGCAGGAAATGTTGAAGTCATGGTTGAAAGCGGAAAAAAATGTCGGTTCAAGCGTTATACAAAATCTTATGCGTGGTATTAAGAAGAAAGTTCGGGCTTTTGGATTTGGTGAAAAAATACAGTGAAATGAAAATACCTAAACCAAGATTATATACATTGTATTTTATTCCCTGAATATTTCATGACAGTCGGTTGAGATACTTGTTTTTGAGGACGAGTTTAAAGTGATCCTTTAAAACACATAAAACAAAGCTGAAGAACCCAATGGGCTTAAACACTTAAAATTGATATTACGTATATAAGACAAAGAATGAAAATAAAAATAAATTTCACTACTACTTGATAATGACCTACTTTTTTTAATGACTTCCTGAAAATGACCTTCGTTTGCTGCCAAGCAAAGCTGAATTTGAACAGGTAGAAAATTTGGCTAAGCCATGGCTAAACAATTGAATGTGTGACTTAGTACAGAGACAGCTTTGCTATGACTTAGGACAGATAACAGCCCAGGACGAAAGAAGTGGTTTTTAGCTTGTGCATTGAACTGTAGCTGTGCAAAATGCTTTTGCAGAAGGGGAAGTCGATGAAGGGAATCGATCAACGAAAATAGGCCCTATTCAAATGTTTCGTTTAAGTTACAAGCGATCAAAAAACTTTCAGATTACCGTAATGTTCTCATTTTTCAAAATTTTGAAATGATTACCGGTATAGAAAATAGAAACTAAGATCTACATTATTATTTTTTATTGTCTGGTCTAGACCCCCCAGTGGATTATTTCCGTTTTAGTTGCAAATTGAACTGGAAGAATTGGGCTATCAATTGATGAACGAAATAAATGCCTAATTAAATTTTAAGGTTGTCTGTAAACCACACCGTTAACACTTTTCGTTATTGATTATATAAGGCCTGTACTCGAGAAAACTGCACCATTTTTATCCGTGTGTAACTTTTTTGTCCGTGAGTAAAAATTGATGAAAATCTGAGTATAACTAGCTTAGAGTAATTGTTTACATGTGCAACATTTCATAACTATCGGTTTAGACATTATTGAGATGTCATCGAAACAAGAAGAAAATCTCCGGAGAATTTTGCACGCCGTCATGGAAAATCCGACTGCGATCATGAGATGGATCGGAAGCCAACTGGGAATCACCCATACAACTATGTCTCGGGTGGTAAAATCGTTTAAGGAGTCCCAGACGACCGAGCGGCGGGCTGAAAGTGGAAGAAACTCGAAGACAGCTGACCCTGTGTAGGCCCGGAAGGTGTTGGATTATTTCAAGTGTAATCCGAACTTTTCGATTCGCGACGCGGCTCTGAAGGCAAAGAGGTCCGCCTGGTTTGTTCAGCAAACCATGAAACGAGCTACGCTTCGTGTATTCAAGGTCCGCAAGGCACCGAACCGGCGTGATCAACAAAACACGGCGGCCAAATCCCGCGCAAGCATCGGCTGTATCGAGAGTGGTTAACGAAACCGCTGTGTGTGGTTATGGATGACGAAACCTACATCAAGGCAGACGCAAAGCAGATGCCGGGGCTGGAGTTACCTTACTTTACCAATTAGACGAAGGCCCGTGTGGCCTCTGCTGTACACAGAAGTTGTTTCCATTGTAATCGGTCCATGGCTGTACCTCGCCAGCCTCGCTGTCTGCGGAGGGTCCGCAGGTCACCTTCTACTTGATCAATCCACCTTGCTCGTTGCGCGCCTCTTCTTCTTGTACATGTCGGTTCGTTTTCGAGAACCATTTTCACAGGGCTGTCATCCGACATTCTTACGACATGTCCAGCCCATCGTAGTCGACCGATTTTTGCGATGTGTACGATGGGAGGTTCTCCCAGCAACTGGTGCAATTCGTGGTTCATTCGCCTCCTCCACGTACCGTCTTCCATCTGCACTCCACCGTAGATCGTACGCAGCACCTTCCGTTCAAAGACTCCAAGGGCGCGTTGGTCCTCCACTAGCAATGTCCATGTTTCGTGGCCGTAGAGAACTACCGGTCTAATTAATGTCTTGTAGATGGTCAACTTTGTGGTTCGGCGAACTTTGTTCGATCTTAGCGTCCTTCGGAGTCCAAAGTAGGCACGATTGCCAGCCATAATGCGCCTTTGTATTTCTCTGCTGGTGTCGTTATCGGCGGTCACCAATGAACCCAGATACACGAATTCGTCTACTACCTCGATTTCATCACCGTCGATCTGAAATTGTGCAAGGAGGCTAACATTTTCTTCTCGTGAGTCTCTTCCCTTCATGTATTTTGTTTTTAACGCATTAATCACAAGCCCAATTGCCAGCTTCAGCCTTAAGTCTGATGTACGTTTCCGCCATCGTCTCAAAGTTACGTGCTACGATATCAACGTCATCGGCGAAGCCAAATAGTTGGACAGACTTCCTAAAGATCGTGCCACTCGTGTCTATCCCAGCTCTTCGAATCACACCCTCCAATGCAATGTTAAACAACAAACACGACAATCCATCACCTTGCCGTAACCCTCTTCGAGATTCGAAGGGACTCGAGAGCGTCCCTGATACTCGGACGACACACATCACTCGATCCATCGTTGCTTTGATCAACCGCGTCAGTTTTTCCGGAAATGGTTCGACGTTGCCAAATCACGGTTTGATGTTCCGTAAGACATAAGAAAGAAGAAAAACGGAAAAATCCCCAAAAAAACCCTCCCCCGGCCGGCCAAATCCCAATTCGGTGAACTGAGTAAACTGAACATCACAACGGGTACCATCAACAGCGAAATTTACCGCACCGAGTGCCTCCAGAAGCGTCTGTTGCCCTTCCTGCGGTCTTACGGAGGCGAGACATTATTTTGGCCGGATCTGGCATCTTGCCATTACGCTCGATCGACGTTGGATTGGTACAGCGACAAAAACGTTGTTTTTGTACCAAAAACCGCCAACCCCTCAAATTCACCAGAGATTCGTCCGATGGAAAGATTTTGGGCCATAATGAAGGCCAAAGTTCGAAAATTGTCCAAGGTGTTTAAGAACGAGCTGGAGTTGAAGAAAGAATGGATGAAAGTGACCAAAAAGGTCGGCTCCACCATTGCACAAAATGTAATGAGGGGTCTTAAGAGAAAGGTGCAGGCTTTCAGCGATGGAAAGGAAATTGAATAAAGTAATTATGCCGAAACATTATCCATATGTATTAATCCATTCCCTGAAAGTTTCAAGAAAATCCGACTTAAAATTAAAAAAAAACTTGCAAAAAAATTCTACGCCCTTGCGAGCGACCTTCCGGAAGTTTACCGGAACATTCACCATTCTTTCTTCGTTTTATTTATCAATTCCTCTTCAACGCGCACACTTGAACTCCTTCTTTGAACGCGCACACTTCTGATCGGAATTGCTTCACTGTTTTTGCCATCACGGTTAGAGTTCGCCTGATAGAGCTGTCAACTTTTATCTGCTGACTCATGGGTTACTATGATTGATGCTGCATGGGTAGTTTCGTCAGTGCGGGTAAAGGTAAACCCATGAAAAATCGGCAATTTTTGTCCAGTTTTTTTAATGCAAACATTAGTATTGTAAAAAATGTATCAATACAAAAAATTAAATCTTATTATAAAAATCAAGAACAGAAATGTCCAGTTTTTATTATTTTAATAGCGACTACAATTTGCATGTAAACTTGAATTAGGGAAATTCAGACGATTTTGCGTTAAGCCATTATAATAATTGTAATGATTTATTCCAATATGTGCATTCAACTATTTTACCCCTGTTACAGAAGAAGGGTATACAGATCGCTTGGAAAATCGACTTTTGATCCGAGGCTCGAAGGACCGAGTATTATATACCATTCGACTACAGTGACTACAGTGAATTCGTACTCACATAACACGTAAATTTACGTCAAAATAAAAACATAAATTGGATGTTGTCTATGTGGATCTGGATTTTTGATATCATCACCATTGGACTAATTTTCATATTCTCATGTAATTTAAGGTGTCACATTATGGATTTTGATCTAAGTCAGAAATTGGCCACTTTCCCGGGGGTATCTACGAAACCAGTAGACCAATTTCAATAAAATTCGTATGGGACAGTACCTTTCATTAAAATCGGTTCAGTAGTTGCTTGGGAAACTGAGTTAGAAATTTCGTTCCACACATACACTATACACACACATAGGCATGTTCAGATAATCGAGCTGGGTTCGTTGTATATAACACTTGGCCCTCCAGGCTTTGGATCAAAAGTCGGTTTTCTAAGATATATATACATATATACACTTCTTTATAAAAGGGTAAAACCCTGGTAATCTCGTGCGAGATTTATGCATTTACCAATCTTATGGGTTTTCCAGACATTCCCGGACGCTGGCCTCCCGGAACCGTACTTGTGCAAGTTTGCGCAAGATAAAACCCATATTGTGGTGTATGTGAGCGTGTGTGCTCACATTAAAAGCTTAGTTGAAGTTTTTTTTTCGATTCTCCATTCATTTTATGTGGGAGTAAAAACCACGACCATTGTAGGATCCATACTTTGAAATATTGTGGAGAGCACAATCTTCATAAAATTTTGGAAAAAGAAATTTCAAATAGTGTACAAAATTAAAAAAATATATTTATTGGAAATTGAATTTTCAACTTTTTTCCGCCTTGGAATCACTGTGCTGCGTTATGAAAACGTAATATATTATGATGCGCTGTTGCAAAACAGATACAAGATCCAAATCAATGTCTCGAAGCTCAATTACGTCTATTATGTTACTTTCGATTAAATGGGCTGCATTATGAACTGAAATTTGCACTGCATCTTCGAACTGTGCAGGTTTCACGGACCTGCACCCAGCGATCTCGGCAACCTCAATGTAATTCATAATCCAAATATCTGCCTGCAAACTGAAATGAAAGGCAATCGAGTTAACGATTCCACTCAATATTCAGAGGCATGTCAATTACTATTTGACGGTTGTTTCATTTATTTGGCAAGAGCACTCAAAACATTCTGAAGTACGCAATGGCCACATTGCATCCGGCAAGTGGATTACAATAGAAAGACATGCTAGCCAGCCGAAACTCGGAACGGCTTTCGCTCAGCCGCAGTCAGTAACTATCACCATCGGCCGATCGCAACGAGAGAACTCAAGAGAGGGCACATTTTCTCCATCCATCCTGTCAGTGCACCAGGGTTGACGGCTCCGACTCTCCCCGTACATTTACTATGGCCGAGAATCGAGAACCGTTCCAGTCAAGCCGAACCGAGCTGGGAGAGTCAGAATTCGACCGTGGGAGACACAATTTGCGACGAGGAACCACTTTAAACTAGGTCGATCGGTCAATAAACTATGTACTACCTGGTCAGGGCCATCACGTGAAAGACTGGCTCGGCCAGGAACTTTGAGCATGTATGTGTTAGCAGATATGTGGAAAAGTGCTCGACTGATTTATGCACTCGTAACGAACGCATTTCAGTGTATTTGGTTGGCGACGGTGCATCAGCTGCACCGAGGAAGAAAATTGCAATTAGAGCAATCGTCTTCCCATTCTTGACCCGTCCCACCTGGCCTCGCCATCATCGGCGTCGTCGTAGCTCTGTTGCCTAGGTCCCTCACCGCATCATTTGTTTCGGATCGATAAAGGTGGCACTGCCAGTGTACCTCCAACATGCAATAACTGGCTGCACCCGTGAAGGTTAGAGGGGAATCGGAACACAACCTCCCACAGCAGACAGTCAGGAGACGGATTCGGATCTAGACAAAACTGCTGTATCGAAACGTCGAGCCCATATCAAAGAAAAGATTAGTTTCAATTAGCACATGTTTGTACATAAGTACTAAAGCAATCCCAACTATTTTTTCCTACCACGGAGAAAGCATGAGTGCTCGTGTGGACATGTCGGATTTGTGTTGTGTCGGAGTTTTTTATTCAACCCACATTTCCGTCTACCTGTCATGCTGACCGCTGTTGGATTCTTTTTAGAAACTTCTTCGCCGAGCGAGCCGTTGTATTACTATAAAAGGAAACTCTTTCCAACAACCGAAGCAATTCATCATCTTACGTTTTCCGATCCAATCCGTTCGATGTATAGTTTCGAGCGGAGAATTAAAGTTTTCCAATAATTTCCGATCATCATGACAATGAAGAGCAATTGCTAGCCAATTTCTCTGTTAACCATTTAAGGTGGTAAGTTTTAACCGGTATTATCTTCGGGTTGGATTTCGATCAAGAATTTCCGGCAACATAGATGCACTGAAACTTTACTTTACAGGGTGAGTGGGATTTCCAGTCAGCTTACCCAAGTAGCACAACTTGTTTCAATAGAGCATAAAAATCTCTCTTGAAACAAATTAGGGATAGTTTTGTTTGGTTATGTAAAGGGTGTCCACGATGAAATTGCTCTAACTTTTTAACCGTTGGGTAGAATTTAATGAAAATTTGGGTGGATTTAGTTCATAGCGCATTATTTACATCCTGCAAGTTTTAAAGTCCTTTGATCGCGGAAATGGAGTCGAAAGAACAGCTCGTGCGTGATAAAATCTTGCGCATTCATCACGAGAACAAGGATCTCTCGCATCGTTCCATCGCTAAAACGTTGGGAATCGCGAATTCCACGGTGTCGCGAGTGATTAAGCGGTCCGAGGAACGGTTGACCACCGATCGGAAGCCCAGAAGTGAAGGAAAAAGTATTCCGTACAACACCAAAAATCACAACCGCGTAGTTGGGGCCTTCAACCGAAATCCGAACGCCTCCGTTCGGGATGCGGCTAAGAAGCTGCACCTAAGCCGAAGTTTTGTCCAGAAGGCCAAAACTAAGGCTGGGCTTCGAACGTTCAAGGTACAAAAGGCCCCTAATTGCGACGAGAAGCAGTACAAGTCCGCCAAAACCCGTGCCAGGAAGTTGTACCTCAACATGCTGACGAAAGTTGAATGCTGCATCATGGACGACGAAACATATGTGAAGGCCGACTTCAAACAGATCCCCGGCAACCTGTTTTTCACGGCCAAGGATAAGTTCAGCGTTTCGGAGCATGTCCGCACTCAGAAGATGTCCAAATTTGCGAAGAAATTCCTGGTTTGGCAAGCCATCTGCACGTGTGGGAAGCGGAGTGCACCTTTCGTGACCCAGGACACGATGAACGGACAGGTGTACATAAAAGAGTGCCTCCAGAAGCGGCTGCTTCCTCTCCTGAAGGCCCACAACGTCCCAACAATCTTCTGGCCGGATTTGGCCTCATGCCACTACTCCAAGGACGTGCTGAAGTGGTATGCGGACAATAAGGTCAATTTCGTGCCGAAAATGTTCAACCCTCCCAACACTCCGGAGCTCCGCCCCATCGAGAAGTTCTGGGCGATTATGAAGCAGCACCTTCTTAAACGACCTAAGGTAGTGAAGACAGTCGAGGAACTGAAGAAAGTATGGGTTTACATGCAAAAAACGGTTGATTCACAGGTTGTGCAGAATCTTATGGCCGGGGTTAAGGCCAAGGTGCGGGCATTTGCGTATGGACTGTAAATAAAATACGAGTAAAATGGTAAAATGAAGTTTAATAGTTATTTCTCAATCCCTAAAAATTTAATGGCAATCGGATGAAAACTCGAATTTTGCGAATCAATTTTGTGTGTGGCAATTTCATCGTGGACACCCTTTACAATCACAATCCAGAGGCGTCCCAAAGATGGATCACTAAAAAGCTTGGAATTGCAAATACAACTGTGTCTCGTGTGATCATATGTTGCCAAGTCTAAGTCCAATAAGTTGCCAAGTCCAAGTTCGAAAGAAGAAATTATCGAAATTTGCAAAGAAGTTCCCAATCTGGCAGGCGATTTTCGGATGTAGTGAAATATGGGAAATGTAGGAAGGGAGATGAAATTAAATAAAACAAATTTTGTAAATCATAACTCATTAGTAGTTATAAAATTGAAAATTAGTAGTTATAAAATTGAAAATTTCAAGAAAATCCGATAATCGGTTTAATTTAAGTAAATGTGTGTGTTCCATTTCAATCGAATACACCCTTTATCTGTTCATTAAATTCAGATCACCATTTTCAGGACCTTTTGAATAGATGAAGAAGTCGTTAGAACCGTTTCACGTAAGACAACAGTAGAATTGACAAATTGAGATTTTATCGTTAATGGCGGTAAGCTTCAACTCGAATTAACTTTCTATCCCCGCAACATAATAACTGCCCACCATTTTTGATAACGACTCAATGCGTGGAAACTACCAGTTGGAGATTACGACCATAATTGCAGAAAGCATGATGATTTAAAATTGGCCATCAAGGAATCGCCAAAAAACCATAGACAGGTATTTCGATTAATGTCATACTGATGTTCATGGAAATTGTGATTACAATTGATTTAATTTAACGGTGCCCTGATGTTGTGACCATTTTTAGATTATTTCTTGTATTAGTGAACACAGATAGCATTGATAAAATTTTCAAAAAAATTCTTTTAACCCTTAAACGCATGATTTAATTTGGTACGTTAACGTCAGTATCGTGTTCAAACAAAATTTCTTTTTCTATCTCAATCCCATGTTTAATTCCGTTTACTGAAACGGAAAAGTAAAGAATTGAAAAGAAATTTCTGCAGCAGTATCCATCTGAATAGAACGAAATATACAATTGGAATTTGTCAGGTTTCCACGCAAACTTATGGGAGCTGTCACTTTTACTTTCGGATAAATATTCCACTCGATTATTCCGTAAGTGAAGGTGACATTTTGTTCCATGCATGTCAAAATTCCGCTTGGTAATATTAAACAAAATTCCGTAACCTCCCTACTTTTTAAGTCGATACCGGGCTTTATCAAAAATTCAGACCTTTTTCTTCACTGTAGTATGAATACGAATACTGATACTACAGCACGACGGAGATCTGGATTAGTGTGTGTACACCTTAAACAGTAAAATGACCAAATTTTGTAAATCAAATCGATTAAACCGTCAAAAAAGAAAATAATTTCTTTTAACTAAAACGAAGAACCGATAAGGGCATATGGAATCTTTTTTTTTTTTTAAATTGAAAGTTCAAGGCACATGTCGAAAACATTTTAACCGTTTGTTTACCTTTCATCTTAAATTCTGAACTTTGCTTCCCTTCGCGTTTTTTTTTTCCAGAAGTTCCTCTACTTTCTTCAATCGAAGACGCACACTTGCAGACGCTTGTCCCAAAAGTTAGCAGTCATTGCACGGATTGTATTCACCTAAATTGTTTGACAGTTCAGGGAGCTTGTTTACAAGGTGTAAGAATCTAAACCGAAGTGCAATTTTACATTGTCTTTTTCTGAATTGTATACGATTGATGTATAAAATTTGCACTGGTGAATGGTTTCCGGCTATTTTACTTCAATGGTTAAAAAATTAGAGCACAAACACTCAAACCGATCTTACCGAAATTTGTCTAAGTCCGCGTAGACAAGCTCCCTGAACTGTCAGAAATGCATTGATGACGCCATCATGCAATGATCTATTGGGCTGTGTACTACTAGGCGTTTGCTAGGAATAAACGAACAATTATTAAGCTAGGTGACGTTCAACGCACGTACACGCACGCACGTACTTAAACGTTTTCATTGTGGTTCGCGATAGAAAAGATCTTTTTGACAGCTGTTTGTTATGTTTTCGCCCAAAACGCCTACCACATTTCCAGAAGGCACACTACCACACCCAGACGTGATAAGCTTAATTAACCTGATATCTTTCTATTCATCGAACAACAGTTTGATCGCGGGCTGTTTAAAAACATGCCAGAATTAACGACAGCGATACAGGTCAAAATGAAGGTGGTGAACCGAACGTGGACATGTTAGCCACTAACCGTTTATACAATGTTGATCCGCGTCTCTTCCAGAACACACATGAACGGTATGCAAACACAGCTGATGTCACGCTGATCAAAAATTGATGGTAAAAAATCTCTTTCTCTTTTCCGTTTGAATTTCACTCTTCTGTTTTGCCTTTCACTCCACATAAAAATCGGTAATTTCCTATTGCTCAAATGGTAATTTTTAGTTCATTCCTGTTTCCAGTTTGGTGCCAAGTACTTGGCGTAACCTTGAAGCCTGGACGTGGACATTAGACAAAAACAAATACGCTGAGTATGGGATATAAACTAAGGCATAAGAAAATGGTTTCCATTATATTCGTACCACTCCGATTCAATCCGATGATGACGTTATATCACTCTGAAACCACTTCTCCTCTCCTACTTGTAACGATCACTCTATGAAACATTTCCAGACTAAGCACGCTTATACACGACGAACACTAATTTGATCCGGAACATACAATACGGAATAAACCTACCCTCGCTCTCTCAACGATCTTCGCCCGGGTACTATTATGGAGGACATAAAGAACAGCCTGGCAGGAAGGAGGAAGATCCTTTTTTTTGCTCGCCCATAAACCGGACAGTTCGAGGATGATAACACCGTCCGAATATGGGGAGCTCTTTAAGAAATATTCACCACTCAGTGGAATTTTGACGGACCTTTGAATAGATGAAGAAGTCGGCAAACCCGTTTTATGTACACCATCAGTAAAATCGACAAATTGAAAATTTCATCGTCATTGAATTCGATTTCAACATCAAGCTGCAAACCATCTTTGATAGAGATTTAATGCAAGGATTATAAAGGTTGACAATTACGGTCATGAATGCAGAAAGCTTGGTAATGCAAATTTAGCCATCAAGGAACCGTTATTATTTGAAAATAAACCAAAGACAGATATATCGATCAATGTCATAATAGAGTTCATGAAAAATGAAAGCTACTCTGGTGTTTTTATCCACTATTAGATCGTTTCTTCTATTAGTGAACAAAAATGGCATAGATCGAATTTTCGAAAAAAAATATCTTTAGGTTTTGAACAATAAAAGTGGCTTTTTGGATGTTACCAAAGATTCAGACCTTATTCAAACCTTGAAACTTTGACGAAACATACGGAGATCTGAAAAATTATGTATACACCTAGAGCACTGAAATAATAGTTGAATTTTTAAAATCACATCGGTTGAACTGTCAAAAATAGAATATCTACAAAAATGAAGAACCGATTAAGGCATATAGACTCTTATTATGACTAATTAAGCTATTACTTTTAAACTTATAAAATAATTGAAAGAATTATTTCATATGTCGAAAATATTTTAACCGTTTACCTTTCATCTTAGAGGCTGAACTTTGCTTCCCTTTATGGTTCTTTCCAGAGGTTCCTCTACTTTCAATCAAAGACGCACACTTGCAGATGCTTGTCCCGCCAGTTTGCTCCTCTATTGGGCTGTGTACTGCTGGGCATTTGCTAGGAATAAACGAACAATAAACCTGATGTCTTTCTATTCATCGAACAACAGTTTGAGCGCTGGGCTGTTTAAAAACACGTCAGGTTTAACGACTGCACATACAGGTCAAAATGAAGGTGATGTATCCGAACGTGGACCTGTTCGCCATAGTTACTACCACTAACCGTTTATACAACGTTGATCCGCGTCTCTTCCAGAACACTCACGAACGGTACGAAAACACTTGCACAAGCAAACACAGCTGATCTCACACTGATCAAAAATTGATAGCAGAAAATCTCTTTTTCCTCTCCTTGTTTGAATTTCACTCTTCTGTTTTGCCTTTCACTCCGCATAAAAATCGGCAATTTTTGCTATTGGCGAGTATTGCTTCACTTGTACAGATCGGTTATTTTCCACTGCTCAAATGGACACACTTGTTTGTCGCTATTTTTAGCTCATTCCTGAGTCCAGTTAGGTGTCCCGTACTTGGCGTAACCTTGAAACCGTGTGTTTATCCAATCGTGGACATTGGACAAAAACAAATACGCTGAGTATGGGATATAAACTGAGGCGTAAGAAAATGGGCTCGATTATATTCGTACCGCTCCGATTCAATCCGATGATGACGTTATATCACTCAGAAACCACTCCTCCTCTCCTACTGGTAACGATCATTCTACAGGGCATCGATCGAATATTTTCAGACTTAGCACACTTATACACGACGAACACTACTAATTCGTTCAGGAACATACAATACGGAATAAAACTACCGTCGCTCTCTCGTCGATCTTCGTCCAGGCACTTCTATTGATTCCATAAGGAACAACGCAGAAGGAAGGAGGAAGATCCTTTAGTTTGCTCGCTCATCGGAGTCGGAGTTGGAGGATGATAACACGGTACGGATAATACACGTTGCTGACAAACACAACGTACCCACTCTGCTGGAATACGTCGAGTTCTTTCAGAAATATTCACCACTGCCACTGATAACGTCTACAAACCAGTACACAAAATGCTTCCACTGCTAAATGGTGAGATAGATCGGAAATGTTGTTTCTAGCAGCTTCTACACACAATATTATTGAATAACTCAACCCTTGACGGCCGAAAGATCGATCGCAACTTCTTTTTAGAATCGCAGAGAAGAGATTATGCACTTTACGTACACAATCTTGTGAGTTGCGACAAAACAAAAAGCAAAGTCGTGTTTAATCTGTCAAAAATGCCAGAAGAATGGTCTTCAAGTCCAATGTCTATATATAAGGTCAATCCATCTGGCTATTTGCTTGTGTTGGAAACAGAGAATTTTCGACAACACTTATTGAAAACGAGGTATCTGTTAAGAGGGGAAAAAAAGATTCAAAATTTAAATGTAAATGTATAATGTAATGTAAACTAGCATAATCATTATTTTAGGAAAATTTTATTCCTTGTGTTGGTGTGAAGGTGCTAAGGGTTTCAAGAATTTAACGTTAGAATCTTTCTTCCCCTCTTTGTTTACAAAATCAGATACGACATTTTGAATAAGTAAGCGCCAACATTTGATTAGGGCGAAGCTGCTTTTGTAAACAAACACTTTGTCTGCTAATTTATCGGAAATTGAATACAATTCCTTCAAATTGAATATATTAGCGGATAGAGATAAAGCTCCTCACTCAGCCAAATAATCTTGAGAATTTCATAAGGTTCAACTTATGAACGATGCTTTAAATTTCATAAGGTTGAGCCATGATTTTGGTTGACTCAGGATTTTGTTTTACACGACGTTGTTATTGTTCAACTTTAAGCTTTCCTATTTACAAGTGTTGTTATATACTAGTCGTTAAGTCACTGGACGTTCAAGGTTCGAATCCAGCTTGCTCCATATTTTTATTTTTTTAACATAATTATATTTCATAAGGTAATTTGATGAAATTCATAACGATTTCTTGTTGCAAATATTCATAATGCAATCTTATGAATATCGAAAGTTTATTTCGCTGAGTGCTCTTTATTAATGAATGCTTAATTTGTATTTGTGACCTTTTGTTCAAGAGAAAATGACTAAGAAAGCCATTGTTTACAAAAGCAGATTCGCCCTAATCTAATGTTGGCGCTGAAGTTGCCGAGAATTCAGCGCCAACATTAGATTAGGACCAATCTGCTTCTGTAAACATTGAATTTAGTAGTCAGTTTCTCTTTAACAAAAGGTCACAAACACAAATTAAGCACTCTTTAAGGAAGAGGAGCTTTATCTCTATCCGCTGATAAATTCAATATGAAGGAATTGTATGCAACTTTCGATAAATTAGCAGACAAAGTGTTTGTTTACAAAATCAGATTCGCCCTAATCAAATGTTGGCGCTGAATTAGTAAACTCGTTGGAGAATGCGAGCGCGATGTCAAACTACCACAACATTACACATTCCAAAACGGAAAGTTTGGCGTCATACCTTCAGTTCGCAGTATGCAATGTTTAACGTTGACGCTCGCATGTCCTATCACTATTTATATGCTCTCAACACAACCAAGATACGTGATGCTTAGTACCTTACATAATAGTCATTGAATGAGAATGATTATGCATGGGGGATAAGAATGAGTTATTGTGGTACGTTGAGATATTACGTACACATGAAAATTTCTTTTAATGAGCATTTTAGCAGCTGATTTTTCATAAATGAAATTTGACAGGATACAGCGCCTCAACTGCTGTCAGAATTGGTTAAAACAATTACTCAATTAGTCAATACAATAAAATACCTATCATATCGTGAAATTGGTCAAGCCAGGCGCCAACTGATGTGGCGGAGGTGTGACATCTACTAGCATGCCAAAATATCTTGTCGATATTCGGCTCACGCAACAAGACTTTGTCGATATTTTGACATGTTATGTGATGCCACCCTCCGTCACAACAGTGGGCGCCTCGACTTTGTGATGCCTGAAATTTGCATTTAAACGGCTATAGCTTAATCGATTATATTTTTACAATAATCGGTTCATTTGATTAATCGTCTGGAATTGTTTGATTAATCGAGAGAATATTATTATTTTTAGCAATCATGCATAAAAAGCTTTGGAAATAATGAATCATGATCGTATGATGCGAAAATGTTTAATGTTACATTCTGCAATATTTTTAGCACTGAAATGCAGATTTTCATCACATATTAGTTTTATAAATACCCTAAGCTGTCATTTGAGGATTACGTTGTTCTGTTTTCATTCGTAAATGATAATTAGTTTAGGGACACGGAAAAAGAAAGTCTTGTTTAAAACAACATTAAATATGTTGTTTTATAACGCATGATTTGTTTTTTAAACTAATAGACCAGTTCTTTGTTTCAACATGACATATGGTTTATAAAATGCTTCAACTTCAATTGGCCCCTACACAATAAAATTTATATATGTATATTGCAAATAAGAGACGAACCAGCCAACGGCTGAAAGTCTCTCAAATAAAGTCTAATCAATCAATCAATCAATATATTGCTAATGTAAGGTCTATTCTGGCATATTGTTTGGTCCCCGTGTCATCATAACACACAGACTGACCGTATAGAATTAGTACAAAAGCAATTGCTATTACATATTTTTCGGAAATTAGGATGGACATTTCCTATTCCAACTTATGAAGTGCGCCGCATGCTTATTATTATTCTCACGTTGAAATAGCGTCGTAAATCTGAAATGTTTTCCATTAATAACGATATAGTTTCGCAGTGCATTAATTCAACTGCAATTTTTAATTGCAATTAATGCAAAGTTTAATTTCTACTTTCCCGGGAGCTCCGAAATCGGAATTTGTTCTTATCTAATCATTATCGGACTAACTATGACAAAATAAAAACTAAAATCATGAAAAATATTGCAGAAGCACTTTCTGCTTAACCGAAACCTTTTTATTATATTTATTTCAAAATCTACATGTATTATTTATAGCATTAAGAAATTGATTAAAAAAAAGATTGGTATATGTAAACTTGGCATTTTTCCGGAACTGATGATGATGCAAAATAGATTTTCGTCCAAATATACCTTTACCACGCCTTACATATAAAACAGGTGTACGTTATTAAACGTTAACTAGTTTGAAAGGTTTGTAACTGAGAAAGTTGCATTGAAAGACCTTTTCTTAGCTATCGTCATCTCAAAACATGTTTTAATACATATGATTTACTGAAAAATAGAACAATTAGTCATTCTTAAAAATACCGAAAAAGTTTACTAAGAATAAAAAAAAACAAATAACGCTTTACATAGTTAAGCTCCTAAAAAAGTCGCAGTGTGAGCAAAAAACATTCAATGATCCGAAGCTGAAATCCGATGCATCTGGCTCGAGGAAAAACTGCACCTCTTCGTTGCACCTTGTACTGTGTTCTCCCAGCGCACTGCGAATAGTCTTCCCAATCTGATCGACTCCACCGGAATGTTTTAACTTTATTCCACAAGAGCATCGAACAAATGGTTCCTCCTTCGCTTTGAAGAGCTTGTCCTTTTGACAAACGGGACAAAATACAATCTCTTCCTCATACTCATCGATCATATAGCATCCGGATCGTTCATACTCTTCGAATAACCATTCATCCGTTTCTGCTATCAACTCCTGGAAGATGAGCTCCTGTAGTTGGATGTCATGCTCCAGCTCGGATAACTCTTGCCGAACAATTGATTCAAGAAGAGCCTTTTCATCTTGCAAAATATTTCGCTTACGAAGAAGGTGGTCACTGCGAGCTTCTTTAATACGAAGGCGGCATTTCTAGAATAACGAGTATCATCTTTGCATTGTATTGATAGGATTTTATGAAATATACCTCTCGCATCATGTCTACCAGTTTCGGAGAACCGTACTTGAATCGATGGTGGGCTGCATTTCTCGAACGGGCTTTTTGAGCTACGCTGGTGTGATATATTGGTGGCGAATTAACCAGTTCCATTTTTGCACGCCGAACAAGACTCAAAATAAATTCTGGAAGTTCTTAAATCAAGTAACAAACTGAACTATTTTTGCATTAAAAAAATAACAATAATTTTGGCGCCGATTTTATTTATTTCTTCGATTATCTGTTTTGTAGTGATGTTATACTTTTAATTTTAGATGGCTGGCATCAGCTGCTTTTGACATTTACAACAAATCGTAATAACTCTAGAAACTTTTTTCAATAGGGCGAATCTAACAGTGAGATATTCTCTCATGTCTTGTTCTCTTTCATTTATTTATTACAGCGCCATTATAATACTTTCGAGGTATTCTTACAGATTCTACAGATCGAAACAAAACAGTGCTGACTAGCATACTCTGCAAATAATAGGATGAGAAACGTAGAGGTGAGTCGAATAAGAATGAAAGAGAAAGTAATCAAAAAGTCTCTTAATGTTAGATTCGCTCCAATGAAAAAAGTCTCTAGAATTATTTATTAGGGAAGGCATGACGTTTAATGACGTTCAAGATAAGTTTACGCACGCTATTGGTAAACAACCCAAATTAAGGTCTACTCAACACGGTAATCTCAATTCTAGCTATTATGACTATAAAGTATGCTTTTTAGAGCACTGAAAATAAATCAATAATTTTTATTATTAAAATTGGCACTTAAATCGGTAAATTTTTGCTTCGAATTGAAATCATGTAAGCCTGTATAATTTTCATTTGCCGTACACTCGTCACTTAATACACAGGTTCGTTTCCAATGAGACTGATATGGTCCGCACATAATTTTCAATGGAGCGAGAAATGTCATTCAAGTGTGTTTTAACTTTGCCCTATTCTATCCATCTTCGCACTTAAAACGAAATGAAAAACCGTGCACGAAAAACAATCAGCTGCTTTATCGTTCTAGAAGAAACAAAAAACTGCAAAATGGAGAAGCAAAGTAAAGTTTACCGTGTGGTACTTGGTTTGCCAGCGGAAGTAACTGAATTTTTTGAAGGTAATAAATTACTATAGATGTTCTTCTTTGTCATGTTAACGGTGTTTATTGTGAATATTTCAGATCTGCCGAGCATTTTTGCCATTCCCGCAGAAGAGCTGCTGAACGCGATAGCTTCAAAAAATGAAGTTTTTATGATGGTACAAATACACCTAGGGTTTTTTTTTTCATTAGGGCGAATCTACAATTGAGAGCTTCTCTCCGGGCTCGCTCTCTTTCATTCATTACAGCGCCATTATAAAGCTTTCGGGGGATTCTTTAGTACAGATCGAAACACAACAGTGCTGGCTAGCATACTCTACAAATAGTAGAATGAAAAACGTAAAGGTGATTGGTTTATGAATGAAAGAGAGCAAGCCCGGAGAGAATCACCATCTAAAGAGAGTTGAGATATGGGCACAGTTACTTCTGAAACTGCAAAATAATTAGAGCAATTTTGATCAGAAAAATTAGAGCTCAGATTTGATATCGACCAGCAACCAACCTAATCTTTTATCTGCAACTAATCCATTATGTACCTATGTACAACTAGGAGCTACAACGAACCTAACCCACCCCCTACAAGAATATGTGTACACATGGTCGGTCTGCCGTGTTGCAGTTCGGCTCGAATTAACTGTTAATATTTAGTTTATTAAATGTCCAACGTGCTTGCTTGTGTTAACATGGCGAATAGAGATTTATATATGGATACTAATTAAACATTTTGGCCATTTTCTCCGGGACGTGGCTTTTTAAGCAATGCCATGTTGAGCCGGTGCGTGGTAATGAAAATTCGACGAGCTCAAGAGAAATTTCAATCAAACATTCTCTTCAGTTGACAAATTAGTTTGGTCGTCCTGAAAATACCGGGTTTTAGTTGTTTACGGAGGGAACATGGTTCGCGATTGAAATTTTCTTTTCAATCTTCTTGGGCTGCAGGATGGCCTGAGTGTTTGGCAGCACGTAATACTACGATAAAAATTGACATTTACAACGTCTTCCACTCGAGATTGTACAGACTGAACATTGACCATTGAGCGAATTACAACGAACAACTTAACCTAACACCCAGTGGATGAGACTGGACATTTTCGTTTTGCAAAAAGTTCCACAGGCTGGAGCGGGAATCGAACCCTCACTTCATGGCAATCGCTTGAACGTCGGATGACACTGCTAACCACTTGACCACGAAGATGATGTGGACGATTCATTTCTAATCTAATCTAATCTCACACTAATGCAGCCAATTCTTGAAAGCATCCTGGAAAATGACGTCTTCTGGAATGCATCATTATTCGATTCATTTGGCCATTTTCTCTGAGACGCGGCTTTTTAAGCAACGCCATGTTAAACCGGTGCGTGGTAATGAACATTTCAATGAGCTCAAGAGAAATTTCAATCAAACATACTCTTTAATCGGTAAATTGATTTGATCGTCCTGAAAAGGACGGATTTTAGTTGTTTACGGAGGGAACATTGTTCGCGATTGAAATTATTAGTCTTCTTGGTCTGCAGGACGTTTGGCAGGACACCACTCTGTGAAATGGTCACACAGGAGAAATTTTTTTTTTCACCTCCTCGTCGTTGTGGATGACAAGCTGCAGGTGACGTGGGATGATTGTGGTCTTCTTGTTTTCACGGGCGGCGTATTCTACCAACATGCTCCGTAGACACGTCTGTCGCATACGGATGCACAGCGAGAACTGATGATTGGTCGGTCGTCCCCACATGTTTGAAATTCGCTGGCACGGTAACTGTGGCAGTATGAACCAATCAGAGCGTGGCGCAAATATGATGTAATTTTCGACCAATAGCTTTGTGCGTTTAGATATTTTCTTTTAAGTACTTTTTTATTAGTTTAAACAAATGTAATGAATTAAGTTAGCATAAGGGATTCAGCTTTGATGTTCTACCTTTCGAATGAAATACGTATCATAAAATTCATGTGAACTAGAAAAGAAATAAACCGCGTAACGCTTTCGATTTCAAAAAATTAGAACGGCGCCCCTATGCAGGAATAGAAAAGAGAGACGTAAAATACTCAAATATAGGCAAGTAGTAATGTACCCATAAATTGTTATTCTTCACCAATGTTTCGGTAAACTGAACTAAGCGTGTGGGTAGCTAAAGAAAATATATATAGCAACGTCTGGCGTTCATCATCATAATAGACACGCATATACTTACGCGTCAGTGCACATAATCTAAGGCGGTTGAGTTTTGCTGCAGGAGTCTGTTCCTTTTGCTTTTCCGAGCCGTTGAAACAAGATTTAGTAGATTTAGTTTATGCCCTAGTGCCTTCTGGCTCTAGCAATTTAGGTTAAGCTTTCTCTTCAAAATAAGTTACAACTAGGTTTAAGTAGATTTAAGATTAGTTTTTAAGGTAATTTTAAGTAATTTACACGACAGTCGACGAATAATGCACCTTCTTGTGATTGTTTTTCAGTTTTGTCCGCCTTGACCTATTGTCAAACGGCAATCCCTCGTATTGACGGGTGTGGTCGGTTAGTGGCGTAGGTTGTCAGTGGGTGCAGTACTTACTTCTCGATGGGGTGCAACCAACAATGATGTTTTATTATATTTGAAGTGTTTAGTCAGATTCTCAAGGTTTTCCAACTACAATATTCTGGGTACCGTAAAACGGAGTAACATTGATATTTTTTGTCATTATTTCTTTAAAATGATCATGACGCTGAGCATGAGCGTGGGACGACCAACTTCATAAATTAATTGAATTTTAAACACGGACAGTTAGAAATACACCAAAATATACACTGATTAAAATTTAAATACTTGAGTAAAATATACTAAAATACACTTAATGCACGAAAAATATATTTTATTTAAAATTTAATACCCTGTAACACAACAATACACAAAACTATTAAATAAAAACTTTAGGCGCAAACATAATTTCATCCTTTATACGGCCCTGGAATCAGTTTTGAGTAAGGACTGTTAATTAAAGAAGGTGAACACCTGTTTCTCGAAGGAAGATAATTATTTTCGAACTAACTCATAAGTTTGCTTTATATAAATGAAAAGCAACATACATATGTCCGAATTCACGTGAGTTTTAATATTTACTTCTCATTTCTGAAGAACGCCCGGACAATTCTCCTGATACTTCCCATTAGACTATGCACAACTTTCTCCGTTACTTTTCGTTGTGCTGCACACCAAATTTTCTTGAAGCAGTCAACAGAGCTTGTTTCTCTTCTACCATTCTTAAGATGCCGCTTAATTATTGCCCAGTATATTTTGATGGGAAGCAGTTCAGGGCAGTTTGGGGGATTTTGGTATTTAGCATAGCATAGCATTTTCCGACCATACACAATCCTGAGTTGGCTGTTGTAGAGACGATGGAATTGCCAGAAGAGCTGCCTTGGGTATGGCAGACTCTTTATCCTTCGATCTCTTTGCGCAACACCTGGCCAGGTCCTTATGATCAGCAAGGGTTGGGAGGGAAGTGTTGATTAGATGTCTACTTAAGAAGATGCTGAGAACTCATGCTACCTTCATAGACACCTGGAGTTGGAAGTTGGATGGAATTGTGCGGGAGGCTTTCCTTGGCGAGAAACCATATTTATATTTATATGTATGTAGGTCGTTGGGAGTGACGAAGCTAAGAAAGTTAATGCAGTCCTTTGTTGTACCCTTGGGATATAATTTGGGCTGATTTATATCAACAGTAAGTATGCTGCAGCGTCTCTCACAAAGTGATAATCGATGTTTTATAAAATTGTAGACTAACTCCTGAACTCTTAAAAAATAGATCACTTAGTTACACGAAAGATATGACACAAAAAGTACACAAATCCCGACGAAAACAACATACGTCTCAAACTAACTCAAGCTCAATTATATCAGTATTTTGCAGCGCGGTGCTTCTAGAAAAATTGAACAATGAGCCATCCACCAGATCTCCAGCTGGTTTTCACTTAACAATTCTCCCCGCAAGCAGTCGCTTTACGTTCTTGGAGATTGGAGGTATTTCATTTCAGTTAAATTTCCAATTAAAAAGCAACAGTGACCTATCTTTTAAGTTTACTTGGTGTCCTCCAGAGACCCGTTAAAGTATTCCCTACCGTACAAACTCCAAATTACGATTTCACCTATCGATGTTAGCTCCTTCACAGCTACTATAAGAAACGAAAGGAAGCCGAAAAGATACTCGGAGCTGACACCTAATCTTGTCGAACCCTAACGCACACTGCATCATGTCAACAATGCATTTTTTTTCTATATTTTAGCCACCACATTCTCGTAAACGAAAAATAATTCGTAAGATGACAAACAACCCCCTACATACGAAGACTCATAAACTCGGCGAAACTCTTAACTCGTCCCACCCGTCATAAGCCACAGCCATCATATTCAGATGGGGATCATAGGCGTCATTCGAATGACGCCAGCATCCCTAGCTACAACCAGTGATGTCCATATCCTCAGTGTGTTAAAGAGAGATTTTACTTTTTTCCACACACTCTTCCTACCTCAACGAGAGCTCTTCTCTCTTGTTTATATTCACCACCGTGTTTGCTTGCGGGTAGCACATGTGAGTTTAAAAAAATGATTTTTATTCACACAACACTCGATCGCTCTAGAGTGAGAAGAAGAGCTCTCAAATTCAAAGAAGTGAATGCAGATTAATTCCCTGACGCGTGCGCCCCGGTGAGCTCACTGGCGTGGGCTCTTCTGCTAATATACAGCAGTGATTGCAAATTCGCTTTGGCGGTACATAACAAAGGAAGAAAGAAGAATGTTTCTTCCCTCTTCCTTTTTTCGGACATTTTTTACAAATCCGAAGAAGTTTTCACTATCAACCGCACCAGCGAATCACAGAGAGAGCACTGGCGCGTCCTCGCCCAAGTGTACGCGGCTGCGATCGCAGGCGATAGCACGTGGGCGAATACATACGAGAGCACGTGAGAGCGGTAGTTTAAAAGAGAGAGTGATTCACTCACTCCAAGCCATCCCCTCACTGGCGCACACTTTCACTCTGTCTATTTCCCACCGAATAAAAGAGCACTTTGCATTATCTGCGGTGAGTTATGGTTGTACCCTCTGTGAAGGTACAAATCTCACGAGCAGGTGCTACGAACAAACAATATATCGAAGTTGTTTCACTGTTCTCGCCATAGCTGCCGTGAACACACTAATGGAGCTGACAAATTTTCACAGTACATAGGCAACTAGTATATATTGACTACTGACCGCTGGACTGACCACCGGGTGGCAGGGTAATCGCATGAAAAATCGGAACATTTAGTCGCTTTTTTTAATGCACGCTTTATGAAGAACTCTTCAAGCCACAGGTGCAAATGGCTTGCCACACCAAAGCCTTTTTCTCAATTTTTTCGGTTCGCGGATATCACACATCGTCAGGTACATCTGTCTTCTGGTCAGTGTTGAAAAATTGCGGCCCCGGAAGTGTACTGGGATCCAATTTGACGTACGTTTCGTCGTCTATCAAAATGCACCGATTCGGCTTTTTGAGCAGAACGACATACAAGTTCCGTGACCGTATTTCAGCGTCGCCTAGCCTAGGTTGGAACATCAGCGCCGCCTAGCCTAGGTTTCACCAAACTAAAATTTACAGACAGCCAACGACTATCAAATCTCGAGGCGCGCAGGTGGCACCATCAACATACGATGCACCAAAAATAACGGAAAAAAGCTGTAATTTTAAAATGGCAGTTACGGAAATTTACACACGGAGGGCACTCCAGCTTGAATGTCTGTTCTCTGTGTTGAATGCCAGCTCCTTTTTTTGGTCCGATGCCCCTTTTTTGCGTCCAGATTTCGGTAAATCTTCAAGAGAACACGTTTCTCCAAACATTTTAACAATCTTGAATACTGCGGATTTAGTGCACTTCACGCTTTTTGCCAATTTTCGAAACGACAACTTTTCGGAGAACCGTTTGTGCAGAATTAATCTGCTAGTTGATAAGCTAAGCAAAGTAAACAATGTTTTTAAACAATGAGCAAACATTCACAATTTTTCGTTAAGTTTTAATCCTAAACCATTGGTAAAAAGGTGTCCACTTTCTTTAACGAACAGTCCTTAGTGCAGTGCTGCTCGTAAAATTCAATAATGAGCCGTTCTTTGTACCTTCAATCGGTAATTACCTAATAACTTATTCCATAAGCGTCTGGTCGTTTTGCGGTTCTCAATGGATTTTTTCCCTAGTAAAAATTCCTAAGGGAAAACCACAGTGATTGATTTTTAGAGGTTAATGGGTGGATTCTGTGGATTTATACATGTAAAAGTATGAAATTAAAACCTCGGGCGCGTAAATATAGTTTCACCGTAAGATTTTTCTGGTAAGCCAAAAAGGTACCTAAATCACATTGATCTGAATCTGGATATCAAAAATTCCAGTCATCGGTTAATTGCTATCATGATTCTTTCCTAGGAAATTCCCCTTAAATGTCTTCATGGCAAATTATGATGTGCCGATATACTATGAACAAGCTCTAAGTACCAGGCCAACCGAAGAGCCTACCAACAATAATGCGCTAATCTAATTACATTCAACCGAGTCGCTGAATCGCCAGAGGAAATATGAAATAAGATACACCCATCAGTGTATGGTTTGTTTCGCTCAAAGCCACGCGGTTGAAGGCACTATCCGGGAAACGCGCGAGTTGACAGATCGACTGAGATTGTTGCCTCTGTAAAGGTAACGATGAAATTCATCCTACCATGTATCACAGAAAATTTCGTATCACGATGGGGGAAAAACGAAACGAATGATTATCACTGGATGTGAATGCTTCGCTAGTAATTACTCTTTGATTCAGTTGTATTCATTAGTCGAAAAAAAAAAACGCACAGTTGTTGATGGAACCATATTGATTGAAACCTATCAAAGTTATTGAATGTTTCGCAAATGATCGGTGGTGAGTGAACATTTTAATCTTTGCGGCTTCTGTTGAAAGCTCAAATATATTTTGATTGATGCACGAAGGTGTAATCAATAAAATTCCTCGTGCATTCTGTTGAACTAGACAATGTTGTGAAGTTTCTGTGGAAATTACCACACTTTTGTTTGTTGGGTGGCTTTCATTCTTGCGCCCATTTTTCCATAATCGGCAACGCGAACTGAACTTGTGTTTGTATCTAGGTATATGTACGTAATATTGATTTATATTGCACCAACTGTAGTGAAGTGCTTGCAGCTGGTTAAAATGAACAATGTGTGGACTGGTGGAAGGAAAATATGTAAAAAAAACAACCGATTCACTATTATCGTGATGGAATTTAAAATGTTTCCTTTTGCTACCCACAGTGCGTAGGTACGTACCTAGGTAGATGAAATATATATTCATTGAATTGGAAGTGCGAAGTGTGACGAAAAGCAAACACAAAAAGAAAATTTACAAATTATGCAGCAGGATTAATAGGTGCCGGTCGAATACACGGAACCACCTGTGGATAAGAGCTATGCAATGTGATACCTGAAAGCCGCGCGAGATGTGGAGCTTTTCATGCGAGGTAGATAAATTGCCGGAATTACTGTTCCGGAATTTGTTGTCCATAAGAGCTGGGCGTCTGAATTTCAAGCCTAATGAAAAAGTGAGCAACCAGTAGTTGTTCGATATATGTAATCACAAACGTTCATAACATTCGTTTATTCGAGTAATTAGGAGCTTCCCATCTCTGCATTCATTAAAATAAATATTATAACACGATAATGCTTGACCGCTTGCTAGCCCGATATTGATGTTTCAGCTGTTAGAGCTAGGATACATATGCGTTAACACTGCACGGGTGGCCCAATACTAAGAAATATCAGCCACAATTGTACCTGTCTTCTGCAATAAATCTCTGGGTTATTGAGTTAAAGTGAAAGTAACGTTTGCATTAAAAAAATGGACTTTTTTCGGATCGTGATAAAAAAAAGCTAAGACAGATAATTGCTTTTGATAAATTTCCCATGGAAGTTAGTTATTTAAGCTTACTTAAACCGGAACATTCGCCATGGTGGACGATAACATGCGTGTAGGCATGTTTTTGAGATCTTTCGTTTATTCATCAATTGCTCCTCAGTTTTCGCGACAAAATTGTTGGAGTAGATCTTACGCTTCAGGTTGACCCAGAAATTATCAATGAGACGCAGCTGTATATTCAGCCGCTCCATCTTTTCCAACGATCGCTTCGATAAGTGGGCCGACGCCAGATACTGCCAGAACACCGCGTCTTCGCCTTTATGTTCTTGAAGAACTACGCAACTTCCGGTAGGCATTTCGTACTATAAATTTCCCCGTTCACGGCCAGTCCGGAGCGAAAGAAGAGCGGCTTTGACATCCCCTTCTCGCTGTTTGTCAGCCACAGCAGCACCTTCTTGGGGAACTTGGTGTGTGAAATGAACTTCACCTCGGAGCTCACTTCCTTTGTGGGGGAAGTAAAATACGAAGTGCCCTGCCAGTCGTTGCCATCCTGGGTGAGATAGGTCTCGTCGTCCATCACCATCGCCACGTCGCAATTCACCGGGAAATCGAGTTGATCATCTTATTCAGCCGCTGCCGCTGCGGCATTGCCTGCAGCTTCGAAACCAGTGGATGCGACTTCCGCTTCCTGACATGTATGTTCATGTTCGCCTGGTACTTTTTCACTGTTTGGCCGGTTCAATCGACATCCCGGCCAAGCGCACGCAGCGTTGTATCCACTTTTCCCTCGGTCTTCTTCTTCAGCATCCTTTGGAGTTTCTTGTCGCTCAGGGTCGTTGGTCGTCGGGAACCGGGCTTTCTTTCGATGCTCTGATTGTTATCTAATAGTGCCAAGATGTTGTAGATGCCGGAACGGGCGTATTCGGCGCCCACAAAGGGCCGCACGATGTCCGTTTTAGACGCGGCGGGGTGCCGTTCTTTGAATGCGAACACTTCTGAATGGAGTTGCTTCACTGTTTTTGCCATCAAGATTAGAGTTCGACTGATAGAGCTGTCAAATTTTGTCTGCTGGCTCATGGGTTACTATGATTGATGCTGCATGGGTAGTTTTGTCAGTGTGGGTGAAGGTAAACCCATAAAAAATCGGCAATTTTTGTCCATTTTTTTTAATGCAAACGTTTTGCATCCACTTTGACAAAGGTTCCTTTGAAGTAGTGTTTTTCATGTCGGTGGTAACAAAGCATATTTTATTTTATTATGTTTGAGAACCTATTTGAACCAACAATAAGGATACCGGCAAAATTTGCAAACAAGGATTGCCTTCCATATATACACTCTTAAAAATTATGAACTTTACATGTGAAGTAATCCTGATATCCCGTAAATATTTGAAGGATTTGCCAAGGACTTAATTTTATGTCAATTCTGATGAAACCGGATCATTTAGTTAGCATAATTCAATAATGGATAATATTACACTGAATGACACGTTCCATAACCTACTTTTAAATCTAATATTGAATTATGGGACATAGTTCTAAATTTAAGATAACTTATTCGTGAAAAAAAGACAAAAGACTGAATTTTGTGTTTTAAAAGATTTCCATAATCGTTGCCCTCTGCTTTAGCATAATAAAAAGCATTTAGTCTAATTTTCAACATTGTCAGTTTCACACGTCGCAAATATCCGCAAAGGTATGGAGCAAAATGTGACTTGGCAGAAAAAGAAAAATGCGTGCAAAGGGAACCTTATCAGGAGAAAATAATACACGGATAACTAATATTGATCTCGATTACTGAAAATTATACTGATCAGCGCTGTATAAGAGGCCAAATATCTGGGAAAACTAACTACGAATTATAAGCAAAATGTCTTTAGGATAACAAAACTTGTTATTTGGGATACCTGGAAATTACTAAGAGGTACTGGTTCGGTACTGTTTTACCTAAATTTGGTATTAACATGATATTGTGGGTAAATTTTTCGTATTCCTTATTATATAGAGCACCGAGAAATAATAATTTAATTTTCTCATTTATATCATAAAATCATAGTAAAATTGAAAAAACGCTCCAATTCATAATAATTATAATATTATACACAATATTTGGTTAACAGAGAAGGTTAATTTTGACAGATATAAAATTTGAGCCGGTGTTTATTCTGCTAATTGTAGGCATAAAATTAAATTGCCATAGATACATTAATAGTATCACTTAAGATTTAAAATTATGTTAATGATAAAAGCATTTGGAAAATATAAATAACGACATACGCAAATTCTATGAGAAGTTGAACAGCTTGCGCAAAGGCTACGTACCGCAAGCTGATATGTGCAGAGACCTGGATGGCAACCTTCTCACAGGAGAGTGTGAGGTGATTGAAAGGTGGAAGCAGTACTTCGACGAGCACCTGAACGGTAATGTTACAACGAACAAAAGTGGCACGGTAATAAATCTAGGAACACACACAGAAGATGACAGGACCCCGACCCCAACCCTTCAGGGAGTTGAGGAGGAAATTGGTCTGTTGAAAAACAACAAAGCCGCTGGTGTTGACCAACGCCCAAGGGAGCTATTAAAATATGGTGATGAAGCACTGGCCAGAGCGCTGCACTGGGTAATTACCAAGTTTTGGGAGGAGGAATGTGTACCGGAGGATTGGATGGAAGAAATAGTGTGTCCCATCTGTATAAAAAGGGCGACAAGCTGGATTGCTGCAATTATCGTGCGATCACGCTACTGAGCGCTGCCTACAAGTTTTCTCCCAAATGTTATGCCGCCGCCTGTCACCAATTGCAAAGGAGGTCGTGGGGCAATACCAAGCGGGATTCATGGGTGCCCGCGCTACTACGGACCAGATTTTCGCGATTCGGCAAGTACTGCAGAAATGTCGCGAATACAACGTGCCCACACATCATCTTTTCATCGACTTCAAATCAGCGTATGATACAATCGATCGAGACCAGCTATGGCAAATCATGCACGAATATGGATTTCCGGAAAAACTGACGCGGTTGATCAAAGCAACGATGGATCGAGTGATGTGTGTCGGCCGAGTTTCAGGGACGCACTCGAGTCCCTTCGAATCTCGGAGAGGGTTACGGCAAGGAGATGGATTGTCGTGTTTGTTGTTTAACATTGCACTGGAGGGTGTGATTCGAAGAACTGGGATAGACACGAATGGCACGATCTTCAGGAAGTTTGTCCAACTATTTGGCTTCGCCGACGACGTTGATATCGTAGCACGTAACTTTGAGACGATGGCGGAAACGTACATCAGACTTAAGGCTGAAGCTGGTAGGATTGGACTTGTGATTAATGCGTTGAAAACAAAATACATGAAGGGAGAGGCTCACGAGAAGACAATGTTAGCCTCCTAGCACGAGTTCAGATCGACGGTGATGAAATCGAGGTAGTAGACGAATTCGTGTATCTGGGCTCATTGGTGACCACCGATAACGACACCAGCTGAGAAATACAAATGCGCATTATGGCAATCGTGCCTACTTTGGACTTCGAAGGACGCTAAGATCGAACAAAGTTCGCCGAACCACAAAGTTGACCATCTACAAGACATTAATTAGACCGGTAGTTCTCTACGGCCACGAAACATGGACATTGCTAGTGGAGGACCAACGCGCCCTTGGAGTCTTTGAACGGAAGGTGCTACGTACGATCTACGGTGGAGTGCAGATGGAAGACGAAACGTGGAGGAGGCGAATGAACCACGAATTGCACCAGTTGCTGGGAGAACCTCCCATCGTACACATCGCAAAAATCGGTCGACTACGATGGGCTGGGCATGTCGTAAGAATGTCGGACGACAGCCCTGTGAAAATGGTTCTCTAAAACGAACCGACAGGTACAAGAAGAAGAGGCGCACAATCGATCGATCAAGTAGAAGGCGACCTGCGGACCCTCCGCAGACAGCGAGGCTGGCGAGGTACATTGGAAACAACTTCTGTGTACAGCAGAGGCCACGCCGGCCTTAGTCTGATTGGTAAGGTAAGGTATCTGGAAAATATAATTTAGTGTTTCATAACTTAATTTTACTGCTTGGTGCGTAAATTGGTTTTGAGATTTTACTATCGTGTAATTTTAATAACAGATGTAAATTTCTGTCTAACGGGCCGCTCCTTTTATGTGCATCCAAGCAGACTTAAAGTTACATGATTTTTTTTAAGTGTGTATGCATGGAAATTTAGAATCAAAAGAGGAATCAGATTATTTTTGTATTTTATATTATTTGGTGATAAAGGTAACATGTAAGATAAATAAGCAAGTTGCGAAATTACGGTTGGGTGCCCCATCATTATCCACTGCGTATTTTGAAGAATCCGTGGCAATGATGTGATGTGATAGGAAGACACCACCAGTGCAGGACTTGCCATGGCGTACAGTTCCTCCTAATGGCAAGATCAAGCTGTACATACCTGTAATCCTCACTATTCCGTTGTATGAAGGGCCTCTGCTGATCTCGATCTGATGATTTCCATCAAGGAAGGCATAATTGGCATCCATGACTTGGGCCAGATAACCACGAATCCCTCATTCAGCCTTCGTCTGGCACCCTGTATTCCCCCCTTACCCTTTGTTATTGAATGTATGTATGTAATTTACGTAATATAATATAATATATGCATTTACAAAATATATCTGACATCCACTGAATTATTACTACAAAATAAAAATTAGATATGCATCGATATCTTAAGATTCCTGGAAAACCTGAAAACCAGTATAGATCAGTTCAATCAAAGAAGATAAAATTTAAATAGTATTTTGAAGAATTCGTAGTGTGCCCAAAAAAAATGTAAGGACAGAATTTGGAAAATCACAAAAACAATCTCATATACAGGGATGGTCAATTAAGTGATTAACATTTTGGGGTCCTCTTTCTAATATATTTAAGTATAACAGCCTAGAGTTAGAGTTCGATTCGGTCACCTTTTGCCATGTTTGCCTTGAGCCGTTTTGGGAAAGCATAACAAGCGGCAAGCAAGTTCAAAAAAGTGATTCCAAATTTTCTGCAAAGATGCTTTGAATTTTTCAATGCCCAGTGGTTGGGGTTCTTAAACTTTTCTTCCCTAATGCCGCAAATGGAAAAGTCCAATAGATTTACGTCTGGCGAAGAGACAGGCCCTAATTCTTTAGGAATAAATCCGACAAATTGTTCTTGCACCAGGCATGCGTAACTAATGCTCCTTAAGTTGCCCCCTCCTAAGTTTTGATTTGATTTTTAGAATTTTATTATTTGTTTCAATATTTTATTATTTATTTTTTATCTCTAGCAGGTTGCAAGCTAACTTGTTGCAATACAGTTGATGTTACTCCAATACTACTCAATTTAGTCACAATCAAGTCACTGTAACCACATATGACGATTTTGTGTTTCTTGGGATGTTTGTCAGATTGCTCGTTTGCCTAAATGAAAAAGCCAAATTACGCGAAGTTGCTTCGAATTTGTAACAAGTTGTAGCAAAAAAGCGTAAAAAGTGGACATTCATGATAATTTTTTTTAAATAGTAATGACTAACAATTTTATTACAATCGTTTTCCTTTAACCAAGAACCCAACCTATCTAGCCTAAAGTATGTAAAAAAAACGAAAGCAGCACACAACCGTCAAAAATGGTTTCAGCAGCTCTATTGTGACTTAATTGAGTCACAGCAAACACCCTTACTGGGGTGAAAAAAGTGTGCTATTATGCAAAAATATCTTAACCCGTAATTTTAACTATTAAAAAAAAAATATTTTGTTTTTTGCTGGCTATCTGAAAGTTAAAGAAGCTATGCTCAATTAAATTTTCAGTTCTTGATTAACCAAAAAACTGAATATTCAAACCAATGCTATAGCTTTCAGAAGCCAAATAATAATAGATTAAGAAACATAGTTGATAGTTAGAAAGAGTAGTCTTTTTGCAGGCTTTTTAAGCAATAGACATCCCTAAAGTCCTTGGCCATTCTCATGATGAATTGAATACTCCTTCATCTCAGCCACCAACGGCAAATGTTTTTCTGGTCATCGCAGTATTCCATTGGATTCCCAGTCACTGGGTACAACACTGAGGCAGATTTCCCCGGCTTTGATTGTCTGCACTATTTTGAAAGGCATACTAAAAGTAAACGAAATAGTTTTTTTAATGACTAATCTATAAAAATAATTGAAAAATTACTTACACTACGTAATTTGGGTCAACAAATAGAGGAAAAACGGAAAGCAGAGTTGCTCGACCGTAAATAAATAGCTGTCAAACAGCAGCCTACTGAGACTAACTTATCAGAAGGGTCTATGCGCTATACGACCTATTTTTTGTAACGAATCAAATTAAATGGTGCAATGTGTCGCCAGTTGAAAACCGAAATGCATAACTCTTGATAATTGATTTTATGCCAGTTGTGTAAGTTAAACCTAACATCCCATGTAGTGCGTTATATGGCGCACCACCGTGGAAATGCAGCGCAGTACTTTCGACGTAAGGTTTAACGTGCACTACGATAGCAAACTGTTATGTTAATGTTAAACTCACCCGAATTTTTCTGTAAGGTAAATCCCTGGGCATAGGGTATGATTGTATTTGCCATACAATCATACTAATGCAAAAATGGTACCTGTCATCGAAAGCTCTTAATTAATAACTGTGGAAGTGCATTTAGAACACTATGTTGAGAAGCAAGGTTTTTTTGGCTGTTTTATCGATGTTATGTAGAATAACTAGTTTTATGCGTGGTTTTATCAAAAGAGTCTTCTTCAAGTGTACCTTAAAATTGACTTTGTTATTTGGGGCAGGATTCACGTTTATTAATGCTGCCTTCGAGGTGGTAGTCGAACATTATTGGTTTCTTCTTCCTTGTGTAAGAAACAGCGGAGCACTTGGTTGGCATCCTGTTTGTGTTGCACTACGAAGTGAAACTATCAAGTTGATGTTGAAGAAACCATGCGTTTTCGATGGAATTGACCTGATTATAAATTTTCAATTCATCAGCAAAAGATAGCCTAGGGCCTTCCATACAAAGATTAACGCCGTTGAAGTACAGCAATAAGACAAGGGGCTCAAGACGACTTCCTTGTGGAATACCGGATGTGGCAAGGCATTCACCAGATGTGCAGTCATCAATCCTGACGCTTAGATGTCGTTCTGTTAGGTATGAAAGGAACTAACGTAAAACGTCGCCTCCAAAGCCCACACCCTCAAGTTTCACGAATGCAATGCGATTGTTGATCTTGTCGAAGGCTGAAAATAAGTCAGTATAAATTGCATCCGTTTGGAAGCCCTTACAAATAACATCTGTCACAGATCGCTTAGGCATGAACCCTTGCCGTGTATCGGCTATATATTGCTTTCAATGATTGAAGACTGGATCTAGTGGATTTGTTGGGTCTAGTGGAAACAAGCGCAAAAAATATATAGCTTTACATCGGCATTTGAAATCATTAAAACAAACAGAGACTAGCATACTCGCTATATGATGCTAAGAAGCTAGATTTATTATCCTTGTTTTATTTATATATTGAAAGAATGTGAACTCTGATGAAAATCTAAAATGGTTATTTAATAGATATTCAGATGACCATAATCCTAAAAATTTAACTTCCAAATAGAGGCAACATTAAATGATTATTAAAACATTTATTTAATATAATTTCAGTCAATAAGCCATAGTGGTTGAAGTCTTGTTTCTCGTGTAGCACCATTAGAAAGCAATATTAAACAACAAAATATTCATCAGAACCCACATTAGACTATCTTTGTTTGCCAACTCCAGCCAATCCAAAAACGATGCTCTGCTGGAATCCAACCGGCTGCACAACAAATCCGAACCATTATTGGAATTACCGCAACAAACTGCAACCGAAACAGACACGACACAGCCTGAACTACCAAATTAGGAATTACCAATTAGCATAAATCGCTCCGTTGCCGCTTATCTTGAATCTGATAACGTTTGAAAGCAATAAAGCTTTCGCTTAATGGATCACGTATGAGGGTGGGATGGGCCGTCAGATGACGGCACTATTGCTAGGGTTGGCAGCTGACTGGGTTCTGAAGCAACGGTAGGATTTGCATAAAACCGAGCTTCATCGGAGTGGAAAAATAGAGTTGCTCCCTGGAAGCCGGGAAATTCCACAGCGTGTTTTTTTTTTCGTACGTTCATCCCGGAAACAAGTGGGAAATCGAATAAATATTGCTCAAAATCACTGGCTTCGTAGGTTCAAGCGCGAGCACCATGACATAAATCAGGAGGATATTGAACCGTTTATTTGGTGTAGAGATTATTCACCCGTTTTTTTTTGGTAATTTAATTACCGCTCTGGAGGATAAATTATCCTGTAAAACGGATGGTTAAGTTTTATTACGGCGGAAAAATTATTTGAAACTCTATACTATCAAGTCCCTCCGATACTGATATTCGATTATTCACTAGAAGTTAGCTCCCTGTTTTAAACTATGTAAACAGTTTTACTCTTTTCGGGTCTACATTTTGGAAAGCAATAAACATGTTGGTAATAACAATAAATATTGCTGAGAAGAAGAGCGCCTTCATACAAAACCATATATAAAACATGCGTTTATAGCTGGATAACGCCAAAGCAACAAACACTTAGAAATAAACACCATTTAAAATGGGAACAAACAACCGGTATCAGAAGACATTATTACATTAGACTGTGAACGGGTGTGCACACATTTACCATAAGCCAGTGATTTGCACACAGTAGAAAGTGTCAATAATTACTAAGCTAATTGTAAAAGCAATAAGCTAGAAACGCTAAGAAAGAAAGAAAGAAGAAGAAAGTGTCCATTATTCATACGATTCGCAAACACATCGCTTTGATTCGAGTAAATAATTGATCTTTTCTTGAATCTTATTCAGTAGATATGCTGCGTCTCCATCAAAATATCGATGAATGAAGGAGAAATACTAAATTCATTGCAATGCATGAACAATAATTGTAAGGCACTGTTTAAAGCATATATGAAAACTGCAATAATAGGTTACGAGTGCCTCATTTTTGTATGTCCACCATGTCCAATATACTCCCGTACAATTGAACCATTTATTTCTTATTGGTAATTCAGATATTATTATTAATTACATTGATTGAAAGGCAATGTCACGCAGATACAATACAGCATGTGTTATGGATTACCTCCCCCTTTAACCCATTAGAACAACTTCAACCGTTTTTCAAACCCATCACAGCCAGCCCTCACGATTTACATTAGAATCTCGTCACATAGGGTATGTGTCCCTTGATCGGTTAAATTTTTTATTATAACTCATGAAATATTTTAGCTGTAAGCGATATTCAACTAATTATACACTTGCTTGGATAAGTATAATAAGACGTTTGGTAGTATGTTTCACGGAAAGTTCTAAAACTCATTTTATAATGTCAGAAACATTCGTGGGATATAGATTTAATGTCAGTCTATTAGCACCAAATTGGGTCTATTCATGCAACTTCGTCCCATTAGATAGGTTCATCATTAAATGCTGTCTTCGTATGGATTTTTTTTTCTGAATTTATGATTTGAGGCATTGAAACAAACTTAAATAAAACTGCTTTGAAACACTTATATGATAGGCGGTGCATGCTAAAAAAAAAAAAAAAAAATAAACCCAACAGCGGGAGATAATTTCTCACCCGTGTTAGGCAGTATTAGGAGAGGGACAAATCGCTAGAACTAGAAAAAAGCAATAGGTAGTATAAGAGCCCGACCGGTTGCATAATCTTTTGCCAGTCAAAGGGATTTCCTCCTCTTGCCTATCCTGCATGGGGTAGTATGGTAAAGGGTTATGTGCCTGATCGGATACTACCGTTCAATAATGCCCTCCGCTCGTTTTCAAAACTTGATCTTTCAATTTTCAAAGCCTGCCGTTGCCCTATACGGAATAATCAATACACTTTCTCTTCATGTCTATTTCGTTCTAGCAATAAATTACCGTCCACTCCTAGCGCTTCGCATGGAGATGATGAATTATCTACTTCTGACAAACTCCATCACTTATATGATGTTCACATATGAATTATCGGCCATTCAACAATGAAAACATTATAATTCACTCTTGACAGATTTTGTTTCATTGGTTTGTGTTTAGATGAACCATTTGAAAAATATACAACCGAAAATCATTCTTTCCATTGAAAATTTTACCAATAACAACATTTTTACTAAGCTATCAATACAACAGACCATAGCTGGGAACATAGAAAACACTATGTTCCAAAAATTGGGTCCACGGTTTTCTTGTTAAATAATTGTTTTTTGATCTCTGTGAACAGGTAGTTTATACGTCTGACTATTTTCTGTACATCTAGGCTTCATTATTTGGTTTATCGGTTCAATTTAGCTAAATTTAGATCATCCAAAGATCGTGGAGATAATCTATTCAGCTTAACCAGTGAAATCACGAAGCCTTAAAATATAAGGAAATCGAAATTTACGTGGAAGTGAATAGCTATAAATTGATTAAGAATATCTCAAATGCTTCGGATTAAATTGGTCATCCTGATAGCAACATAATTTTGTTGATTATTGCTGAATTAATGACATATTTGGCACATAGGCCGAATGAAGGAGCTAGGCTAATATTACATCTCGTTACCCTATTTGCCAGATTACAGACTTGAATTGTGCCAAAGTTGATGCCTTGTGCTCGTTCACCTTCGACAGTAGATATGACCACACAAAATAGTCCAGTTGATTGAGATCCGGTTAACCGTATGATTTTAATAATATTTTCATAGTCAATATATATAGGAGAGGGTGGGGCAATTCAGACCGGGAGGGTAAACCCGACCGTCGATTTTTTTCCCAATGGCAGCACATGAAAAAATCTCAACCTTATTATCTGACACGTTATGCAGCACCACTACTTTGACAAATATATACATTGACTTCAGTCGACCTTGAGATGCGCCACGGCGCACATTGGCACAATTCTGAAAAAAGACGGTCAAAAACATTTTCACACTTTTGTCATCATTTTATCGACTAGGTGTCTTGAGAAGAGTTGCTCAAAATTTTGTTTCGCATCTTTTGAAAAAACACGCCTAACCTTTCATAAGGGCTTAACTACACTTTGAAATTCTAACTTTTTCCAGCTACGAGATAACGGGTTATTGTCTTCGACAAAGTTGTAGAACAAGTAATTTTAAGAAAAGTTGCTGAAGACACTAAGTTTCCAGAACCTAAAGATAAAGAGATATATTGATATATTGATTTACTTCCAGCACTACCCTAAAACCGTTTTTTTAGATAATTAGTACTCTGTTCAAATTTGACGTAAATAATACCAGCCTACAAAAATAGAAATTGCGCACAAGAAAAAACGCGGTAAAAGCTTCCAATTTTGAGCTAACAACAAACAGGTATGTGCTATAAGAAGCTTACAGACTCTGTTTAAGCAATTCAAAAAAAAAAAAAATGAATCAAATTTGTATTTGTTTTATGGTGAAGACCATAATGCGTAGAAAAGGTATGTGGGGCTATTCAGACCGCCATCATGCGGGGTAATTCAGACCGCCTTGTTTCGCACATATTTTCACACATAATCAATCTTTTACCAGTAGAGATTATTAGTAATGCAAAAAATGGATTTCAGGTTGCAATGGTCCGCAAATACAAACCAAAAAAATCGAAGATTGATTCGGAAAACATCCGAAAAGCTCTTGTTGCGATGAAAAGGGGCATGTCGTTGCGAGCTGCTGCGCGTGATTTCGGCATTCCGCGTACGACGTTACTGTGCCATCGTCGTAACAATGAAGCTGTGGATAGGAATATTGTTGAAGTGACAATTCGACATCCAACAGAAGGAGTTACCGCCTCAGGATCAATGACAACAACAATCTCATCTGAAATTGACATTGATAAATTGATTGTGAAGAGACCTGGAAAGGCAACATTGTTTACTGGCGAACAGGAACAAGGTTTGGAGGAATACTTGTTGTATTCTTCGGACATATATTTTGGGTTGACAGGCGTACATGCGCGAACTTTGGCGTATCAGTTTGCAATCGACCTCCACTTAACTGTTCCTGCAAGTTGGAACTCGGCTGGAATGGCAGGTATTGATTGGTTAAGGGGATTTATGCATCGACACCCAAAATTATCGATGCGGAAAACAGAAGCCACCAGCTTGGCACGGGTATCTGCTTTCAACAGATATAATGTTGCAGCCTTCTTCACGAACTACACGAATGCTTCCGAAAAAATTGAGTTCGCACCACACAACATATGGAATGTCGACGAAACCGGCGTTACGACGGTTCATAAGGCTTTGCGTGTAGTTGCTCGCCGCGGACGTAAACAGATTGGCCAAGTAACGTCAGGAGAACGAGGCAAGCTCGTGACTCTGGTTGTGTGTGTATCAGCGGCAGGAATGAAACTTCCACCTTTCTTTGTCTTTCCTGCAAAACGATTTCAAGAGCATTATTTGAATGGTTCGCCGAGTGGCTCTGTTGGGAATGCGAGTCCTTCTGGCTGGATAAACTCATCTTTGTTTGTCCAGTTTCTAAAACATTTCCAAAAGGTTACGAGATGCTCTGCTGATCGACCCGTTTTGCTTTTGTTGGACAATCATGAGTCCCATCGTTCATTGGAAGCTTTGTTATTTTGCAGAGCAAACGGAATAGTTGTTGTTTCCTTCCCTCCGCACTGCTCGCACCGTCTCCAACCTCTCGACGTGAGTGTGTTTGGTCCGTTCAAAACAGCCATGAACAATCAATGCCAAAACTTCATGCGAATGCATCCGGGAAGACCAATCACGATAAATGACATTCCAGCAATGGTAAGTCGTGCGCTTGAAATTGGTTGCACTGAAGTTAACATAAAATCAGGTTTTCGTACTTCCGGCATTTGGCCGTTGAATCCCGATATTTTTCAAGACATCGACTTTCTTCCAAGCTCAACAACTGATAGGAAATTCGATGAAAATGTCCCTAAGCAAGATGCGGAATTACATGTGAGTGTTTCGCTCAACAAGTCCAATCCACCCATTGATTCAGCAAAACCATGCTCGTCGAACATGTCACATAATGAAATGTTGCAATCGATTGAGGCATACCCCAAAGCACCGCCGAGGAAAAATGCTTCACGCCGAGGTAGGAAGCCAGGTCGAACGACTATCTTGACTGAGGATGCAGTAATCAATGACATCGCCGAGCGAGAGAGAGTTCGTCAAGAAAAGCAAAACAAGGTGAAGCGGCCAGTCGGTCGGCCACCGAAAAAGAAGGTCCCTCCAGCATCATGCAGTGGTGAACTAGTTCGAAAGCCATTAAAACGTACATCGAAGAGCAATCAAAAATACGCCGAGGAAGACAGTGACGATTATGATTGAATTTCGATTGCGATTGTTATTTTTTTCTTATTCTCCACTTTTATTTTTATATATTAACTATGAAATTTTAATTTTGTTGATGGAATAAATGATTATTTTCGATGGAACCGGAGTTAGTTGGTTAAATTACAATAAAATTGCATTATAATTGAGGTGGTCTGAATTGCCCCACACCCCGGTCTGAATTACCCCACGTGCTTGAATTTTTTTTTTAAAAATATGGGTTTTAGCAGATCGACGTTAAAATTCTAAATTTCCTCTAGCGATTTATTTCTTTTTGCCCAAAAGTGTTGCCAACCAAAAATTCCTTCAAGTACTGTCGTTTAAAATACGTTTTTCTGACTTTTTCAATCATTATTTTTCAATTTGCTTAGGTAGGTCTGAATTGCCCCACCCTCCCCTATTTTTTTTTTTTTACTCTTATACAAAAAAAAAAAAAAAAAAAAAAAAAAAAAAAAAAAAATTAAATATTACAAAAAAAATAATTTTTTACACATATACACATATATTTTTATAAAATTATAATATATTAAAAATATTTTTTTTCTTTCCCCCCGTGTTCTTTTGCCGTGTGTGTTGTTATAAAGAAATAAAACCCACTCATCTATTCGTGCCCCAACAAAACCCCCCCGTAACCCCCCCCCCTTAAAAAAAAAAAAAAAAAAAAAACCAAAGAACTTCCAACATATGGAAAACGCACATCTCACGTATTGCGGTAAATGCGGTTTGTGTCTAGTGGACCTACGTTGCTTTCGATGTGCTGTTTTCACAACTCCAACGATTCATACGTACTCTTGGAAGTTGCATTGAAATTTTTTATCGGTGTTCACCCAAGCACATCAGACAGGAAATGTTATATAGATATACCGGAGAGTATATTGTATGTGGCAATCCACAGTGACACAGATCAAGAATTCAGCAGGAAAAGTAATCTTGAAGACACCTTTTTTTTTTTCAGAAAATTTATACCTGCGTTGTTCGGCACTATATATCATGGTTTGTTCAGTTTAGGCAAGGTTACAAGCAACTTGTGAAAGATACATTTTTTTGATTTAATTGCTAGAGATTAACATTAATTATGGTGCCTGGTCAAAACTGATTTTCAAATAAACATTAATTAAACAGGCCAAAAACTAATTCATTCAAGAACTACTAGAACTCACTGGTTACAATACACACTTGTTACAATTTGGTTGACGCAACTTACATGAGATATATTGAAGTTGCAATCATGTTAATGTAACCATTTATGTTAATTATTTGGCTCATGGGAAAAAGTGTATGAAGTACACAGAAATATTTTTTTGTATTGAATTTGATTGAAAGAAACCTCGGCAACATGTCTAATAAGAAAAATGGCCGGCCAATTTTTTATTATGCCTCTAATATAGAAATAATCCTTAGTATAGACATCGCTGCTGCAATTTAAAAAAAATCATTCTTCTTGGCATTTACTTCTTTAAAAAAAAAATCGTGTTCATTTGTTTGATTTTCTATATCCAGTTCTATTTTAAAAACTCATACATGATATGAACCGATATTACGCTTCATATAACTTAGAGTTATCATTGAATGCTTTGAAATAATCACTGTAACGTCTTTAATTTTTTTTCTAGATTTCTTTAGATAAATAACACTGAAGGGCCCTAGACCTATTTAAATTTAAGTTCCCTTGAAGTTTTTTAAGAGATGATATCTATCTATCTATCTTCTATCTATACATATAAAAACGGATTTCTGTCTGTCTGTCTGTCTGTCTGTCTGTCTGTCTGTCTGTCTGACCTTAATAGGCTCGGAGACTACTGAACCGATCGGCGTGAAAATTTGTATGCAGGGATTTTTGGGGCCGGGGAAGGTTCTTAATCTATACATATAAAATCGGATTTCTGTCTGTCTGTCTGTCTGTCTGTCTGTCTGACCCTAATAGGCTCGGAGACTACTGAACCGATCGGCGTGATAATTTGTATGCTGGGGTTTTTGGGGCCGGGGAAGGTTCTTAAGATAGTAAGAGACCCCTCCCTCCTCTGAAAGGGGGGGCTCCCATACAAAGGAAACACATATTTCTGCATAACTCGAGAACTGATCAAGCAAAGGAATCCAAATTTAGCATGTGGAAGTTTTTGGTGGCAAGAAATGTTTCTATGGTAGTTTGAGACCCCTCCCCTCTCTAGAAAGGGAGGCTCCCATACAAATGAAACAGAAGTTTCTGCATATCTCAAGAACTAATCAAGCAAATGGAACCAAATTTGGCATGTGGGGTTTTATGGTGGCAAAAAATGTTTCTATGGTGGGTTGAGACCCCTTCCCTCTCCTAGAAGGGGTGCTGTCATACAAATGAAACTGAAATTTCTTCATAACTCTAGATCTAATAAAGCAAATGGAACCAAATTTGGCTTGCGGGGATTTTAAAGGCAATAAATGTTTCTACGGTGGTTTGGAGACCCCTCCTCTCTCTCTGGTAGGGGTCGGGGCTCCCATACAAATCAAACACAAGTTTCTGAATAACTCGAGAACTAATCAAGTAAATGGAAACAAATTTGGCAGGTAAAGGTTTTTGAAGGCAAGAAATGTTTCTATGGTAACTCAAGAGCCCTCCGCCCTCTGTAAGAGGGGGGGTCTCATACTAATGAGACACAAATTTGTGCATAACTCGAGAACTAATCAAGCATATGGCACCAAATTTGGTATGTGGAGGTTTTTGGAGGAGAGAAATGTTTCTATGGAAGTTTGAGACTCCTCTGCCATCTGGAAGGGGGAGGGAGGGGAGTTTCCAAACAAATCCAGCACAAATTTCTGCATAACTCGAGAACTAATCAAGTAAATGGAACCACATTTGGCAGGTGGAGGTTTTTGAAGGCAAGAAATGTTTCTAAGTTGACTCGAGCCCCTCCCTTCTCTGAAAGGAGGGCTCATATACAAATGAAACACAAATTTCTGAATAACTCGAGAACTTATCAAGTTAATGGAACCCAATTTAGCATGTGGAGGTTTTCAAAGGCAAAAAATGATTCTATTGTGGTTTTAGACTCCTCCGCTCACTGAAAGAGGGGTTTCTCATACAAATGAAACACGAATTTCTGCGATAAAAATTAAAGGAAATGGAACCAAATTTGGCATGTGGAGATTTTTGAGAGAAATAAATGTTTCTACTGTGGTTTGAGACCCCTCCGCCTTCAGGAATATGCTATCATTTATATCTAATTGTGTTAATATTATTTTTACCTTGTCTATTCAGTATTTTTAGCAGGGTCTTTTTTTTGCCTGCGTGTAAGAATAATTATTGATTTCTTAAAACTAGTTCTTATCTATAGAGAGAATTGATCATTGCAATTGAAGATTGCAATAATTTTTGTCTAAAATTATGAATTATGTTGTTGGACATTTCTTCTAGAGCCTCAACGTTTAAAATTCTATGTAATTCAGTAGTACTGAACCAGGGTGGCAGCTTCAAAATCATTTTCAGAACTTTGTTCTGAATCCTTTGAAGTGTTTTTTTTTCCTAGTAGCACAACAACTAGACCATATTGGCACAGCATAAAGCATGGCCGGTCTAAAAATTTGTTTGAATATTAGAAGTTTGTTCTTCAAACAAAGTTTGGATTTTCTGTTTATAAGAGGATATAAACATTTTATATATTTATTACATTTGGCTTGAATGCCCTCAATGTGATCTTTAAAAGTTAATTTTTGATCAAGTATCAGTCCAAGATATTTTACTTGATTTGACCAAGAAATTGGAACTCCGTTCATAGTGACCATATGAATATTACTTGGTTTCGCTCTAGGCTTGTGTGGGAATATTATAAGTTGAGTTTTGGAAGCATTAGGAGAAATCTTCCATTTTTGAAAATAATCTGTAAAAATGTCCAAGCTTTTTTGTAGCCTCCTGGATATAATACGAAGACTTTTTCCTTTAGCGGAAATGCCTGTGTCATCAGCAAAGCAAGATTTTTGACAGCCCTGAGGTAAATCAGGGAGATCTGAAGTGAAAATGTTATAAAGTATTGGCCCAAGAATGCTACCTTGAGGAACACCAGCTCTGACAGGCAATTGATCAGATTTAGAATTCTGATAATTTACTTGCAAAGTTCTATCAGTTAAGTAGTTTTGAACTAATTTCATGATATAAAGCGTAAAATTGAACTTTTTTCAGTTTCGCAATCAAACCTTCATGCCAAACACTGTCGAATGCTTTTTCTATGTCTAGAAGAGCAACTCCAGTGGAGCAAAAGTTGATGCGTAGTTGAATGCCCATGGCGGAGTCCAAACTGTTCATCAGCAAAAATTGAGTGTGTATTGATGTGAAGCATCATTCTATTCAAAATTATTTTTTCAAAAAGCTTACTTATTGAAGAAAGCAAACTGATTGGTCGGTAGCTAGAAGCTTCAGCCGGATTTTTGTCTGGCTTTAAAATAGGTACGACTTTTGCATTTTTCCATTTATGTGGAGAGTAAGCCAGATGAAAACATCTGTTAAATAGTTTTACCAAGAAAGACAAAGTACTCTCAGGGAGTTTTTTGATTAGGATATAGAAAATTCCATCATCACCTGGTGCTTTCATATTTTGAATTTTTTTAGTTATAGTTTTTACTTCATGCAAATCAGTTCCCCAAGAATCATCAACAATATTTTCTTGTGAGAAAATATTCAGATACTCCCTGGAAACTTGATCCTCAATAGGACTTGTAAGACCCAAACTGAATTTATGGGAGCTCTCAAACTGCTTAACAAGTTTTTGAGCTTTTTCCGCATTTGTGAGCAAAATTTTATCACCTTCCTTAAGCGCTGGTATAGGCTTTTGAAGTTTTTTCAATATTTTAGAGAGTTTCCAGAAAGGTTTGGAACTCGAATCTAATTTTGACACATTATTTTCAAAATGTTTGTTCCTCAGGGCAGAGATGCGTTTTTTAATTTGTTTTTGTAAATCAAGCCATATGACTTTCATAGCGGGATCACGTGTTCTTTGATATTGACGCCTACGTACATTTTTAAGACGAATCAAGAGCTGAAGATCGTCATCAATTATAACTGAATCGAATTTAACCTCGCAATTCGGCACTGAAGCAGCTTGCTCTATTTATTGAGAAAGCCGGAGATTCAAGAGCATTATTAATTTCTTTTCTTGTTTGCAATGGAACATTAGGATAAAGTTGTATTCCATAAATGTTCGATATTGGTCCCAATCAGCTCTATGGTAGTTGAAAGTAGAACTGATGGAATTTGAAATGATTTCTTGAGATATTTCAAATGTAACTGGGTGATCAGAACCAAAGTCAGCATTGGTAATCAATTGACTACAAAGTTGACATAAAGCAGTTAGGACCAGATCAATAATTGAGGGATTTCTGGCTGGAGAAAAGCAAGTTGGGCTTTTTGGGTATTGAATAGTGTAGTAGCCTGCAGAACAATGATTAAAAAGTATATTACCATTGGCATTGCTTTGCGAATTATTCCATGAGCGGTGTTTTGCATTGAAATCACCAATAACGAATAATTTAGACCTATGACGGGTAAGTTTCTGGAGGTCACCCTTGAGCCAGTTCTTTTGCTGGCCAGTGCATTGGAAAGGCAAATAGGCAGCTATGAAAGTAAATTGGCCAAATTTTGTTTCAACTGAAACCCCCAATGTTTCAAAAACTTTGGTTTCAAATGAAGAAAGAATGTGATGTTTGATACGCCTATGGACAATGATTGTAACGCCACCACCAGCTCCATTTAGGCGATCATTTCGGTAGACAAAATAATTTGGATCTCTTTTGACTTTATGGGCAGGTTTGAGATAAGTCTCAGTTATAACAGCAATATGCACGTTATGAAATCTTAAAAAATTAAATAGCTCATCCTCGTTATCTCTGATCGAGCGAGCATTCCAATTCAAAATATTTAATGATTTAAAATCCACTACTGAACTTCAATGTCATGACAATATTATTGGCAAATTTAATACCAGTTTGGATAGCTTCAAACATGGAATTAGTTTTTAGCATATCGGTTATCATATCGATTAACGGGCTGCAAAATGGTGAGTAGACACCTGAGATGGAGCGTGCGTCCACGCAACATAGCTATGGTCCTCACAAGTTCCTACCTCATGCTTCCACGGGTCAAGAGATGACAAAGACCGCTAGCTAAGGGTTGCGTACTTAGCTGGTAGTGCAGCCTGGGCACTGTTGTCCTTCTGACTTCAGCTAGATTGAGGAGGTGCGTGCTGAGCGTCTGTCCACCAAGGAGGTGCGGCTCAAACAGCGTCTGTCTTGGCATCCAACGGTTGAGTAAGAAACGCCGTATCGCGTCAACTATACATTAGGTGGCATACGCACCAAGGCGATGTAGGCAGCGTAACCCGGGTAAAGTAGCATGCTGAAATCATACCCTACTACGAAAAATGGAAGTATTCTTTATACGGTATATAATTTCAAAATATTCGTCGTCCAAATTAGTTAATTCAAAAACAAACATTGTTTATGAGCCTACCTTTTCTATTTTACAGACATAAAGAATCATTTATGGGACCAGTAGAAAAAAAGAGTTATCGAAGAATTTCCTGTCATTCATTTTTAATTTATTGTTTGTTTTGGATTTATTGAGTTTCCGTTTTTGGGCAGTAATCATACTCGTATGAAATTTATTTGCCTAAATTTTCTTTGCTATTTTGCTAGGCTGTCAGGTGATCAACTTTATTTCATTATATCACGTTGGAATTTTCGCTATTTCAGAGTTTCAATCATCTAACATCGCAGCGGAAGCGGCAAATAGCGGCATTCAATTATTATATGTACATTATGTAGTATTTCTTTACAACATAGTATTATTGAGCTGATTATGAGCTGATCTGATTCATGCAGCGCTGTGTGCCATTTGGCTAGTGTTTGATTTTACATTTCAACCTTTATTACTTGATCATAATTCACAATATCATTATATTTGGTAATATTGTTTTATTTGTTTTTCTTCAAAGATGATTATAACATTACTTATTGTTTTTGCCCATTTATCTTTAACTCCCTTCCACTTAAATCTTCCCATTCCCAACTCGGTAGCAATAACTTTTAGGTCAGCAAAAATAAAAGCGGACTGTTATTATAAAATCAGCATCAAGTAGCAAATAGTGACCATGGCAACAGTAAATTAAAATATATAAATGTTAGTTTTGTAAAATTTTAATAGATTTAACAAACTTTTTCAGGATACCTCAAATCAAAATTTTGGTGAATAGCTGCTATCGCTGAAAACGAACGAAAACGTGCCTAAGCGCGGAACCACAGAACTCTACACTTTAACATTTTACAACATTTCTTGCATTTCAGGATCAACCGAATGAAGATCATATATTATAGATACGAATGCTTGTAGTATTTTTCGTTTACATAAATATATACACTATTATATAAATATTTCATGGAAATGGGAAGGACCATCAGGACCCCCGATTGAATCACACTGGATGGGGAGAGTGGGAATGCCAACTCCCCATTGCTAACAGTTTGTGAATAGAGGGCGGGCTCTTCTCCCCGCCCATTGGGGCATCCTCATGTTAGATAGCTTGCTCTTTTGACCAATTGTTCAATCTTGTTGTTGGAAGGAGATTCTTTACATCCCTGTGGATACGTATAAGTGATGTTGCATATCGATCCACCCAACCCCTTTTTGGCCCTTCATACAACGGCATGATTAGGATAATCAGTGGTTATTAAAGCTTGATCAAGTCTAACAGAGGGGAGAGCCCATTGCTGTCGGACTTAGTTTCCGCGCTACAATGGGTGGTAGTACATATCATACATCATACATATCGGTTATCATATCGATTAACGATTGCTGTAAAAATTCTAATTTAGGAGCAGATATGTTACCTAAATCAAATTCATCAGAAGTACCGTGGGAATTTTGGTTTTGGTTTCTACCCAGCGTAGGTAGGTCCATTTACATGTTGAACATTGTTAACAACACGGTTAGGTAAGAATGTAGGGGTTGCAGATTGCCGTTGGTTGATGCCTGCAGGTATCGAAATCGTATTTGCTCCTCGTTGAGCGTTTGAAGTTACAGTTGCGGATGGAAAAACCTGTCTGCTGTTTCTACCGACGGTTTGGTAGGAATTAGTTCTTTGCTGATCGTTGTTAACAGCTGCAGAATGGGTAGTAGCTCCCATACAAATAAAAAGCAAATTTCTGCATAACTCGAGAACTAATCAAGTAAATGAAACCCATTTTAGCATATGGGGGTTTTTGGAGGCTAGATTTCTATATACATAAACATGAATTTCTGTCTGTCTGTCTGTCAGACCTTTATAGACTCAGAAAGTTCTGAACCGACCAACGTGAAAATTTATATGAAGGGGTTTTTGGGGCTGAGAAAGGTTCTTATGATTGTTTGAGACCCCTTCTCTCTCAGGAAGGAGCGCTCTCATACAAATGAGACACAAATTTCATCATAACCCGAGAACTAATCAAGCAAATTGAATCAAATTTGGCATGTGGGGGGTTTTGAAGGCAAACATGTTTCTATGGTAGTTCAAGACACCTCCCCTCTCTGAAGAAAGGGGGGGGGGGGGGGGCTTTCAACAAATGAAACTCAAATTTTTATTATAATCGATGAGCCCAATGTGATGGTTCGAGAACTAATCAAGCAAATGGAACCAAATTTGGCATGTGGGGGGTTTTGAAGGCAATGATTGTATGGTGGTTTGAGAAACCACCCCCCTCTGGAAGGGAAGGCTCCTAAACAAATGAAACACAAATTTCTACCAAAAAATGAGAATTATCCAGGTTACTTAAACACAAAACGTGTATTTCTCGGGTAAGGAGCATGTTTTGATAGAAGTTTGAACCCCTGCTTATTCAAGAAAAAAAAATCATTTCGAAAAAAAAACCATAAACGTGCCAGTTATATTTAATTTTCTTTCATTTAGTTGCAAGCGTAGCAGCGCACGCACCGGGTTCAGCTAGTATACTCATAAAAATCCTTTGGGTTTCGTTTCGATTTGTTTCACAATTCCCATTGAATATAATCACTCTTTCTTGAAATTAAAATCACTTTGAAAGTCTCTTAATTAATTCATTTATAGTTCCCCTGATGAATTTAATTTCTCTTTAAAGAAATCTGTTTGCGAAAATCTTTAAAATGATCATTGAAAGCAGTTAGAATTCGAGAGCCGATGATAGCTGAATTTCAGATCCAGCAACCCATTTCAAAATGCCCATTCCGATGTTATTTTTACATACAATAAGCTCCGCATGTAAACATTACCTGTATCTTTTAGATAATGGCACCGTAGACAATCAGACAATTTTTGAAAATCTTTGCATTTTTAGTCACAGTAATGATGTTCTACTCCATATTTTGATTACATTAAATCGGAAAGAATGCAAATTGTATAACACTGTATAACAAACTAAATCGGATTACATCGATATTACTGTTAAAATAGAATTTGTTATTGCAAATTAAATCTTTTGCGATGTTAAATCAACTTGCAAAACAATAAATTGATGTTTTCACATTTGCAATTTTTTTTAAAATATATTTAGTAAGATCAATATGTCATATCAGATAGATCTTACCAAATTACGCCTCCAAAATAACACTTTCTTGTTTAGTCGCTAAAATGATAAATGAGAAAATAAATGCAATCTATAAATAGAGTTAATTTTCCAAAACGCAAGTCTGGTATGCAAATCTACCAAGCGTCGCACGCGTGTATGTGTGTAGGCTTTGTTCGTTGCTTGCCAATAAAGTCATGCTGATCCAACGGCTCATTACGAACTCACCTGCGTAACAATGTTTCGCCACAAAACTCGGTTGAGGGCTGCTTGTCTCCAGTTTATCGAGTGTCCCGCACATCCAAGATCTTCCTCCTTTTTGTTTAATTATCTCTGCGTCTTGTTTCGATTCATTCTTCTCCTTCAAATGCTCTTTTCACATACCCCCTCAAAGATGGTCCTAAGCAGTCGTTCGAAAACTCCTTAACGTTCTTGCAATTCCTCTGTGAGCATTGTCCACGTCTCATGTCCGTAAAGAACTACCGGTCTTATGAGTATCTTGTACATGGTATACCTAGCACGGGAGTGAAAATTACCAGACGTCAGGCTCTTGTTGAGTTCATAGTAAGCATGACTTCCGGCAGTAGTGTGACTCTAAATTTCTGTGCTGCAGTTTTTATCCGACGTCACCAATGATTCGAAGGATACAAATCCATTCACTACCTTGAACTCATCTCCGTCAATTAGATCAGTTCGGACTATGCGAGCTCTATCACGCTTGGTACCTTCTACCAACAGATACTTAGTCTTCGACATATTCACCTTTTTCCAACCTTTTCTGCTTCAGTTATCTGCTTGATGCACTCATCAGCAACCACTTGTAACATTTTTTTGGTAATGTCCCCGTCGTCAGTGAAGCAGATAAACTGGCTGGATTTAGTGAAAAAGTACATATTAACAGTATTGTATACGCCATTGAATTGGTGAAATTGGTGGAATATCCCAGATTCTATCAGTTGAAGCAGACAAGTCGCCAACTTATCCGAGCCTATTTTACAAGTTCTGCTCAAATATCATCCGTACATGTTGTTTTAATGGGAAAGGGTAAATGCATCCTTCTTTTTGCGGAAATGCTCCTTAAACTTTGGAAAAAACGCTCCTTAGATGCAATCAGAGGTATTAACCTTCTGGTTAGCGCTTGCCGGATGTTTTGACGGGTCTTAAGTTTCTTCAAGATTGTATATTGGAGCTTCGCTCCGCAATCTTTTAGGTAGTTTTGACGGGTCTTAAGTTTTAACAAGATTGTATAGTGTAGATTCGCTCCGCAATCTTCTGGGAAGTTTTGACGGGTCTTAAGTTCCTTCAAGATTGTATAGCGGAGCTTCGCTCAGCAATCTTCTAGGTAGTTTTGACGTCTTAAGTTTCTTCAAGATTGTATAGTTTTAACGGGTCAAAAGTTTCTGAATTTAAGAGTCGTCAAAACGAAATTAAAACCCGTTGAAACGAAATTAAGACTCGTCAAAATGAAATTTAAACCCGTCAAAACTACCTAGAAGATTGCGGAGCGAAGCTCCGCTATACAATCTTGAAGAAACTTAAGACCCGTCAAAACAACCGGCAAGCGCTAACCAGAAGGTTAATACCTCCGATTGCATTATACCGGGCAAAGGAGCATTTTTCCAAAGTTTAAGGAGCATTTCCCCAAAAAGAAGGGTGCATTTACCCTGCTGCCGTTCATTCCTAGCTTCCCATCTCGTGGGAGTTTGTTCATCGCCCTCGACTGCCATATTGATGAAACTATTCCTCCTGGTGTTCCACCTCAGCGCTATTCAGGTGTTCAGCACTGGTTGCCACTTTACACAATCCTCAGCAATCATCGTCAAATTCGTTCATCTGTCAAAATACCTTCATCCTTATCCCGGCACCTTCCAGTTCGCAGCAAGAATCCTGACCCGTTGAGTTTCTTTCGGGTTTCTTGAGAAGCACCTTCTCTATTCCTACATGCTTCAACTCCTCCCGGCAGTTTATAATTAAAAAACAGGTTCTTCTAGGAGATAAATCGTATTAGTAGAAATTTGCACAATCTTATCATATAGGACTTATTTGGTTCCTTCATCTCTAATTGCTTTGAACATTTAAACATAATTAGTGCAAAACCCGGTCGTTTGCTATCGTCAAACATTATTTTAAGGGTGCTGAAAGTTGTCACCATGTTTATATTAATGAATATTACAAGCAAATGAATGTTTTTTACGCTGCGAAAAAGTTGAATTTGAAATTATTTAGTTTTTTTGCCTACACCCCAAATTTTAATTTTTACAAGTTTGGAACTTTTATTTGCGAGCATTATGGTTACGAGTAATGAAATATGATCTTTTATGCATTTCATGTAACATGGAGTAATCGTATGATAATCTATCACGGAAGAGAACCAATTTAAACTTGTAACTTGTCGTGACGCGAGGAGCCGACTGCGATAAAAATAGGTCTGGTGTTGTTATAAAAACTAAAGGCAACGATCATGTGAATTTAAGGTTTTCGAACCCCAGTATAAAGTCTAGTGGCTGTTTTCAACTCATTACGGACTTAGATTTTAGGTTTCCAAATATATTCTAGGCGATGTTGTAAAAGTAGCATCCAAAACGTGACTTGTAGTATGACAGTATTTATTGTTTTGAATTTCAAATTAGTATCCAACAATACATAAACAGAACAGACAATTGACTCATATATATCTCTGAATCTCTAAGTATTTACGTGTAGCAAGGATTACCTCACTCGTAATATTCATTATTTTTCAGAGTGTAGGATTAGATCAAACGATAATCAATAAACTTTACTCATAAGGCAAAAACGTTTGAAAAATTAAATGATGTTAATACAGTCACCGCCAGAAAAAAGTGCCCACCTACCCCAGTTTCTCCTTTTTGTGCAGCAAACTGTAAAATAAGTGAAAGATTCTAAGTTTTGTTGTATTGATGGCATATTTATTATGTTATTTTCTTGTCTGGTACCTAAAAAAACACGGCCTGCAAAGTCATTTTTTTCTTCACGAAATATCAAACTATAGTAGAAATTATGCATGTCAAAATAAAGTGCCCACTTCTTATTTTCTTTAAAAAAAAACAAGTTGTAGATCCAGTCTATTGAGTGATCAGTAGTTGATGTGTCCTCCCCTGGCCTTCAACAGTTTTTGCAAACGTTTCGGCATACTCTCCACCAGATTCTTCAGGTGTTGTGTGTCAAGATCTTCCCAGGCGTTCTCAAGAGCTTGAAAATAGTTATGTTTGTTGGTAACTCCTGTCTTATCAACTCGTGAATCCAAGATGGCCCACAGATTCTCTATTGGGTTCAGATCTGGACTCTGTGGGGGCCATTCCATAGGTTTAATACGGCAGGAACGGAAGAATGCCTTTGACTTCTTCGCGGTATGTTTTTGGTCATTATCTTGCTGGAACACAAATTTGTTTTCCAGCCCAGTTTTAACCAACGAAACCTCCAAATTCTCACGCAATATGTCGATGTAGGAATCTGCTGTCATAATACCATCGATTTTTACCAAAGCACCAACACCCGCCCAAGAAAAACACCCCCACACCATCACGTTCCCTCCACCATGCTTAATTGTGCCCTGGATATGTCGATCTTGAAGCACCTCTCCAGGTTTACGCCATACACGAGCTCGTTTTTTGCTGTTGAACAACTCGAATTTGGACTTATCAGTCCACAAAACAGTCTTCCAATATTCTAAAGGTTTATCAGCATATTCCCGAGCAAATTTGAGTCGTTTCGCTTTGTTGACTTTGCTAATAAAAGGCAACTTCTTACAAAACCTGCTCTTCATACCGTGTTCAGCGATCCTTCTGCGTAGAGTACTGTCCGAGATCGGTTGTTGAATCACTTCCTTGATCTCCCTGAGGGTAACCTTCGGATTTTTCTTAATTTCTCGAATGATTCTCGCATCTGTTCGGGAATCTGTTCTACGTTTCCTTCCCCTTCCTGGACGATCAGCTACTGAACCATAGGTTTTGTACTTTGCAAAAAGTTTGGTAACCGCTGCTTTGCTGTATCAATACTTTTCACCAATCTTGCGATGCGATTCACCTTTCTCGATGTCACGAATAACACATTTTCGGATCTGCAAGGGAATAGTTTTGCTTGCCACCGTATTATCCATGGTTAATTAGATAACTCGCACTGAATCTTTCTGACCGACAACTGAAATCCGTAAGAAGATCAACAAATTGAATACGAGGGGCGTTTGGATGTAAAAATTACATACACATAATATATTTTCAATTGGGCACTTTATTATGACACACCAAATTTACACCACGTATGGTTCAAAAAATAATTTTGCAAAAATGTGTATTATCCATTGCAAAAATACACATACATCTTTAAAATAATAATATTATCATACTTAGAAAAATATATGACTACGATATAATGAGTTTTTCAATGACTTTAGAGATAAAGCGTGTTCATGAGAAAAGTGGGCACTGTATCTCTCTAGTTAAGCATCGAGAAGTGTCCCATTTTAAGCTTTCTCGCCAACATAACAATTATATCGAAATATAATCTGACACTCGAAAAGAATAACAAGCAGAACCTTACAAACGTTTTGATGGGTTACGTAAAAATGTCCGAAGAACCCTATAGTTTACATATTTATTGAGGCGATCATCTATAATTGTCCCAATTTGTCCCAAATATATTGAAAACCTCAGACTGAACTTAAACTACAAAACTTAGCAAGGAAAATTATTTAAAAACTTAGCTGTTTTCTGTGATTGTTTTTTATGAATCTAGTGGGCCTGTTTGTTTTGAACAACCTCAACGAAACTAAATTCTCAAAGCAGTGCTCTTTGATTAAATTCGAAACAGGTTGAAACTTTTTATTTAGCAAATAGATGAACGAAAAATACTACAGACTTCTTGAAGCGTCCCAATTTGCCCCTTTTTCCCTATTTATTAGATTTATATGAATTTATTGGAATTTATGCCATGAGTGGAACAAAGAAAATTATTCGAAAAAAAGCTGACTTATGTAAAAATGTCCGATGAATCGAATGGTATACATATTTTTCTGGTCAAACATAGATAAATATTCCAACTTTCCATTTTTCCTTAGAGCAAAGGTTTTCTGGGGCGATAGGAGATAATATTTGATGAACAAAATTTGTCTACGCATATGGTGAAATATCAAAGTTTATGGAGTTATTGAACTTTTAATGCTATGGTACATGTTAGTCTTAAATTGGCTGTCACTAAATTATGCTAAAAAAAGGGTGTCCACAGTTAAATTGCATCATTTTAAACTAATCCTCAGAAACAAGTCTCTCCACCAATTGTCATGAAATATTCAGGGAATAGAATGCAATGTATAATCTAGGTTTAAATATTTTTACTCCACTGTATTTCTTTACCAAATCCAAAAGCCCGAACTTTCTTCTTAATACCACGCATAAGATTTTGTACAACGCTTGAACCGAATTTTTTTCCGCTTTCAACCATGACTTCAACATTTCCTGTTCTGTAGTGAAAACTTTAGGATGCTAACGAAGTTCGTGCTTCATTATAATATTTATAATATTTTTCAATTGGCCGCAACTCTGGAGAGTTTGGGGGATTAAGATCCTTCGGCACGAAATTAACAACATTCGTCTTGTACCACTCCAGAACATCCTTGGAATATTGACAAGAGGCTAGTTCCGTCCAAAAAATTGTAGGAACGTTGTGTGTTTTGAGAAACGGAAGCAGTCGTTTTTTCAGGCATTCATTCATGTATACTTGATCATTTACAGTTGAAGTTGTCAAGAAAGGCTTGCTCCATTTACCACACGAACAAATCCCCTGCCAAATCATGAATTTACTGGGGGAACTTTGACACTTGCTGTTTCCTGAGAGACTCTGGAACATCGAACTTGTCTTTCGCAGTCGAATACTGGTTGCCGGGAATTTGTTTAAAGTCCGCTTTTACGTGTGTTTCATCGTCCATGATGCAGCAGTGCGGTTTCGTCAACATTTGTGTGTACAGCTTACGTGCACGTGTTTTAGCTGTCCTATTCTGTTTTTCATTGCGGTTTGGAGATCTCTGAACTTTGAATGAACGGAGCCCGGCTCGTTTCTTGGATTTCTGCACGAAACTTTTGGTCAAGTGCAGCTTTTTTGCGACATCCCGAACGGAACAGTTGGGTTTGCGTTTAAAGGCAGCAACTACTCGCTTGTGATCCTTCACACAGTACGGAACACTTTTTCTACCATCACTTTCTTCCGATCGACAGTTAAACGTTCCCCGAAACGTTTTATGACACGAGACACTGTAGACTGGTGAATTTTCAACATCTTTCCGATGGCTCGGTGCGAAATAAGTGGGTTGTCGAGGTGCGTGTGCAAAATGTTCTCGCGCACTTGCTGTTCCTTCGACTCCATTTTCTAAACTACGACACATTTCACAATGAAATTCACGCAGTGTAAACAATACACGCTGAGGTCATTTAACCCAAAATTTCGTTGAAATCAACCCAGGGGCAAAATGTTACAGCTTATTGAAAGTGATGCAATTTAACTGTGGACACCTTTTATTTAGCATGATTCTTTTTCCTTATTCAAAAGTTGAGAAAATTCTGCATAACAATTTCATTTAAACTTTGAGTAACGTTTGCATTTAAAAAACTGGACAAAAATAGCCGATTTCTCATGGGTTTACCTTCACCCGCACTGACAAAACTACCCATGCAGCATCAATCATAGTAACCCATGAGTCAGCAGACAAAATGTGACAGCTCTATCAGTCGAACTCTAACCGTGATGGCAAAAACAGTGAAGCAACTCCGTTCAGAAGTGTGCGCGTTCAAAGAACGGCACCCCGCCGCGTCTAAAACGGACATTGTGCGGCACTTTGTGGACGCCGGATACGCCCGTTCTGGCATCTACAACATCTTGGCACTATTAGACAGCAATCAGAGCATCGAAAGAAAGCCCGGTTCCGGACGTCCAACGACCCTGAGCGACAAGAAGCTCCAAAGGATGCTGAAGAGGAAGACCGAGGGAAAAGTAGCTACATCGCTGCGTGCGCTTGGCCGGGAGGTCGGTTCAACCGGCTAAACAGTGAAAAAGTACCTGGCGAACATAAACATACATGTCAGGAAGCGGAAGTCACGTCCACTGGTTTCGGAGCTGCAGGCAATGACGCAGCGGCAGTGGCTGAATAAGATGATCAAATCGATTTTCCCGGCGAGTCGCGACATGGCTGTGGTGATGGACGACGAGACCTATCTCACCCTGGATGGCAACGACTGGCAGGGCACTTCGTATTTTACTTTGTCCACGAAGGAAGTGAGCTCCGAGGTGAAGTTCATTTCACACACCAAGATCCCCAAGAAGGCGCTGCTGTGGCTGACAATGAGCGAGAAGGGGCTGTCAAATCTGCTCTTCTTTCGCTCCGGACTGGCCGTGAACGGGGAAATTTATAGTACGAAATGCCTGCCGGAAGTTGCGTCATTCATCAATAAATACCATAAAGGCGAAGACGCGGTGTTCTGGCCGGATCTGGCGTCGGCCCACTACTCGAAGCGATCGTTGGAGGAGATGGAGCGGCTGAATATCGATGTGGTACCCAAATCGGAGAACCCGCCCAACGTCCCACAGAATTTCTGGGTCATCCTGAAGCGTAAGATCTACTCCAACAATTTTGTCGCGAAAACTGAGGAGCAATTGATAAATAAAACGAAGAAAGAACTCAAAAACATGCCTACACGCATGTTTTCGTCCACCCTGTTCCCTTCCCACGACCCCCGCGGAATTTTTAAAATTAAATAATATACCATTCCAAATAATCAAAAGCGATCACTGTCTTAGTTTTTTTTTTATCATTTACCAAAAACGATATATTATATAAACAATATTATTATTATTTTTTTTTTGTTAAAATATATTTTACACATCTCTTTTTAAGGTTTTTTAAAATGTTTTTTTTAAAAAAAAAATAAAAACAAACAATATTTATTAAAAAAAAAATCTCTAAAATTTTTTCAAATCCCTCTTTTGATACAAACTTTCTATCTTGATTAGTTTTTATGCAATTTTGTTTTGAATACTAGGGTAACGGGATGTAATGTCAGCCTAGCTCCTTCATTCGGCCTATGTACCAAAAATATTATTAATTCGCCGATAATCATCAAAATTATATTCCTATCAGGATGACCGATTTATTTCAAAGCAGTTGAGACATTATTAATCAATTCATTGTTGCTCACTTCCGCGTAATTTTCGATTTCCTCAACTTTTTAGGCAATATGACTTTACTGGTTAAGCTGAACAGATTATCTACACGATCTTCGAATGATCTTAATTTGCAGAAATTGAACCTATAAACCGAATAATGCAACCAAGATGTACAGAAAAATAGTCACTCGATATAAACGAACAGGTCACATAGGTAAAATAACAATGATTTAACAAGAAAACCATAGACCCAATGTTAGGAACATATTTCTTTCCACGTTCCCAACTATGGCCTGTTATATAGAAAGCGTAGTAAAAATGTTGTTATTGGTAAAATTTACAATAAAAATGTTTGAGATTCGATTGAAAGTTTTCCATATGGGTCATCTTAACACAAACTAAAGGAACAAAATCTGTGTAGAGTGAGTTAAAATGTTTTGATTATCAAATGGTCGCTAAATCATATAAAATCACTTAAGTGTTTCTTAGCTGTTTTAGTATAGTTTGATTTATGAAATTGTTTGATGAGTAGAGCGAATACAGCTGAAAACGCATTGAATCAGAAAATTAGAAAAAAAAAATCGTACGAAGACAACGTTTAATAACAAATCTGTCGAATGGGACGAACTTGCATCCATGAATAGACCCAATTTGGCGCTTATAGACCGACATTACATCCATATCCCTCGAAAGTTTCTGACTTTATAAAATGAGTTGTGTAACTTTTCGTGATACATACTACCAAATGGCATATTGAACATATCTAAGCAAGTGTATAACTAGTTGAATATCGCTTCCAGCTCAAATAGTTTACGAGTTATAGTAAAAAATGTAATCGATTGTTGCATATTAGGCTGAGTCAAGGGACACATACCCTACATCTTGTGTCCCCAATTAGCAGATAATAAAATCAAGAATTCCCCCATCGCGGTAATGTAGCGAGTTTATAGGTGTTGAGGTAATCCTAGTAATTGCAAACCGCGATCCATAACCTTCAATGGCACATTAGAACAGTCAGAGCACAACATATCATATAGATATAATGAATATTTCGTCGTTAGTATTTTGTCAATTAATCAATCCATGATCTAGTAGATAAGCCAGACGAAATTAAACAGCCGATTAATGTTAACTGTTGTTTTGAATGGTTTCACCCAATAACGTTAGAGGATCTTAAATCGATATGCTTTTCTTTGAACAAAACGGCTGGAGTAGATAACGTTAATGCAAGAGTAGTACAAGATTGCTTTAATGTAATCGGAAACAACCCGCTGGACCTAATAAATGAATCGCTGCAAACTGGGCACGTACCACAAGTTTGGAAAGAATCTTTAGTCATTCCCATTCAAAAAGTTGCTGGAACGAAAAAAGCCGAAGAGTTTCGTCCTATTAACATGTTGCATACTTAAGAAAAAAAAATAGAACTAGTTGTAAAAGGCCAGCTGTTAACGTATTTAAATAGTAATAATTTGATTGCGCCGGAACAATCGGGATATCGCGAAGGTCATTCTTGTGAAACAGCGTTAAATTTAGTGTTAGCAAAATGAAAAGAAAATGTAGAGCGTAAAGATACGATTGTTGCTGTTTTTTTTAATCTCAAACGCGCTTTTGAAACGATTTCTCGGCCCTTGTTGTTAGAATCAATCAAGCGCTTTGGATTTTCGCATACAGGATGGTTTGAAAGCTGTTTGTCTGACAGAACTCAACGGACTGTTTTTATTGATTCTGTTTCGAGCCCTGTGGAGAACAGCCTTCGCGTACCACAAGGAGGTGTATTAGGGCCCATTTTATTCATTCTATATATTATTGACATGTGACAAGTATTGCGATTTTGTGATATTAATCTTTTTGCTGAAATACCGTGTTGTTCATTGCAGCTAAAAGCCTTGATGAGGCCGTTTCACGTTTGAATGCAGATTTATGTTCTCTAAGTAGATGGTTGAAGTACAAACAGTTAAAATTGAACATAAGTAAAACTAAATTCATGGTAATTACGCGGAATCGAATTATTGAAGACGTCTCTGTTAAAATTGATGATGTATCAATTGATCGCGTTCGTGAGATTGAATATCTTGGCGTGATTATTGATGATAGATTAAAATTTAACTCTCACATTGACGATGTCATCAAGAAAATAGCCAAGAAGTACGGTATTCTCTGCCGATTGAAAAATTATTTAACTATTGCTAGTAAAATACAATTGTACAAATCAATCATCTCTCCTCACATTGAATTCTGCCCTTCCATTTTGTTTTTAGCTAAAAAAACACAAACATCGAGATTACATCGTTTGCATAATAAGATAATGCGTTTGATTTTGAGATGTAATAGGTTCACTTCCTCCTCTTTTTTGTTAGTTACTCTACACTGGCTATCGGTGAAGCAGAGAGTTGTGTATTTGACAATGGTGTTCATTTTTAAAGTAATTAACGGTTTGCTGCCTCGATACTTGTGTAATCGAATTGAAAGAGGAAATGATATTCACAGACATAACACTAGAAACGCGGATGATGTTAGAACACCATATTTCTTGTACGGAGCTTCACAAAATTCATTGTTTTTTAAAGGTATAAATGTTTTTAATTCGATGCCTATACACATCAAACGTGCAGCAACACTAACAGATTTTAAGAGACAATGCATTTCACACTTCAAAGCTGCCTTTTGATCAGCTACTCTGTTAACTTTTTACTCTTGACTAATTTTGTATCTTGACGATGTTACTACAACGGATATTTTTGTATGGTTTATTGTTAAATGTTTTATATTTGTCATGGGGCACAAACAAACTACAAAACTTTGAGCCTCGCGCGTGGCATACAGGTATAAAGGACTTCTTTTTGAATGCCCTGGGTTTACTCCAATTCTTCTCAACACCTTCGAATGCAGTTGCCGATCGTAGATTCCACTGCGACGCTTACTGATACCCTTCCGAACGATTTTTTTTCCACTTGCGGAAAACTTTTAGGATACTGCACCCGGAAATTTGAGGCCACGTTGCATTTTCAACGTGCACTCTAGCAAAAATTCATGTAAATACAAATAAAAAAAAAAAGGAGGGAAAAAAAAAAACCACCATTGTGAGAAAAAGGGAAATTTCAAAAATTTTTTTCATTTTAAAAAAATTAAAAATTTCTTTCCCCAAAATAATTTATTTCCAACTTTCGGCATTTATCGGTCATATATTTCTTAAATCTTAGTGAATCGTAACAAAACTGAAAGAAGGGAGCTTTTCCAACAATGTTCAGTCAACACATTTGGGAACCGTTTACTAAGAGTGCTGGAAAAAAATAAGCAGTTCGTCCAGATTTTAAGTGCATCGAGCATTAGGATAAATTGCGAGTGTTGAGATTATTATACACTGATAGGCAAAATAAAGTGCCCACCTCATTGTTTTTTCAATTTCTCTCATTTACTTGGTTCAAATCCCCGCTCCCTCAAAATATTATTTTTATTGGTAACACCAGTTTTGTCAACCCTGGCATCGAGAATCGCCCACAAATTCTCGATGGGATTGAGGTCCGGGCTTTGTGGAGGCCATTCCAGCGGTTTGATCCGACAAGACCGGAAGAAAGACTTGGTCTTCTTGGCAGTATGCTTCGGGTCGTTGTCCTGCTGGAATACGAACTTCTCTTCAAGGCCCGTCTGGATCAGCGAAACCTCCAGATTTTCTCGCAGGATGTTGATGTAATAATCTGCCGTCATTATCCCGTCGATTTTCACAATGCTTCCCACTCCACCCCACGAAAAACACCCCCAGACCATCACATTTCCTCGTCCATGCTTCATCGTGCCTTGGATGTGGCGCTCCTGAAGCTCCTCTCCCGATCTGCTCCAAACACGAACCCGCCGCTTTCGGTTACACAGCTCGAATTTTGATTCGTCCGTCCAGAGAACCGTTTTCCAGAACTCTAGGGGCTTATCAGCATGCTCCTTAGCAAACTTAAGCCGTTTGGCTTTGTTTGCCTTGCTGATAAATGGGCGCTTCCGGCAAGTTTGCTATTCACCCCCCGTGCTCCAAGACGGTGACAACCACTCCCCCCGAAAACGCAAACCGAAGGGGTTTCTGGATCTCGCGGACAGTTACCTTCGGGTTCTTCTTGACTTCGCGCATGATCTTGGTGTCCGTTCTCGCATCCGTTTTCCGCTTCCTGCCTCTGCCAGGACGATCCACCACTGATCCAAACGTTTTAAGCTTCAGAAGAATTTTGCCAACCGCTGCCTTACTGATACTGTACTTCTTAGCGACAGCCCGGTGCGATTTACCGTTTTGCACATCACAAACGACCAATTTTCGGATACACAAGGGAATTGCTTTCGAAAGCACTGCGTTCTCCATTTTTCTCAATTGAATCAAATGCGATCACGTATACAAATGCACCAGGTTGAGCCGTTTGCTTCAAAACATTTTTTTCAACACAAATTGATTTTTTTTTTCTTTGAGTAAAACTCCTTTTTTCAGTATTCCATTAGGGAAACTTAAAAAGAATATAAAAAATAAGATAATAAAAAAATACACTGTGTTTACTTAAATTTGAACCAAGTAAATGAGAGAAATTGAAAAAACGATGAGGTGGGCACTTTATTTTGCCTATCAGTGTAGGAACATTTTCCCTAAATCATAATTTTTTTAGGGACAATTCGAAAAAGAAAACCAACGAAGGATCCGTCGCGTCTGCACGGTCTTCACAATCCGAAACTCTTCGTGAATGATATTTCGTTCTCGTTTTCTTAGTTTTCTCAAATGAACGAATTGAATCGTTTCGTATCGAACTGGAAAAAATCTGACATCGCAAACCATTATTCTGTTGTCTTTTTTTGTTTCTTAGTCAGCTCCAAGTCCTCCAATGAGGTTGAAAATTGGCGTAAAAATAAGCATGTAACGATCGCTGAAACCATCTATGAAAACACCAATCGTTCGAATGCTAGAATTGCATTCCCTTTCTGGATCACTGTGAACGGTAAAGGTAGAAAATCTCGAAAAGTGAAAAGTAGGAAACGCAGTGGAAAATATGTGCAGGAAAATAAGCGTTTGTTTGTTTTTGCTTATCGTTTGAACTCAAAAGGAGAACATGCGCAATTCCGACATTCTGGAAGTAAAACATGGTTCTATAGCCCACGGTATAGAAAGGTGTGAAACGCATCATTAAGAAAAATTACCACCATTGCCTACAAATCTAGCGTTTATTCAAATATTCTGGAAAGTTTCGTGCGTTATTGTGGTTAACATTTTAGCGGTGATTGTAAGATCCATAAAATCGTAAATACTGTCAATTCCTATGAGGCATATCCTCTGTATCTTTCTCCCTTTTGAAGCAACGGACAAACGCGATTGTCCCTTAAATGTTTAAGTTAAAATTACAAAGATAATGCGATTATTCCTTAAGGGGCGTATTATATCTGCCTTCCCTTCAACTTTTTCTGTTAGTATATGGTTATTTAATGGGTGTCCGTGTGTTTGCTGTTGAATCACATAGGGTAAATCATTGTTTTCCAAGAATATCTTCTTCAGAGGATTGAGGCCATTCTGAGAACGCATGAGTGGTTGAGAGCCGATATTGACTACGGATGTGGTGTTATATTTACAATACTGTGACGATGATTGTTTATACGCGTATTCGCTAACACTCAAAAACACGTCTCGCAAGGTTTCTCCTATGTATTCTGGTAATGGACTTCTTTCATAGTTTATATTATTTACTCATTTTATTTTCCGATACATTGATGCTTGGCATTCGTCTTGCTGATCGATAGTAGTCTTATGAATTAGTGTAAAAATGTATGCTCTCCTTCTTCTTATTCCTCATCTTCTTCGACTTCTTCAGGTATGATGTTATGAACGCTATTACTATTACCCGTGGGTAATAGTAACCTATTATTCAAAGGTTTGGTTCGATCAACAAGCACTGCTTTCCTGCCGCCACCATTCGTGTGCTGCCTGCTAAATCCCATGCAAAATCAATGTAAATATACACGTCCGGGAGAAGCAACTGACCAGCTTGCCGGGTCCAGTCGCAACGGATCGGTGCACACGATTAGTGCGTGAATGCGGATCGTGATCGAGCGTAAACTACGATCGATAGAATTGAGAAATTGTGTGTTAACATTTGCTCTAGGTCAATCCATAAGTGTTATTTTGGAAGATTGATTCATCGATGGAATGGACGCCACAGTGAATTCTGGATGAGTGTTTGAAATCGGCAGACAGTGCTAAAAATAATCCAAATTATCGCCAGAATGTGGAACAAAAGTGACCGACGGTTTGAAATTTCAGTCTGATCCGAGTAAAGAAATGTGGAAATACGACATGCCAAATTGATTAAGAAAAAGAGAAACAAAGATCCGAATGCATAAAGCAGAAATAGTGAAAGTGTACTAGATACAACCTAAAAGCCGTTAAATATTCGGTTTTCGGTCGGGAAAATGATTTGTGATATTGCTGCATCCGCTGCCCCCGGTATGATACCGGAACCGTCTCGACAAATGCAGGGCTACATGGCCCTCATGGGTTGCCGCTTGATATCGGAACAAGTTGTGGATATTTGCTATTTAAATTTCTCTGGCCTCATCGTTAATGCACTAGCACTGGTCGGTATGGTCGGTGCGCTTGTTTATGCCAGCTGGAGGTTCGCGTTGAAGTAAGTATCTATCATTGGATTGGGTAAAAAAATAAGTTTGCTAAGTATGGGTTAGTGATGTCTGAATCGATTTCTTTTTGAAAAATTAGACATATTGCGACGTTCTGGCCAAGTGAAAAAAAAACAACTTTTGAACTTATTTGTGTATGTTCTCTTTAAATTGCATAAAGCTCAAATGACCTTTTCCAACCATGCTACCAATATCTTCCTTCGGAAGGGAAGTAAAGCCGTTGGTCCCGGTTCATATTGCATGAGTCGTTAGGTAGGACCGTGGTGTCGTCTCCTGGCGTCGGAGTCACCGGAGGAAATAGGCGCGTAAAATAAAGATAAAAAAAAAAAAAAAAAACCATGCTACCATCATAATGGGCGGTATATCATTATGTAGTAGGGAAGAATAGTGACATACCTTTCTAAATAATCAGTTGCAAAGTGGGCGATATTAGCTGCTGCTTGTTGCATTCACTACGATTTCTCTGTTTAAATAATGAATAATCCAAACATTACCTGCATAATGTAATTAACCATTTTTTCCATTCGAAATAACCGAGAAAAGTGAAACCTTTTATTCGACATTCTCCGATTTGATCCATACCTGTACAAATTATTCATTAGGCGGTAATTTGAAAAAAAATCCTAGTTTCTGTGCCCAATCCAAGTAACATCACTTGTTATATTAATGTTTAAAATGCATATTTTGAACAAAGCTTAAGTTTTTTTTTTCTAACGTCAATAATTTAATTTCATACACGAATATAACCGCAATAAATGTGACAATTTGAAGCATCTCTAGGTCATACCAGATGTTTAGTAACACATCCATAAGACAAACATTATGTCCTATGGATGCTGCCTACAGCATGCTTATAACATAATGATATGTTCTTTCCAAGTAATTATTCATTCTGGATCAACAATAGAAAAGGGTCTATCAACATTTGTAAACAGACATTTCTGAGCCCTTTTTCTCGCAAGCCGTTGGCTATACACGCAAATCTACAAGTGTTGATAGGACCTTTTCTAATGTTAATCCAGAATTTCGCAAATACTAAATATGTGTAATGAAGCTATTTAACGATGAAGAAAACATACAATAGACTTGCATATGACAAACGAATGTTCTACGAGATTATAATTTTGCATTTATATATATAAAAATGAGTTTCTGCCTGTCTGTCTGTCTGAACCTTATAGACTCGAAAACTACTAAACCGATCCACGTGAAATTTTGTATGGAGGGGTTTTTGGGGCCGGTAAAGGTTCTTATGATAATTAGAGACCCCTCATTTCTCTGGAAGGGGGGGCTTCCATACAAATGAAACCCACATTTTTCTGCATAACTCGAAAACTAATCAAGCAAATGGAACCAAATTTGGCATATGAGGGTTTTTGAAGGCAAAAAATGTTTCTATGCTGGGTTGAGACCCCCTCCCCTCTAAAAGTGGGGGGTGGGGGGAGCTCGCATACGAATGAAACACAAATTTCTGCATAACTCGAGAACTTACTAAGCAAATGGAGCCAAACTTGCCATGTGGTGGTTTTTTAATGCCAGAAAGGTTTTTATGGTGATTTGAGACCCCTCCTCTCTCTGGAAGGGGGCGCTTTCATACAAATGAAACACAATTTTTTGCATAACTCAAGAGCTAATCATGCACATTGAACCAAATTTGGCATGTGGAGGTTTTTGAAGGAGAGAAATATTTCTTTGGTAGATTGAGACCCTTCCGTCCTCTGAAAATGGGAGGGGGGCTCTCATACAAATGAAACACAAATTTCTGCATTACTCGAGCACTATTCAAGTAAATGGAAACAAATTTAGCATGTGGGGGTTTTTGAAGGCAAGAAGTGTTTCTATGGTGGCTTGAAAACCCTCCCCCTTCTGGAAGGAGGCGGCTCTCATATCAATGAAACACAAATTTCTGCATAACTCGAGAACTAATCAAGCAAATGGAACCAAAATTGGCATGTGGGTGGTTTTGAACAGAGCTAAAAAAAGTGAGCGAGTAAAACAGATATTCAGTGTGCACAATTTTCTCTATCTTCATTTAGTTCTATCAGTCAAACAACACATTCGTGTTGACTTATTTTGCCGTGTATTCCATTGTCTCTGTGTTCCACACAAATCATTCACACCACAGCAAAGCACATATCTGGCTATTCAAGGCTCAAGAGGTTTTGATTGCTTTACTGAATGTTCTGGTAGCCAGTCATTCGTTTTCGCGTTGGTGAGTAATTTTTTCTGCTACTGGATTTTTGTTTTTCAAATGTACCCGAACATGGCTGAAGGCGAAGGAAATTCCTCGAAGGCAAAGGAAGCCAAAAGAGGGAGCTGTAGCAAACGATCTATGGCCGAAATCGCTACAGAGTTTGTGGTTCGAGATCGGGAACAGGAATTTTGGAGGATCGATTCGAGAAGTGGCTGCAAATACGTACAGGCAAAAAACGTTGGTGTTTCCACTTCATCGATTCTTCAAATGAAGGACTGTTCTTTCTTCTTCACGGTAGAACGTGCAAATTGAATGAGTTGTTTGAGATTATTTACATTCACTGCTTTCTGGAACGAATGAATGATGAAAGTAACGCAACACAAAACAAGTTGATTCACCTTGCACTAGAGATTCATGAAATTTATGTTTAGATTCATGAAATTTGTGTCTACTGAAATTTGTGTTTACTTCCTTTTTCGCTAGAGACAGTACGTTATGAACAATATGTTGTATCAGTTAGATACTCATAGATACTCTCATATAAATGAAACATAAATTTCAACCTAACATGAGAATTATCCAGGTTACTAAAACATACAATTTGTATTTTTCGGGTACGAAGCATGTTCTGATAGAAGTTTGAACCCTTTCTTAGTCAAGAAAAAAAAACTCAATCCGAAAAACAACCATAAACGTGTCAGTTCTATAAAAATATCATTCATGTTGTTGTAAGCGTAGCAGCGCTCGCACCGGATTCAGCTAGTTCTATATAAAGCACGGTACTAAAATGTTTTTTCCGTGATATAGAAACATGAAGAAGTTTCAAAACATGCTCCACATCGTTGAAAAATAAAATAACAGTATTTTAGACACATTTCCTCCAAATCTTACTCGTTGCGTACTTTTTGTCATATATGACTCGATCTATTCCAGTAACCTACTTAAAAGCAACATAGTCTGTCAAGTGCTTTACCAAAATCAGTATGAAGCGCTTCTACATAATCCCTTTTATCCATTATGTTTAAAGAAAAGGTTACAAATTGTACCAAGCCCATGAGTTGAACAGCCAAAATAATGGTTTAGCTAACTCATTGGAAAGAGATTTGAGAGATGTAGTTCGCAGACCATCAGGCCCAGTCCCTTTTGATGCATCCAAGTTCTCTAGACCTCATAAAACTTCCAGATGGGATATATTCTTTATTGTTATATCGTTTATTGGACCAGGAATGTACGATAAAATTGATGATTTCGTTCCGTTTCATCATTATGAGATGTATAAACATTCTGGAAAAAATACGCAATTAAATTACTATTCTCATATGCCGTACTACCAGTCTTGTTAACTGGATGAATTGTTGATGGGAAATTTTAAGCTTTTTGTTTCTCTTCAGCAAACCAAAGAAAAGAAAATATATCAAATATATTGCAATAATGGCGTCAGTAGAGTTTGCGTTATATGTTCAAATATTTTAGTAAGGAAAATAAGGAATTTTTCATTCCTTTTGAATGCGCTATGAGCTTTCAACTTTCGATTTTTCAGAATAATAACCTGTCTAGAATAATAACCTGTCTTCAGAATAATAACCTGTCTACGAAGATAGTACTTTGGAATTTGTTTGGTAAAATTGATGTATGATTCCGACAAACTGTTATCCAACATTGTGGTGGCACAAAATATAGACTATTCAGTTGTAGTGTGAGATTTTTTTTTAAATGAAGCGTATTATTCAGATACGCAGAAGTCATGTTTTATCACCGTACTTATCTCACCAATCAGACCAAGGCTGGGGTGTCTCCATTTAATTCTCCAGCATTGCAGTCTGCGAAGGTCCGCTGGTCGCCTTTTACCTGATCGATTCACCTTGCTCGTTGCGCGCCGCTTCTTCTTGTGCCCGTCGGTTCGCTGTCGTCTGACATGCTTACGAAATACCCAGCCCACCATAGTCGACCGATTTTAGCGGTGTGTACGATGGGAGGTTCTACCAGAAATCGATGCAATTCGTGGTTCATTTACACCCTCCACGTTCCGTCTTTCATCTGCACTCTACCGTATATCGTACGCAACACCTTCCGTTCAAAGACAACAAGGGTGCTTTAAGGGGACGACCCCGGCGTAGTGGTTAACATCCATACCTCTCACGCCGAAGTCACGAGTTCAAATCTCACCCCCGGACAAGTTACGAAAATACCCAAAAAAGGTATTTGAGTAACTACGACGGGAGATGAACCAGCCCATGGCTGAAAATCTTGAAAATAAAGGAATAAAAAAAAACAAGGGTGCGTTGGCTCTCTACAACACAGCTAAAATTATTTTGTAATTTAAAATTTATTTTCATGCACATATTTTGAGCATGAAAATTAATTTAATATCAAATCATTTCAAAAATTTTCATGACTTTAAAAAAGTGTCATGTAAAATTCAATTACTCTTAATTTTAAATGAACACATCATCATGAATCGACTATAACTTTTACATGCATATGTATATATTTTTACATTTAAATTATTTTAAAATCTGCTTATTACAGCTTTTCTGTTTTTTTTTAAATAAAAAACAGCCAAATATACCATTTCATTTCGAAACAAATCCTTTATTTCTTTCAATTGAGTGTTTATGTATGATGTATGATGTGTACTCCCATCCATTGTAGCACGGAAACTTAGTCGGACAGCAATGGGCTCTCCGCTCTGTAAGACTTGATCAAGCTTTAATAACCACTGATTATCCTAATCATGCCGTTGTATGAAGGGTAGAAAACGGCAGGCAACACCACTTATACGTATCCACAGAAATAGAAAGAATCTCCTTCCAACTACCAGATTGAACAATTGGTCATAAGAGCGAGTTATCTAACATGAGGATGCCCCAATGGGCGGGAAGAAGAGCCCACCCTTTATTCACAAACTGTTAGCAATGGGGAGTTGGCATTCCCACTCTCCTCATCCAGTGTGATTCAATCGGGGGTCCTGATGGTCCTTCCCATTTCCATGAAATATTTATATAATAGTGTATATATTTATGTAAACGAAAAATACTACAAGCATTCGTATCTATTATATATGATCTTCATTCGTTTGATCCTGAAATGCAAGAAATGTTGTAAAGTTTTAAAACGTTGAATACCTGTGGTTCCACGCTAAGCACGTTTTCGTTCGTTTTCAGCGATAGCAGCAATTCGCCAAAATCTTGATTTTAGGTATCCTGAAAAAGTATGTTAGATCTATTGAAATTTTACAAAACTAACCTTTATATATTTTAATCTACTGTTGCCATGGTCACTATTTGTGGCTTGATGCTGATTTTATAATAGCAATCCGCTTTTATTTTTGCTGGCCTATTAGTTATTGCTCCTGAGGAAAACAGGGAACATTGAATTGAAAGGGACTTAGAGACAAATGGACATAAAAACAATAAGTAATGTTTAAATCATCTATGAAGTTAATCCAAATAAATAATATTATCAAATATAATGATATTGTGAGTTATGATACAGTAATGACAAATATTGAACTGTAAAATCAGACAATAGCCAAATGGCACACAGCGCTGCATGAATCAGCTCAGAGATTTGGTAAAATGTCCGGAAATTATAAACCGGAAATGAAAAATACATTCAGTAATAAGTGCAAAAGCCTACCATAGATTCCGTTGCAGCTTCTTGTATTCAAGGCACTAGATATTTCTTAATCCTAAGAGGAGAAGAAAGGATCAAAATTATAATTGGACGTATAAGACATAATAATTAAAAGAATTTGTAACCTATTCGGTAAACATTATGTTATTATTTTTATGTTCATATATAAATCACGAAAACACAAGTTATGATAAAAATGGTAATGATGATGATAAAAATGAATGGTAATGGTAATGAATAAACAATGTCATATAAGATAATACATATAGTGAAGGGATATTATAATATGATCCGAAAATTACATGTGTGCCGACTGCTGTGTTGTTGCAATTGGTGACAAACTTACGCATCCATTATGAACCAGAAAATTTAGACAATGTATGACCTGGAAAACCTGAAATACATCATGCAAAAGACAGTACATCCCAAATTTCGATCTAAGGCAAGGATGATCCCGAAGCGCGCTGCAACTACGAATCTAATGTGAATAGAATAATCTAATGGCCAAACTCTCAAAGTGACCTCCAGGCACATGATCTTCTGTAGCAGGTGGAAAAACTACTTGATGTGATATTTCCACATACCACAAAAGTTCAATTCAGTGTACGCAAAAGTTCAACGCTCCAACAAAAAAACGAAAGGGTAAGTTATGTCAGTGACATAACTGCAAAGTTGACGTAGGAATGCTTGTTGATGTGAAGAAATTGATGTCATCGAATTGATAAATCTCTACTATATTTTATTCAGTCTAAAGAACCATGAAACCCTATGCTATTGGTGTGTGAGGCTCCGGTTCTTCTTCCGCTATTGGTCATCCACGAAAATTTATAGAAACTGCAGTTCGGCTCGAATTAACTGTTAAAGGATGGCAGCAGGGTAAATGCACCCTTCTTTTTGGGGAAATGCTCCTTAAACTTTGGAAAAATGCTCCTTCAATTTCAATCGGAGGTATTAACCTTCCGGTTTGCGCTTGCCGGTTGTTTTGACGGGTCTTAAGTTTCTTCAAGACTGTATAGCGGAGCTTCACTCCGCAATCTTTTAAGTAGTTTTGACGGGTTTAAATTTCATTTAAACGAGTCTTAATTTCATTTTGAAGAGTCTTAATTTCGTTTTGACGGGTCTTAATTTCGTTTTGACGACTCTTAAATTCAGAAACTTAAGACCCGTCAAAACTATACAATCTTGAAGAAACTTAAGACCCGTCAAAACATCCGGCAAGCGCTAACCAGAAGGTTAATACCTCTGATTGCATCTAAGGAGCGTTTTTCCAAAGTTTAAGGAGCATTTCCGCAAAAAGAAGGGTGCATTTACCCTTTGCCGTTGATGATAGCTTGTTTGTTGAATGTCCAACGTGCTTGCTAGTGTTAAATGGGCCCTGTGCTTACGGAGGGAACATGGTTCGCGATTTAAATGTTCTTATCAGTCTTCTTGAGCTGCAGGACGGCATGAGTGTTTGGCAGCACGTAATATTACGATAAAAATAGGCATTTACACCATCTTCAACTGTAGATTGTACAGACTAAACAATGAACATGCACCCAAAAGTTGAGAAGGTTGCAAAAAATGCAATTGCAGTTTTTGTTATCATATCTTGAGAAATTCGCATGATTCAGAAATGGCAATTTTGCCCATTTTGATCCACAAAGCGTTTTATGGTACAAATGAAGCTATGCACGTGTGTGCAAGCGACGCGCAGGAACAAATAGCTCGAAACAAATTTATCGCTGTAGTGTCCTTATTCAATCATCATCAACATATCAATATACAATATGGATGAGTCGATAGCAAAAAATGGTGCAACGCTATTGGAGACTGTTGTATTGCCGCCGTCAAGTGTTCTATTTTTGTTCTCACTGATCATCGACAAAGCGTTTTATGAAATAAACAAAGCCATGCAAGTGTGTGATAGCGACAGGTTGCACACAGTTTGGTGTAAAATATATCCATTTGCTTCAATGCTGTACCCTGAACTCCTCGCCAAGCGAACCAAATGTAAGGTTTCTATTACAACGTGTTAGTTTGTCAAAGTGGCTGAATGGTTGCCATCAAGTTGCCAGTCTCGGTTTAAATCTCGGTCTCTAATTTTCATATTTTATTTTTGTGAGTCATCTGACTTTTGGGCTCCCATCTCTTACTCAACCACTGCGCACAACCTCACGCACATATTTAATTTTTCAAAGCGAATTGCTGTGTTGCTTTGTTGCCCACAACCAATGTTGGATGGAATGGACGAAATGGAACAAAGTCATGCGAAATTGTATTATAATCTTGTTTTTTTTTATGTTGGGTGTAGAGCGAATTACGAACAACTTAACCTAACACCTAGTGGACCAGTTTGGACATTTTCGTTTTGCAAAAAGTTCCACAGGCTGGAGCGGGAATCGAAACCTCAACTTCATGACAACCACTTGAACGACGGGCGATGCCGCTAACCACTTGACCACGAAGATGATGTGGGCGATTGATTTGGCCATTTTCTCCGGGACGCGGCAACGCCATGTTGCGCCGGTGCGTGGTAATGAACATTTCGATGAGCTCAAGAGAAATTTCAATCAAACATATTCTTTAGTTGGCAAATTAATTTGGTCGTCCAGAGAAGGACGGATTTTAGTTGTTTACGGAGAGATGATTTACGTCAGCGTCGACGGCGGGCTTCTTCCGCTTGCCTCGTCTAGCAGACGTACCAGCCACATCAGGCGGCGTCTACTCGATCTCCAGCCGCAGGGCGAAAAACTCGGAAAAGCGCTTTTTTTTATCACGAGAGCGGGATACAGACGTCTGAACGTGTCGATGATCCAATAACGGATGATATAATGGCATATACAGGACATGACAGGAAGGAGGTATCAACGAAGGCAATGCGAATCAAATTTTACAAAAGGGGACGGGCCTCAGTTATTACGCCAAACACCAGCGTGGAAATGAAATCATTAGTTTTTTTTTGCATCTTCTCAACTCAGGCAACAGAAAAACGGCCCTTATCAGGGCCTAAAAACCCCTGAGATATGAACACACTTGCTTCTAAAACTGCAAAATAATTAGAGTTAGTGAATATTGGCCAGAAAAGTTAGAGCTCACATTTGATAATCATCAGCAACTAACCTAATCTATTATCTGCAACTAATCCATTATGTACCTATGTAAAACTAGGAACTACAACGAAACTAACTTACCCCGTACACTGAATATGTTTACACATAATCGGTCTGCTGTGTGGCAGTTCGGCTCGAATTTACTGTTAATATTTTGTTTATTGAATGTCCAACGTGATTTCAGAAATTTTAGAAAGGCGCCCCTATACAGGAATAGAAAAGAGAGACGTAAGTCCTACGTCAAAAAATTCATAATGGAACTGACTCTTTGCTTCGGGTCTTGACCAAGAATCCTTACTGAGCCCTTACGGTACGACAAGCCGGCCAGTTCAGCGCAAGGGATTTCTTTCAATTGAGTGTTATACGGAATAATTTATTACGTGCATGTTACCATATTTAATAGCTCACAATTAAATTGTGATGCATTGTTCATTTCGAATCTCAGTTTTGGTTGGTCACATGGGCTTATTAGTCAAGCCAAAGATAATCTTTCTAATTTTACGTGGCTGTTTTCTATTTGCTTGGTGTATATCTTTGACAAAAGCTCAAATACCACCTTCCCTCAAATATTGTAAGTCGAAGCTGCTGTATCTCGTTTGGGTTCATCATCCAAGTAGGTTCCCCCACCTCATTTGACTCCAGTGACAGTGGAGTAACATTTACATGAGTTTTAATCACAGTTCATACGGATTGTTCCATTACGATGAAAATATATGTTATGAGTTTACAGTTATAGCACACAATTTTCTACGCAATAACCTACAAACTGAACAGTTTTTGATAGGTCCTCCCTTAGTTTAGTCGGTAAAGGCGCAACTACAAAACAATACCATGCTGGAGTTGACTGGGTTCGATTCCCGGTCTGGTCTAGGCATTTTATGTTGTGGAAAAAGTCTCAACTCCCTTGACATAGCGTATGATTGTACTTGCCACACAATCATACTAATGCATAAATGGTACTTGGCATCAAAAGCTCTCAATTAATAACTGTGGAAGTGCATTTGGAGCAAGCAATAAGCTTATTGTGAAAGCAGTAAGCTTGACAAATGCTAAAGAAAATAATAATGACAATCTGGGATGATATTTGGGCACTTGTGTATTATAAGTAATCATTTCCAAATCACTTAGAACTGCTGCACAAATCGAACATATTATTCTATTTGCCATATTGTGAAGTTCACAAAGATGAGCTGTTCGACGCAACGAGAAAGTTGAAACTAAAACGTCACTAGATGTGTACCTTTCTTTTTTCCTGTTCTTAAATTTTACGTGCTGATTGAAAATTGTTCTTATGTATGTTGAAAACTCCGTAGATTGTTAATGATTTTGATGGGAATCGTTGATAAGTACACCTGATAGTTATTTCATACAAATTTAAGTGTAAAATGATATGCTTTTCGATGCTTTTATTATGTGCTTATATTTAAATTCAACTTTCAATAAATATATCGATTTATGTGGAGGACATTTTCCACCATATTGATTTACATGCCATTTACATTACATTTTTTTGCTGTGAAGCCATCTCCTTGTTTCGTGGCCGTAGAGTACAAGCAGTCCAATTTATGTCTTGTAGATTGTCAACTTTGTGGTTCGGCAAACTTTGTTTGATGTAAGCGTCTTTCGGAGTCCAAATTAGGCACGATTGACAGCCACAATGCGCCTTTGTAATACAAGAATTCGTCTACCGCCTCGATAAGTCTGATGTACGTTTCCGCCATCGTCTCAAAGTTACGTGCTACGATATCAACGTCGTCGGTGAAGATATAAAGTTGGACAGACTTACTGAAGATTCGTTCTTCTCGTGTCTATTCTAAATGTCGTGAATACAATGTGTGGGCACGTTGTATTCACGATATTTCTGCATCGTGATTTCACGATAGTTGCAGCAATCCAGCTTGCACCCTTTTTATAGATGTCCCATCACGATACCTTCCATCCAATCCTCCGGTAAATGCTCTTTCTCCCAAATCTTGGTAAACAGTGCAACGGTTTGCCAGTGCTTCACCACCCTATTTTAGTAGCTCGCTTCGGAGTTGGTCAAGACCAACAGCTTTGTTGTTTTTCAACCCACCGAGTTCCTCCTCAACTTCCTGGAGGGTTGGGGTTCTGTCATCTTCTGCACGTGTGCCTAGATATATTACCGTGCCACCTTCGTTTTCTGTAACATTGCCGTTCGGGTGCTCTTCAAAGAACTGCTTCCACCGTTCAATCACCTCACGCTTATCTGTGAGAAGGTACCTTCCAAGAAGATAAGTATTTCTTATGTAAAATTATTTGACGAACAGTTTGAATTCAGCTTTTTAAATGGAAAACATAGCGTGCTTGGCAACACTGCCGCCCATAAGTAGTATTTTTCTTAAGGTCTTGCATATTTTTTTCATGGCGCATCCAGTGTATTGTTTCAAACACAAGTTTCAAAAATAGAATCTCTGCTGTATCTCAGGAATGGTTTAAAAGAAGACAAGGATTTAGGGCTTTCTATTTTTAAAAAATATACGAAATATGATTGAATACAAAAATAGCATGTTTAGTTAACGATTTCATTTAAAAAACAACAAATATATTGTTATCAGATTCAATAGCTCCGGAGATGTACGCAATAATAAACACATTTTTTCACAAACTTCGAATGGAATGACCCTGATGTATGACCCTCCAAATACGTCTGATTTACTAACTTTGCATCGTCCACATTCATTGCTGCTCATATTTCCAGCTAGAGACCCTCAACTGTGAGCGCTAATAACTTTAATCAACGGATTAACTTTCGATCTCCACGAGACGCCTCCTATTTCCAAGAAAAAATCATCATTTTTTTCAATAAAGAATTTCACCTGTTACAAAAATGTGTAACTGATACTTTTCTCCACACAATTTTTAATAATTCGCCATACCAACTTTGCTCTTTTTGAGAAGGCACTTACCATGGATTATATGAGTTGAAATTTTCAGGGAACCTTACTAAACACCTTAACTATATGATGTAGAAGGGGATGTTCGCTCATCATCATGAGGCACCAAGAGTGGACAGTAATGTTTGCTAGAATGAAAGATATGAAGAGAAAATGTTGAAAGTTCCGTCAGTGTACGGTAGGTTGAAAATTGAATAGAAGTATTGAAAATTTAGCGAAAGGGCATGGGTAAAGTAGTACTCGAATCAAGGACGTTACCATTGCCTAACATCCCACTGCGGGGTAGGTCAAGGCACGGACGAATCCGCCACCTCAACAGGCAAAAGTAACGTGTTGGATCGCGCTCATGTACCACTGATAGCTTGTGATAGTTTCTAGCGGTAGTTTGTGCACACTCCGTTTTGTTGCATACATGGGAAAGAAACCCTCTCCATTTGGGTTAATTTTTGTACACAACTTCTCATTTTTACTTTTACCTACCCCGCAGTGGGATGTTAGGCAAAGGTTACGACCTTGGTTCTAGTACTACTTTACCCATGCCCCTTCGCTCAATTTTCATTACTTCTATTCAACTTTCAACCTGCCGTACACTGACGGAACTTTCAACATTTTCTCTTCATATCATTAATTCTAGCAAACATTACTGTCCACTCTTGGTGCCTCATGGTGATGAGCGGACATCGCCTTCTACATCATAATCGTTACTCCACGTATAGAGAATACAGATATAGCAATTATAGTACCTTAACTATAGTTTTGTGAGTGGTTTGTAATTTTAGACTTTTTGCATGTAAGGCCTGGGTAGTCTAATAATCACATATGATAATTATTCGAGAACAGTTCCAACCAAAAGATTTAAATTTTAGAACGCATCTTCACATTTGCCTGCGTCGGTGGTGTAGTGGTTAGCGTGACGGCTACTTGGCACCCTTGTGGGTCTGGGTTCAATCCCAGTCGGCGACGGTGGTTTTTCTGAGGCGGGAAAATCTGGTCACGTCTTCGTTCGGAAGGGAAGTAAATCCGTTGGTCCCAGATAGGTAGGGTCCAGGAGGTGGAGTCGTCTTCCTTGCGTCGGTCACCATGTGAGGAAATAGGCCGACGGAAAATAAAAAAAACAAGAATCTTCACACTTGGAAATTTTTATTAAAGGGTGAGACACAAAGATAGGGACCAAATTCAGGTCACGTTTTCCGCCACACGCGCTTGAGAGAGACAATCTGCTGTGTGTGATTTTCTGCTCCTCTTTGTGGGTGTTGTTCGTGCTCAGTATGTTTTCGTTTGTTTTCGATGAAGGTCGTGGAACAAAGTTTTCTTCGGGAGTGCATCTTTCGGAAAACCCGAACATCGGAGGTGCCGAGGCATTTTTTGACCGAGTGCCACAAGAAATCCACGATCTATAACATGATCGCTTGGTTCTACGCTCTAGGGCCAATGGCAAACAACAAACAACCGGGCTGACGAAGTGAAATAAGCGCTGTGGACGAAATTGAAAACTGTCGCCAAGAACAAGATTGGCGCCAGCACCAAGAAGATGACCAAGAAATTTGACACGTCGCAGAGCACGGTGGTCAGAATCCTGAAGGGGGAGAGCGTGAAACGTTACAAGTGAGCATCCAGGCCGAAATAAACGGTGAAGCAGCTGCAGCAAATCCCAGGGATGCGCTGATAGCTGCGCCGTAAGTACTTTAAACCTGGCGTCACCTTTATTGGGTTAGATATGCAAGAAAAGCCAAGTTTGAGCTCAAAATATTTCGATAGGGTAAATTTCGACTGCTTGCATATCTCACCTTTACGTACAGACGAGAAGTGGTATGGCGGTCAATACGGAAGTCTACACGAAGAACTGTTTGCCAAACATGGTTGCTTTTGTTAAAAAGCACCATAAGTATGAAGATATTGTGTTCTGGCCGGACCTAGCTTCGTGCCATTCGCAAAGGCCACTTTGGAGTGGTTGACCGCCCATAACATAACGTTTGTACGTAAGAAAGAAAATCCCTTATACCTACCTCAGGCGCGGCCAATCGAGTCGTATTGGGCCATACTGTCCCAATCGGTGTACGAAAATGGTTGGGAAGCCACCACAACTCAACAACTCAAATGCCATATCATCAGATGTGTTAAAAAAACTGGACCTGAGGGTGGTCCAAATCACGTTGGCGAGGGTTCCAGGAATCTTGAGGAAGATTGAAGACAAAGCGCCACTACCTGTCTAATTCTTTCACACCAAAAAACGTACATTGTATGGACTTGTATAAATGTAATAAATAATGGAATTAATTTATTTTTTATCAAACGTTTTCACTTAATTGCGCTACTTATATGACTCACCCGTTATTACACGAGATCTAATTCATCTTTGACATACATGAAGATTGTCAACAAAGATTCTATGTGAAATAACGAGTAGCTCTCCTGAAAATGAAACTTGCGCAATTCGACAAAAGGTGTGTCTGATGGAATTTATTTTTTCGTCTTATTCAACACATGCTTGTATTCTAGAGGACGCTTGTATGTGTCTGATGACACCAACATTTACATGCCATTTTGGTAGTGAATTTAATAAATTGGATGTCAGTTATATGATTCGGTCAAATATAATACAAAATTTAAGATTTGAAAAAATACTAAAAATAATTGTTAATTGAACAAGATAATTCATCATGTGAATAGATAGGATCTTCATAGCTCATTGGCCTCATACCAGTGATTGTCAATGTCAATAGATATCAAGCTTAAGTTTTTCTTCAAAGTGTGGCCTCCTAACTCCTGGTTCACAGTACAATTTACGTGTGATAATAATTTTCAACGAATCTTAGTCCCTATTTTTATAAAATACGTTATTCGGAATGTTTCTGTGCCCAAGTTTTCCGGCAATTTTTTATCTTCTTGTTATATTTATCTCCATGTAGTCAAAAGTTAACAATTTAGAACTGACAGTATTCACAGTTATATTTTCGAATAACGATTTTTGTTTGTCATTTCCTAAATATTGCCCGTCAAAGTGATAACACCCTCAATAAACATCAGTACCGTACGCTCAGTGTGCTGGAGTCGGCTTCGCCTAAAGGCATTCCTAATTCCATCGATTTCGTTTTATTTTCATGACCAAATCCATGTGGGATTGATTTGCATATTTCTAGCGGCAGTACCATTCACATCCTAACCGGAAAAGGAAACTAAAGCAACCGAGCAACATCAGCAAGAATTGCTCTCTAATCGCCGAGCCGATGAGAGCGAGGAGTGTCAATCGTGTCCCATTTAGGAAAGTGATATGATTCGAAAGTTTATGGTCGCACTGCGGATATACTTGCTTGGATTCTGATGGTTCGATTTGGTGCCATATTCTTGACAGTTCTTGGTATAGCAAACTAGCTAGAAAAAGGGTCACTCCCCAGGAAGTGTCGCCACGTTGATTCGTGCTTGGATTATGTATGAATATCAATGGATGATTCTGGAATCCAAAAAAGACTACAACATTTTAGTGAAAGTAGTTCAAGAATCGTTTCGATTCAGCAAGCAACGACAATGGAAGTGTTTAATTTAATTTCTAGACTATTAACGAAGCAACTGTGAACTTTAAGAAATATCTGGTACGCAGGTTTTCAGAATTTATGAACTAGACTGAAAACCTGTTTGAATTATCAATATATCTGTCCTTTTTTATACTCTATAAAATAGAAGACACATTTCAATTGATTAAATAAAATGAAAATTTTTATTTGCATGTTGTTCGAAGAGCATGGTCTGTTTATTCTTTCCTATACGCTTATATGAACTATTTTTAAATAAAAAATTTCATATCGGTATATTTCAAGCGGCCAACGGAGATTCATGTTGGCACCGGAACATTGACTGTTGCGTGAACAAACACCATTCGTCGGGATTTACAGTCAAGAAATGCCGATAGGCAAAGAAGCGTGGCAAACGCTGAATGCGCCATGGATCAATAACCATTAGGCCGATGATCGGATAAATTATTAATGTGCGAAAGTATTGACTCATGCACATTACGTTGACGAATTTCGAGTAGTAGTTTTGGAAGATATGACTAAAGAGAACGCAAACATGTGTACTCGAGGCAAACATGTGTTTAACATTCAGAGTTGATTTTGATCCGCTAGGATATACCACGTGAACATAATGGAAGCGAACAAGCAACAACGGCGAAAAATTGTTTGCAATTTTTTTATAACCATCCTGACTGAAGCAAAGCAAGGGTGGTCAATTATTTCGTTACAGCTGGAATAAGTCGCAGTGCTGTTTATACTATTTTGTCAACATATCAAAACAGGGAAACTACTGGCAGGAAGTCCGGATTTGAAAAATCGTGCTGCTTAAGGGCTCCCAAGGTAAAGCGTCAGCGTAAGACAGCAACTGCCAATAAAGTTGCAAAATTCTACAGAGATCTGTGCAGTAAGTTCAACTGTGTTTTTCCATCACAGTGAAAACGCATCTAGCCGCGATGGATACTAACCAAAAAAAAATCGAGACAAATGAAACCAGCTGTTTCGGATGACTACACAGCTGCGCAAAAGCGTCATGGTTCAAAAAGTGTTCTACGCAAGCAATGATGTAATCTGCATTATGGATGGAGAATCATACTTCACCTTGGATGGAAATGAGTGGCAAGGTCATCATTATTATGAAGTAAAGGAGGACGTAAAAGAACAGGTGGAGTATATAGAGCCTACAACGTTCCCGAAATAGGTTTAAATTTGGCTTGCAATTTTTCTTTTTGAATGACGGAGCCGATATTCTTCGAAACGGGCTTAGCTGAGAATTCCGACCGGTATATCAACTTCACATGTTGCAGACGGAATAGGCCTATATCTCAAAGGATAAGCTTTTTCTAGTAGAATTTCAAGGAATTTGCCCACGTTCACTATTAATAATTTGAAAAAGTATTTTATTTTATTTTTTATTTTTCTAAAAGTGATCAAGTGAAGAGATCATTTAAATTTTCCTAGTTTTCTAATTGCAATCCTTCGGCAAATACGGTCGTAAAAACATAAAAAACTTTTCACTTTACAACACTTTAAAACACATCACGAGATAATTCGCATATACAGCCCAAAAAATGAACTATTTGACAATTCTAACCGTCGATTTTGATTATCGATATGGTTTCAGTTATAGTTAATGGAGAATTAAGAGATTTCTATGCTAACTTGAAATGGAAAGTTTGTGCCAAGATTTGTGATTCAGGCCTATTTTTTCATGTTTATTAATTTCATTTCTACCTACCTGAAAAGCCCCGTGTTAACCATCAACTGAGATCTAATGTCTAACACTGAAATCATTTCGATCCCCCGAGTTATATACTATCGTTGGGTAGCAAAGCTTGGAAAGAAAAAGTTCACGCGAATGCAGCATAAAGCAAAATTCCTAAAAAAGGCCTCGATTATAAAATCAGACACCAGCGACTTGATGAACCAGCCCGAGGCTGAAAATCTCGATAATACGAAAAAAAACCCCGAATTAATCCACCGATGGTGAGACTGAACCCTTCTTACACTTCACCAGAATTAGGAACTCAAATGTGGCCAATATTGTACTGGACACATATTTTCATCAGAAATCCCAGGAAAATCCAGTAATATTCGATAGTTAATTTAGTTAATAAGATAAACTATTTGTCAATCCTGGATGTATTGTTCATCGATGTGATTAAAATATTACCATTAATAATCTTTAATAACCTGTTTATGTTAGTTATATAAAAGGGGAAATTACATAAATATTAGAAATTTCATATAATCAGTCCAAAGAATGAATTATAAGACAAGACTAAGCGTCAATTTTGATTATAGATGTGGATTCAAGATGCTTAATAAGTACATGTTCGTTGAAAATTGTGTAGTTATAGTAAATGGAGACTTTGTGTAATTTTCGAATATACTCGTTGCAGTTCAAAACCGGACCACTTGAGCCAATCGATCCTTCTCTAATTCGATAGAGTCGCATAGTGTGGGTAGTCTGCTGTATGTGACATACAACGCACCAGATGCGGAACAATAGAATACAAGCGCCATCGATTAGGGTGAGTGGTCTTGTTCGGTTTTGAACTGCAGCGAGTATATTTTCATCTCACAATTATGTGCTCTCAGGTATTGTTTTGGTCATATCTTCAAGGATTATCCAATCATAATGAAATTTTGGCAGTTATTGGAGGGTTTTATAGCTTTGATTTTTCGCTAACAAAACTACAATCGGAACACAAGGGCTTCAAATGGTGACAACTTCGAAAGAGGCTGCGACCGACCTCTCGTCCTCACAAGTTCCTACCTCACGCCTCCACGAGTCATATGATCACAAAAGACTGCCAGCTGAAACATGGAGACGCTGGTTAGCGTAGCCTGGGCAATGTTGTCAATCTGACAATAGCGAAGTGAGGGGGTGCGACTGAAGATCGTGTACCTTAAGTCATATTGTATATTTTCCATTCTCAATTTATTAATAATTTCAGCACGCATTAGAATCATTGGCATCGAAAGCTTTCAATTACTGTGGAAGTGCATTTGGAACACTGAGTTGAGAGCAGGCAATAAGCAATTTGTGAAAGCAATAAGCTTGAAATGTTATATATAATAACAAAGGCTCAATTTTTTTCAGCATTTCAGCATACCATTTAATTTAAAATTGCACTTCTAAACTTCAACTACTATATTCATAAAAGATTGGCATGTGCATATAAGCAATGTAGGATTATATTTTAATATTGTGTTTAGTAGTATTATGGTATTATGGTATTAAGAAATGCTATTATTTCAGAAATCATCAAACCGGACTCTTCGATCACTACAATTGCTATCTTTGAAATGTTACTAGTACAGTATACAGAAAAATATTACAACATGTTTCATAAAATAATATCTTTTATTGAAATTTTATCTTTGATATTTGGAATGATATATTCTGTTTTCAGCTTTTCCAGGGCTAGAAGGATATTAATACATATCAAATTTTTATTTCTTTTTCAGTAACAATTCATTGGATGTATCATTTAAGTTTGAAATTTGAATAAAGCATTGAAGCATTCTTGTCTATAATGATATCTTAATTTTTCGTGTGCAAAATATACTAAATATTCAATAAAAGATAACTGGAAAAGGGAGTAAAACGATTTGGATAGGGAGCATGGGGCTGCCTCCTCCCTATTGTTAACATTTCGCGGAACGAGGGCGGGCTCTTCAACCCCATCTATTGGGTTTATTCCGTCAATCGAGGGCTCGATTCTAGTACTGTCTGTGTGACCTTGCTTTTGGAAGGAGATTCTTTTCCGGGGGTTTTGCGTAAGTGTCTCTGCTTACGGGCCCGCCCAAACGGTTTTGGTCCTTCATACAGGGGCTTGATGATCACATACAATAATAGAATCCTGATCAAATCGTTTCTCAGATTATTCCACTGCTATGGAAAGTTACCTTGCTACAATAGATGGTAGTATTATATCATCATCATCAACAAAACTAAAATCGGAACACAAACAGCTCAGTATATAATCGGAGACTAAACTGTTTGATTACTATTATAATAAGCCGTCAAGTACTGTTTCGTTCATATCTTCGTAACGGAATGTCCGAATGAAAAAAAAACCGATGTGACATTATTTGTAACGCAACCCCGCCACACACACACGTCGAGCTAAGTCGAATGGTATATGACACTCGGCCATCTGGGCCTCGGTTAAAAAGTTGAGTTTTCAAGCGATCTTAATACCAATTTTAATCAAAATTGGAATGAAACGCAATGAAATAAACAGAAGAAGACAATTTTGAACGATTTGCTACCCTAGGGAGCAAAAGTAGGTAATTTTAATGTAAATACTTGAACTGCTTATACTTATACCATGTAATTTAGTTTTCAATGCAAACATTTCGTAAGTTTTTCTGATCGAATGGTACATAAATAAAGTTAATTTGTTTAGTCGAACGAGAGTTGCCAGTTTTCCTGGGAAACGCCAATTGAAGTTTTCCGATTTTCCCGAACATCACTAACTTTGAAAATTCATAACTCAAGAATGATTCATCGTACAACAAATGTTTTTCTCCAAACTATAATGAAATTTTCTCAAAAATTTGGAAAAATCTTATCTTAAAAAAATTTACACTTTTAAGCTTACATTCGTTACAATTTAAGCTTACATTGGTGAAATTTTGGAGATGGTTTTTTTAGTAATGCTAGAAAAACTATGGGCTCGTCACTCTTCTTCATACAAAAATGGAAAAGTGCCTAAGCCTGTCGTCTTCTTGTTTGCTCGTACGTTTTTCAGATGGTTGCTCGATTTGTTTCCAATTCGATTGGTTGCCGCTAGGTAGCTCACTTTTAAAATTAGTTCATTTTTAAAGCTCAACTGCAAATCCTCCAAAGAGCTGATGGTTAATAAATTTGTTCTTTAACAACAGCCAACGGCGTATTGTTTTTCTACGAGGTTGACTATCAAAAGCTTACGTGGTCATGAACACTCGTGACTTTGAAGGGGGAGGGGAGAAGAGGGGTGGCAATGGGGAGCGGGGCAGCATGTGCCCCCATTTTGGCATGGAATCCTATATCCAATTCAAATTTAATTATGTATTACATCCAAATGTGTTTCCTTCATAGCGATTATACTCCTCTCTGTCCAACGGTTGGAGGCGTCTATGGTCAAAATAAATAAACACAGATTTGTTGGTAGTTTTATAATTATTATTTATTTATGTCTAAATCGAGGAAATAACACTTTATTCTTTGAATTTCTACTTATTTACTAGTTTTACAATCATTTCATATGTCGTGAACTTCCTGTTGGATGCATACTGTGGGCAGATTTCCGTTTCATTGTTTTATAGGAAAGTATACAATATATTCTAGATTTTTTGATTCATCAAAGAATTAATTTTCAGAAATGCTTTGTTCGTCTTTTGGAATAAACGCATGATGTTATTGTGTCCCTGGAATCGGAACAAGATTATTTAACCTTTCCTGTAACATTTTTTCAGTGTTTGTGTAATCTTCATCGTTTGCATATATACATCCCCAGTCTATTTTAAACTGTTGTTTCTTCTTCTGATGCCGCCCAGTCATAAAATCGTTTAGCGCTATTTATTTCTGCAGTCTTTCTAAGTCATGCGTCCATACACGCAAAAAAAATCCGTGTCCAGATCCGTGAACTGCAGTCATGAATTCGAGAACAAGCAAAAATACACCGTGAACTAAATAACGTAATCATGAACTAAATAACGTTTAAAGAGAAAAATCCTGAAAACGTGAACTAGTTCACGGTCCGTTTTCATTTATGGGAACGCTTTTTTTTTCTTCTGTGTAGCCATTCGTTTCATGATGCTACCTATACCATCACATGGACTATTCCCGTGAGATGTTGGAAAAAATGCCATCCTGCATAAAATTTTATTTATCAGAAAAGTGTTGAGACTTGTATTCGCATTTACATTTCAAAAAAATTAGTCTTATATAAAGCATCAAATAAGAATTTCATATTTTCTTGTATCATACAAACAGAAACATTCATTGCTGACGAATCAGTAGTATAAACACATTGCTTAGGCCTTATTTGAAGTTTCATGACGTAAATGAAAAAGATTCATGTTCATTTTTGCATAGTGGCCATAATGCGGCATAAAGGCGCTTTTGAAAGTTTTGACGAATTCCATTGGGTAAAATTGTATCTTGTAACCCAGAAAATGGCCGATTGATGTCGTTTCTGAGGTAAACACAATTAACCTTTTCTTGAACATCTGAGCTATGTGATGGTATCCCAGTTTTTGACAACGCTTGAATTCCCAAACCGTTAATATTCCTAAAAACTGTGCAAGAGCTTGTATTGAAAAAAAAAAAAATCAATGATACTACGGACTCTCCCGTGAAAGCTGTCTCCTTCGATGTAACCGACAAAGTTGGAAGTGAAGTCTGTTCCTCAATTTTTGCTTCTGCAGAAACTGTTACGGTTATGTTCTCCTCACTAGTATTTGTAAATCTTAACCGACATTTCGTACATAATTTCATTTTATTCGTTACCCTAGTGAATGTTATCTATATATATAAGAATGGATTTCTGTCTGTCTGTCTGTCTGTCTGTCTAAACCTTTTAGACTCGGACACTACTGAACCGATCGGCGTGAAATTTTGCATGGAGGAGTTTTTGGGACCGGGGAAGGTTCTTAAGATAGTAAGAGACCCCTCCTTTCTCTGAAGGGGGGGCTCCCATACAAATGAGACACATATTTCTGCATAACTCGAGAACTAATCAAGCAAAGAAAACCAAATTTAGCATGTGATAGGTTTTAGAGGCAAGAAATGTTTCAATGGTGGTTTGAGACCCCTCCCCTTTCTTGAAGGGGAGGCTCCCATACAAATGAAACAGAAGTTTCTGCATAACTCAAGAACTAATCAAGCAAATGGAACCAAATTTTACATCTGGTGTTTTCTGGGAGCAAACAATGTGTGGTTTGAGACCTCTCCTCTTTCTAGAAGGGGGGGGGGGGCGCTCAGACAAATGAAACTGAAATTTCTGCATAACCTCGAGAACTAATAAGGCAAATGGAACCAAATTTTTCATGTGGGGATTTTGGAGGCAACAAATGTTTCTAGGGTAGGAGCTCCTCCTCTCTCTGTTAGGGGGAGGGGGGGCTCCCATACAAATGAAATACAAGTTTCTGCATAACTCGAGAACTAATCAAGTAAATGGAACCAAATTTTGCAAGTAGAGGTTTATGAAGGCACGAAATGTTCCTATGATGGATTGAGACCCCTCCGCTTTCTGTAAGAGGGGGGCTCCCGTACAAATGAAAAACAAATTTCTGCATAACTCGAAAACTAATCAAGCATAAGGAGTGTATCGAAAAGTAGTTATAAACATTCGATGCGTTATTACGCATAAACTACTGTATATATTTTTAGCGTGTAAGCGCCATTTGCTTTGTTTACATGTCAAAAATGATTATTCGGTTCATTCATTTCCGTTGATAAAGTTGTATTCAAAATGTCGCGAATTGAATTTGAGACTAAAAAGAAAATTCTGCACACTTGGTGCACCGAAAAGGGTGTTACTTACAACCAGATTGCGAAAAGAGTAAATGTTCACCCGGCAAGTGTAAAACGCATCATCGAAAAGTTTGGTAAGGAGTGCTCCCTCAAGGATTTACCAAGAAGTGGCCGGAAACCCGGCTCCAGCAACCCCGATTTGGACCAAAAAGTTGTGGATTATATTCAACGGAACAAATCTGCCTCTACTCGCGATCTAGCCAAGAAGTTCAGGACCAGCATCGGAATGATTCAACGAATCAAGCGCAGGAATGACTTGAAGACGTACAAAAAGCAGAAAGTGCCCAAACAAACTCCGGAACAAAAGTCTCGTGCCAAAACCAGGGCTCGAAAGCTGTACAGCTGCATTTTGGACAATGTCGACCAGTGCATTTTGATGGATGACGAAACATACGTTAATGAAGATTCAAGAACGCTACCGGGGCCGCAGTTTTATACTAAATCTGTTGGGAAACGTGTGCCAACCGCAGATACGACTGTTGCGATGGAGAAATTCGGTCAGAAGGTGCTCATTTGGCAAGCTATTTGCACATGTGGCTTGCGTTCTTCAATTTTCTATACAAAAGGAACTATAAATGCTGAGATTTATCAAAAGGAATGTTTGAAGATTGTATAGAAAGCACCAGTCCCCTCCTCTCTTCTGGCCAGATTTGGCATCGGCACATTACGCCAAATCCACTCTACAGTGGCTGACGGAGAATAACATCAAGTTCGTAGAAAAAGACATCAACCCACCAAACTGTCCCCAGTTGCGACCGATCGAACGCTATTGGGCAATAGTCAAGCGTATATTTAAGAAGGATGGTACAGTGTCCCAAAACATGACCGATTTTAAGAAAAATTGGGCAGCGGCATCCAGGAAGTGCACAAAGGTCACTGTGCAGAATTTGATGGCAGGTGTCAAATCAAAGGTACGGGCATTCTACAGAAATGAACATGATGACTAGTTTTTCCGTTTGGATCTTTTGTAAACATGTTAAGCTATAATAAACTGAAATAGTATGTTAATTTTAACCATGTTTTCATGCCTATTTTATTATTTGGAAGTTTATAACTACTTTTCGATACACTCCTTATGGAACCAAATTTGGCATGTGGAGGTTTTGGGAGGATAGAAATTTTTTATGGTAGTTTGAGACTCCTCCGTCCTCTGGAGGGGGGGGGGGGGGTCCATACAAATGCAACACAAATTTCTGCATAACTCGAGAATAACTCAAGTAAATGGAACAGAGAAAAAAATGGAACCACATTTGGCAGGTAGAGGTATTTGGAGGCAAGAAATGTTTCTAAGGGGACTCGAGACCCCTCTTTTTTCTGAAAGGAGAGCTCATATACAAATGAAACAAAAAATCTGAATAACTCAAGAACTTATCAAGTTTTTGAAGGCAAGAAATGTTTCTATTATGATTTGAGATCCCTCCGCCCTCTGAAAGAGGGGTCTTCCATACAAATGAAACACGAATTTCTGCATAACTCGAGAACAAATCAAGCAAATTGTACCAAATTTAGCATGTGGAGATTTTTGAAGGCAAGAAATGTTTTTAGGGTGACTTGAAACCCCTCCTCTTTCTGAAAAGGGGGCTCCCTTACAAATGAAAGACAAATTTCTGCATAAATCGAGAACTAATCAAGCATATGAAACCAAGTTTGGCAGGTGGAGGTTTTTGAAGGATAGAAATAATTCTATGGTGATTTGACACCCCTTCGCCTTTTGGAAGGGGAGACTCACATACAAATGAAACACAATATTTATTTAGAAGGAGATGTCCGCTCATCACCATGAGGCACCAAGAGTGGACAGGAATGTTTGCTAGAATGAAAGATATGAAGAGAAAGTGTTGAAAGTTCAATCAGTGTACGGTAGGTTGAAAATTGAATAGAAGTATTGAAAATTAAGCGAAAAAGCATGGGTAAAGTAGTACTCGAACCAAGGACGTTATCATTGCCTAATATTCAACACTCCACTACGGAGAATACAGATATAACAATTATAGTATGCACAATTTTTAGCATAACTCGAGAGCCAATGAAGCAAATGAAACCAAATTTGGCATGTTGAGGTTTTTGGAGGCAATAAATGTTTCTATGGTAGTTCAAGACCCCTCCAGGCAGTTCAAGAAGTATGATGGTTTGAAAAACCGCCTCCCTCTGGAAGGGAGGGCTCCCATACAAATGAAACACAAATTTCTACCAAACATGATAATTATCCAGGTTACTAAAACACAAAATGTGTATTTCTCGGGTAGGAAGCATGTTCTGATAGAAGTTTGAACCCCTGCTTAGTCAAGAAAAAAACTCATTCCGAAAAACAACTACAAACGTGCCAGTTCTATTAAAAAAAATCATTTAGTTGCAAGCATAGCAGCGCTCGCACCGGGTTCAGCTAGTATTATATATTTGTGAGTTGTTAAGTTTTAATTTCATATATACTTACTAAGAACTGGTGGCACTTCTCTTTGTGTACGGTCTTTGATTATTTCGAAGCTGCTCTATAGCTATTTTGTCTGAAATTGATATAATCATTTCCTTACCAAAACCGCCTGGAAGCCAGAGTTGAGCACTTCGACCGATCCATGAATCATGATCATGAGAGTTAATAATATAAACAAGAAGAAGAAGAGAAAGAAGGGTTTAGTATCTGATGACATGCAGGGTGTATGTGAGAG